>JAABNY020000095.1:27813141-27834145 GCA_015164015.2 Brevimyrus niger | reverse complement strand
AGGAGAATGAGCCGACTGATTCAAGCTGATAGAAGAGCAACTTTGACTGAAATAACCACTCGTTACAACCGAGGTATACAGCAAAGCGTTTGTGAAGCCACAAAACACACAACCTTGAGGCAGATGGGCTACAACAGCAGAAGACTCGACCGGGTACCACTCATCTTCACTACAAATAGGAAAAAGAGGCTACAATTTACACACGGTCACCAAAATTGGACAGTTGAAGACTGGAAAAATGTTGCCTGGTCTGATGAGTCTTGATTTCTGTTGAGACACTCAAATGGTAGAGTCAGAATTTGGCATAAACAGAATGAGAATATGGATCCATCATGCCAATAAAGCATCTTTGGGATGTGGTGGAACGGGAGCTTCGTGCCCTGGATGTGCATCCCACAAATCTCCATCAACTGTAAGATGCTATACTATCAATATGGGCCAACATTTCTAAAGAATGCTTTCAACACCTTGTTGAATCAATGCCACATAGAATTAAGGCAGTTCTGAAGGCGAAAGGGGGTCAAACACCATATTAGTACCTAGTATGGTGTTCCTAATAATCTTTTAGGTGAGTGTGTGTATATATACAAACACACACACACGCAGGCTCAAGCTTCTCCGCGACCCAGGTGGATTAAGCGGTATACATAATGGATGGATGGATATATATACACATACACACACATATAAATAAATAAGTATCAATGAGCAGTAATAACATCACAGTATGATGATTATATTATACTACTATAATAAAAAGTATAACAACAATAATAATAAGCACAATACAATCTAAGGAAAAATGCGGTCATACTGTCAAAAGGTTGATTTACTCAAAGTTGAGCTTTGTCACTTTTGTAGTCTGTAAATGACAAACATGAGATTTCCTGCAGCTACAGCACCACTTTGCTGAATACAAATACAGTACCACATGATCATGCAAGAAAGAAAGAAGCACATTACTGCCTCATGTTTCCATAAATGAGTGAGATTCCATGTTTTAAACTAATCTGAATTGTCTTAACAGCATGGTGTGAAAGGAAACAAATATGATGTTAATTATTTAAACAGCTGAATGGCCTATTCAAGGAATTTCTTGAAACAGTATTTATAGATATTTATTAAAAAAATAAATAAAATCAACCAGTTCAGTTGTTGCTGAACAGCAACCACATTTACAACTTAGTACCTAGACGGTACAATGGAAACTGCCATTTTTTATAAAAGGAAAATTATATTTCTGAGTAAGGACAGATTTGAAAGAGCACTACTAACAAAGGCAAACAAAGGCTAAATCTAAAAGGGAGTCCAGACTTCCCCTCATGTATAACAATCTCATTTAATCCTTGGCGTATTTACAAAATACCTGCAAATATCAGCCTTTTTTAAACATGGATCTCAGGTAATGGCCACACTAACAAAATGTCAAATCGACAATGAAAAAGCTGGTACGAAATCACACACTAACATAGGGTGACCAGATCCATGTCAGGGAGGACATTTTGAGATAGGACGGAATTTATAAACTACTATTGTATTTAAAAGGACCTGGATTTCACTTAAGCACTGAGATCATGCTGTGTGTTAAGTAGTCAGCCTCCAATAATCATGTATGCATCACTAATGTTAACAGCTGGACCAGTCTTTCAATCAAGAAAACAAACCAGTCAAAGCAGAAGAAGAACTATTTAGCAAAGCACAGGAGCCTTTCAGTTTTAGCTCAGAATGTCTTCCCTGAGATGGATTATCTGGTCACACTAACTAAAAGTACCAATTCTGAACAACAATTTTTAGCTCCTTGCATAAAATATAGGTTTCACTTGATGGGAAATAAAACATGTTGTAGCATCTTTCTATTGGCTGCTTGCCTGGCTGGTTTGAATTCTGCCCACCGCATGATGCGATACAAAAGGGGGAGATAAAAATTACTCATGTGGCAGCATTAATAACCCCTGTCCCACTGGGCCTCGCTGTGGCTTTATGCATTCACCATGACATGACTCATCAACCGCCTACTTCCTGCTCCCCATTTTAGGAAGACAGAAAGGGCTGCGGCCGAAAGGGGCCAGAAAAGACATGCAATGCAATGCAATTGTATTTATATAGCGCATTATCGCAACATTACATTGTCTCAATGCGCTTTACATTTCTGCCACGTAAAGACCCCCCAAGGAGTAAACCAAAGGCAATGGTAGCAAGGAAAAACTCCCTAGGAGGAAGAAACCTTGGGAGGAACCAGACCCAAAGGGGGAGCCCATCCTCCAGGGGCAGGCAGAAGAGTCAAACAAAACAAGATGATATAACTGATTCCTCCCAAGATTCCTCCCAAGTCTTTTTCTCATGGCTTTAAACGGCGGCCTGCCAGGCCAGCTCTGATATCTACAGTAGGAAACCCATTTTCCTAAATCAAGTATATTTACCAGCATACGTCTCTTTTTCTAAAGACCTACATATAAAAAGGGAGTGGAATTCATCAGGCAAAGGCTGTCGCTTACATGTTTAAAAAAAAATAAAATAAAAAATTCTAACACGCTTTCTTAACCCCGTTATCCAGGACCCACTGCGGGTGTTGATTTTGCATCTGTCTGGCAATATGTAATTAACGTGTTGATTAAACCTGCCAATGATTTAGCATACCCAAACATTTCCGTCAGTCTTTTCCTGGGAAGTACATAATCCAACCATCCATCCATTTTCTGTAACCGCTTGTCCTTTTCAGGGTTGTGGGGAGTCTGGAGCCCCTCCTGGAGGCAGTGGGCTCAAGGCAGGGAACAACCCAGGATGGGGGGCCAGCCCACCGCAGGGCACACTCCATTCACTCACATATGCACATCTACGGACAGTCTGGTACCTCCAATTAGCCTCAGCATGTTTTTGGACTGTGGGGGGAAACCGGAGAAACTGGAGGAAAACCTATGATGACATATATACACATATATTATGCAAATTTACGTACTGATACGGAACTGCTAGTTATCCAAACACTTGATAACTTATAAATTCAAAGAACAAAACATTAATGTCAATCTTGACGAGCAGCAATTCAACCAAATTGAGAACGCAGTCATATTTTACATGAATGCAGCTTAATAGAACTTGAGAAATGTTTGATTCAATATACCAGACTTTAATATATGTGAATTCCACATTAGGTTTCTGACCTAATCATGCTTAATTAAGAGCTTAGCTAGGGGGAAGAAAACTGAGTTTCAGCAGCCCCATTGACCATCGAAGTTGGATAATTCAGGTTCAGAGAGTACAAGTCCAGACCAAGATTTTGTTTCAAACAACCAGTTAAGCAAAAAGTGTCACAGTCACAGAACACTCAACTGTTTGGTTGAAACAAAACCCCGGTCTGGACTTTTACTCAACTCGTACAATGCTCATTCACTGCCTTGAATGTAATGCATTCACTGAAATGTCTAGAATAGAAGATAATGTAAGAATAAAACATTGTTAAAGCTAATGATAATAAAATATTTGTAGCTGTACACATATTTAACAGTAAAATATTAGTAGCAAAAAAGTTAATACTATTATTATAATCAATGCCCAAGATTAATACATTTATATGAAATAATATATACATCCTTTCACTAAGAAGACTATTTAGAAAAAGTAAGAGATTTTCACAGTAAGAAAAAAATGAATAAATCATTCCACCTTCTATTATTTGTGCTTAAGGCATGCAGGAATGTCACAGATCACGCACTCAGAAAAATTGGGTGAAAACAGTTGAAACAGAGAAAGTCACTTTCAGACAAGGGCATGGAGCGTAAAATTACAGTGGACATTTAGCAAAGCTGAGTGTCTAACAATAAAAAAATGTAAAATAAAAATATAAATAGTAATCAAAATGACAAGATGAATCTACAGAAGTCTGTGGAGGACATGCATGAACTTTTTTTTTTTCTTTTCATTTTCTCGAGATCACGACATTTTTTTATTGTGATCTCAACATAACCCATGTCACTTTCCCATGATCTGGAGGTTTAGTATTATCCTCATATGGACAAATGCATCAGATTTTAGTTTAATCGTGGACAGTCCCGATCAGGATCAGAATCAGAATCGTAATCATAATCTGATCTAATAGACTTTATTAATCCCAGAGGAAATTGCTCACTTGAATATTCCACTTGATTGGAAAACCAAGTTAGACTTCAAACTGTGGGAAAAAGTTGAGATACTGTATATTAATGCACCGAATCATGGATACGAGGAAATAACATTGTTTGTTGGTACTAGAAAATGGTCATATTAGTGTTCGTCATTTGAAAAGGAGGCTCAGAAATTTGCAGCTATACCGTCTAAGAAATTATAGTGAGCCTGAACAAAGAGTCAGTTTCATTACCAACCAACTGGAGAGGCCAGGACGTCTCTATGGCTACCAGGGGATGTGTGAAAGATGTCGACTTAAAAAAATAAGAAAAGATAAGTCGTGATCTCGAGACAACAACTTTGGTTATATCGAGATCACAAAAAAAATAAGTCGTGATCTTGAGATAATGACTTTGGTTATGTCGAGATCACGAGAAAAATAAGTTGTGATCTCAAGATAACGAAAGGGAAACAAATCTATATATTATGCATGTCCTCTACAGACTTCCGTATGAATCAGTTACATCAATAATGTATACAATAGAACAATTTGAAAAATGCTAATTTTGTGAAATTGTAAATAGCTTTTAAACAAACTGGTGAGGTTTTATTTAGTGGCTTTAATAATAGGTGTGCAGTAATTAGCATTCTGCTGCGTTGTGGTAACAACGGCAATTCCACATCCAGCAGGACTGCATCCATGCACAGAAACTCATCTGACATTTGACATACAAATCTTCTCAGTAAAAACTTTTGCATGAATAATTGCAGTCATTAGTTATATGCATGTTTCAACAACAGTGCATTATAAATTTGAAGTTAGAATACACAAAAGGAGGATTAAATATTAAATGTTTAATATTTTAGACCTGTCATTGTGAACATTTGGCAAAAAAGACATTTTTTGACTGAGTCTTTCAAGGGTAAAATACATGTTGAGCTAACAATGTCGAATGATTCAACCCAATATGACACAGACTGGCACCAACTCCTTACACGGTGCACATCGGGTTCATTTTTATTTTCACGTTTATCAATATACTTTTTTGTTCAATGGGATTCAGTAATTTCATGTCCCCTGCTATTTATATATCATCAGCACATTTCTATTCCTTGTCCTGTTTTTATTTTTTATTGTATTCATCATCATTTGTACTTCTGTCCTGACTGAATGTTTAATTTTATGCATCATGCCACCATCCGCCCCAAGACAAATTCCTCACAGTTTTCGTACACGGTAAATAAGATATTCTGATTCTGATCCTGAATTTTGAAATGACAACTTATTTTACAAAATGTAGAAGCAGACCAATATTGGAAGACTAGGATTAAAATCACTCATTTAAATGTTTTAAATAGAGGCTTATAATCTACTCATCATTTCAATCATTAAATTAAATTTTGGGAAGTATACATTTTAAAAGGGTGCTTTAATGTTCATGGAACATAACTGAGAAAGAATAAGTGCTATGTACTAAAAAAAGGCCAGGTCAATGCAGACTAATATGTGATACATACAACATATACAAAGCATAAAAATACTAAGCTAAGGCTTAATTTTAAAAAGCAATTTCCTGACAATTATTTCCCAAGCAAGGACTCCCAGCTGTAACCTAAATAGTCTGTGTGGCTTTCCACAGCAATATTGTTCTAACCAGTGACACAAAATTTCCAACAATAATTGAATGACTTATTGAACATGAACCAGGTGCAGAGAAAAGGCCACAGCATCTAAATGTCCCTATTTAGGGAAGGTTTCAGCATTATGGTACAACGAAAGAAAAATCACCATGTAAAGTGAGCATTTTCATGTCTGTAGGTCGATTATTAATAGCACTGAATATATACAGTAACAAGCATCTGTACTTGGTTGCTTTGTACCAGCAGATCAGTTAGCAGCATATCAGCTGATTATTGTATTTCCTGAACTAAACATGAGAGAAAAACAAACCATCAAACCAAAAAAAAATCAAAGCATAAACACCAACTGCAATTTCCTATTTCTGGCTCTCAACACAAACCATCTTCATTGACAGAAGTGGCACGATCTGAACTGATAATGAGTACAGGTACCAATGACAACAATGACAGGGCCATCATCTCTGCTACTTAGAAAACACCTCACAGGACAGAAAAAGGGCCCCCGTAATGGTTTCATAGACCGCACAAAAATATCACCGTATAAATGACGCTACTTAAATGCATCTACTCACGATAAGCAGGAGGTAAAGCAGAGTAGAGATAGTGTATTCATGGCACATCGTGATTATTTTCTGAAGACGGAGGCAGCGGTGAACATTCATAAGTTCAGCAAAAGAGACCCTTTTCTGTTTTGCATGCATAGGTTGCGCCTCAGTCCCGTCTTAATACTTCCTATGTGAAAATAGCTGAACACTTCTGAAAATAAATGGTACATGAACTTAGGAGTACAATACACCACAACCGTGATTGCATCTTAATACCAGAAACCACGCCGGAAAAGTAATACACACCGGTTGTATTTGTTTACAGTGAAACATACTGCAGTTGCAAACACATATGCAAAGACTCCTTTATTTTCTGGTCATGTTAGCCAGGTTTCCAAACAAACTCTTTAACTCATGCAGACTTGCTGCTACGGGGTATCTCCATACTTCGAGGTGCGTATATAAACTGAAGCCCAGACGTGCAGGACCCAGTTCGCTGACACAGTGCATTGCACCCTTATGCATTCCAGTGTAGTTGTCAAAGGCCTGCGCCCGCAACAACTCCCCACCCCGCCCCAAACAGAACACTCATACTCACATTCCCCATACTTACAGGAGCTTTACAGTGGCACTACCAGCAGGTCAAACACAAATTGAAAATCCATCTCAGTCAGCGCACCTCCAAATGTGCTACAGTTTGTTTCCTTCTGAGAACGGACCATTGCCCTGTGGCGTACTGCGGTCTGCTCTTCTCACCCTCCACTTTGGAAAGCAACAAAGTCAACTTATTTCATACTACAGCTTACGTGTGAATGCCTACAATGTGTTACAAACGGCAGGTGGTTGCCGCTGCAGCTTTGCTCTGTCAGAGGAAGCTGCCCTCTTTTACTATCTTTAACTGCGCATAAAAAGCACCCATCTGTTTGTATGTTTGCACCCACCTGCATGACTGAATATGAGCTTCATTCAGGAAGAATTTGAGTGTGCCATTGGTGCATTTGTTTATAGATCTGTGTGGCTGTCAGCGTACAAGTTTTCGCAGATGAAACACATGTGATATGGGTGTGCAGTCTGTGCACGAGCACCAGTCCTGTATGGGTTACTCCTGTTTAACGTAACGGTACAGGGTCTCCTTGTTAGCACACTGGCATAAGGTCGAGTTGGACTGGAAATGAACTTAACTGAATCTTTAAAAGTTATTCAGCAGGGTTAGCCGTTTCACTGCCTCGTTTAACTTACTGAATGTAAAATGAAAAAAAAACCCTATATTCAGGTTTAGCCATGCCTACTCTCAAGACAAGCTAAGCTTCCTGGTTTCCATTTCAGTGTGATATTTCATTTCCTCATAATGAATGATAGATAGTAAAGTGCCACTGAAGAATAAACAAGCGGTAAGAGGCTGTGGCTTAGAAGCAGTGATCCACCATGTTCACTGTACCCAGCTGGCTCCAGGTTTTAGTCCACCATGAAGACATCACTACTTTCTTTTCTTTTAACAAATGAAGGGGAAAAACAACGTGCATTACATGATTCAAATCAGGAATGACTTTGCCATCTTCTGTCACTGCAGACGGACAGAAAGCAGACTTTCGCTGGTCACAATGTGGAAACTGTGCCAGGGTCTCGGTGACTTCGGCGCCAACCACAAAGGGCGTCACAAAAGCCATCGCAGCAGACGTGTTGGCACCGTCTGGAATGCGAGCTGGCATGACCCTCAAGCCCACAGAGCCTTCGTCACTAGTGCGAAAGAGTCATGTCGACTGTTCTCACAAACAAACGCTCTCCCACTAATGCATGAGTCTAGCTGAGATTGGGGCTCTGGCCGGAGATTTTAGCTCAGTAATCGTTTCAAATAAAACAGTCAAGGGTAGTCGTCTAGAATTGGCTTGAAGTCTAAAATTCCTCACAGCAAAGTTTACCCACAGTAAGTTTAAGCCACAGTTTACCAAGGGTTCTGCTACCAAGGGTTATTTACTGATAAAGCTATAGTCCAACATTGAAATATTATTTTTACGGCTGCTGTTCACATCTACAAAATGCATATTCCTGACTTTTCAGTTCAGCTGTGATAATCACTAAAGTACAAAGGTGGACAATGTGACCAAAATGTTACAACACAATATTTTTGGTTAGAATCATGATCAATGATACAGACATTTTTTTTGTTTACAAGCTAACCAAATAGGAACATATGTAGTTGTGTTAATTAAACATTCTATCCTCACAAGAAACACTATAATGACAAACTTAAGGTATTAAATTACTTTACATATAAAGGAAACTGATTATACTGAGTACACATTGACGTTGATATGAATGGTACATTTGCAAAGTTTCCAAATATCATTAGAAAGGTCCACATACTGTAGGATTTTGCATATCCAAGCCATTTCCACACAAAGTAGAACCATTTTTTTCAAACCAATTCAGCCAAACTGCATATTGTATATTAGACGGCATTTATTGCATGATGTGCTTGCAACATTTTTAGCTGATTTTTAGATTTATTTTTTTAACCAAGTTAGTTATATATTAAAAAATATCAAGTTTTTAGTTCAAGATCTAGTGACTAAGTTAAGATCCACTGAGACAGATAATTGGCAAAGAAGTGAGATATTCAGACAGCACTGAGGTGTTGCTGCTGCCTGCAAAAATATTAGCAGTGTTAAATAGTGCTGTATCGTGATAACTCTGAAACACGATTATGATGTAATTATATCTTCATGGGGACTCTCCATGCATTTCTATGGGAAGAATTCTAATCCCAACATGACAACCTTACCCCTACCCAGCCCTAACTTTAACCATAAGTAACCAAAAAAAATGCGAGACTTTTGGCATTTTTACTTTTATGATCGTATTTACAGATCTTTGTGGATACCTGAAAAAATCATCTCCATAACATAAAAAATAAGAGGCTTTTATTACATTGTGAGGGACATTTGGTCATCAATCATGTTTCTCAAAACCAAAGAGGCAAATATGCCAAAGAGAGCGATTGTGGTCTGGAACTGACCCAAATGACAGTGATCGGTACCTTCTCAGTTGTATTCTGGCACTGCCTCAACGCAGATTATTTGTCCGTCATTGTATTCTAGAAATGTGTATCCCAGGAAGCACAGTACACAGTACAATGTGTACACCCAGGATGGGATGCCAGACAGACAGACACACACGCACACGCACTACAGGAAATATAAAGACGCCAGTCAGCCGGGCTGCATGTCTTTGGACTGTGGGAGTCCACTCAGAGTACCTCGAGAAAAGTTGTACACAGACTGCTAACTCTACACGCAGACCTAAGGTGGCATGGAGAGAACATGCTAACTCCACACACATGGCACTTAGATTACTCAAACTTTCAGTGTACCATGAACAACAGCAATACATCTGGCACATATTCATATGCAAGTAAGGCTAGAAAAAAGTCTTTGGGAGAAAATGTATCTCACAAGTAGCAGTGATTGCATTATCACATACTCAATTTACCTTGCTATCTAATCAAACACAAACTGAAGTGCTATGTACCAGTTCATATTCAAAGAATAAGAACCCTTAATATAATCATTAATTGTAGATTAATGCTCAAAAAATCCATCCATCCATCCATCCATCCATCTCATGGCTTATTTTAGAATTTTATTTTATTCAACTGTTTTCAGAAGGTTTAAAACAATTAGATTTTTTTCTTTTCACTTTACAGAATTCCTCAGTGCAGAATTAAAGAAAATGCTGGCGATTTTTAAGTCATTTTGGCCTGATTTTAAAAGATGGGACTTACAAGAACTGAACAGCCACTCAGACAGAAAATACAAATATGAGAGAGGGGGTGGCAGGCGACAGAATGAGTCAGGTTTGGAAAGTCTCCGCCAGTGGGCCAGCGGCCGCTGCCCTCTGCCGCCTAACCCGGGTGGAACCTTCGCCTGATTCCTTTCGCTTTGTCTGAAACGGTGCTGTTTCTCAGCCCCTGGCAGCCCACCCAGACCATAGTTCCTGACAAGCCCACACCCCCTCCCTCCCCCCACCCCCCTAGAGGGAGCCTGTGAAACAGCTGATAAACAGGGCTGGGTCCTGGGTCTCAGCGGCTCGCCTTCACGCTGTTTTCCCTCGGACTGGAAGCCACAGCCTCGCCACGAGGCGCTTCCTGTTCTCACGGAGCACCTCTCTGCACTTCTGCAGCTGCTCTGCATGGAGCCCTGCCTTCCACGCCAATACGGCCTCCTCTGGCGTGCCAACAGGCGGGCGGCAACGCCGGGTCTGCCCCGGGCCGCGGACTACGGACGTGTGCCGGATGACATGACCTCCAGAGCCAATCAAAATTGTGCTGCCCAGGAAAGCATTCACCCATTCATGTTGGTCAACTGTGAGGCAGGTGGCACGGAGGATAAGGCAGGGGAACAGCCTGGACAAGCTGCCAATCCACTGCAGGGCGCGAGCATACACACACACACACACACACACGTACACAATGGGTAATTCAGGCATAATGCTTTTAGGTTTAAAACATAAATAAAGATGAGACAGTGTTGAGATGAGCTGGTTACTCACTGTTCGTCCCCCGCTTTCTTAATCCAGGCCACGTCGCATTGTTCGCAGATGCCTGGAATGTCCTGCAGGGGGCAGACAGACAGACATCAGGACTGGGATGCTCACGCCATGCATTCAGGATGAGATACTCTCACGTGTGACGAGACCACTCGGGAGAGGGGTGTGCCTGCAGCGCCACCTACTGGGAGGCACATGCAACAACCATAACCCATGACGCCTGTCACTACGGCAGTCTAACCTCATCTGCCCCCCCACACATACCCTGCATCAAAAAGGCACCATAGTGTTGCTGGATGACTGATGGGGCTATTAACTTCATACAGTTCCCCAGTCAGCACGTACTGACAGGTACTGTAAGCACCTGTCAGACGTCTTTATTCAAACTTAAGGTACAGAAGTAAAAGCATTTGTTCACATTTTATCAAACCAGCATTTGAGCATCTTCTTTGTTTTTATTTATATAGAAGATACTTTTAAACAAAGCAATGTAGATTTTTCAGAAAGCAGGGTGTCAGTCAGTCCCCGGAACAATTAAGGCTGAAAGGCCTTGATCAGGGGCCCAATAGTGACATCACTCTTCCAACCCTGAGATTTGGACCAACAAACTTATCCGATCACCTAACCTGCCAAGTCACATACCACCATCGATACTTATTTAGGAGTAAGTGCAACTAATTGACTTGATTATTAAGTTCATAATTAGTGTTCAATAAGTCACTCCTTTGTGCCTATAACAAGCTTTAATTAAGATGAGGATCTTCACGCAATAATCTCTGTATAGCTGTGGGGGGTGCTGTGCTCGGCAGCCCCTGACCTGTTGCCTTTGGGAGCTCTGCCGCAGCTCCTCGCGCAGTCGCTCGCACTCGGCCTTCAGCTCCTCCTCCCGCTGACAGGCGCCCTGGGCCTCGTGCCGTGCCCCCTCCAGTTCGGCCTCCAACCTCTGCAGCTTCATGTCAGTGAGGGTGTCCAGGCTGCGCGAGCTCTGCAGGGTCAGGGCTGGGCAGTCCAGCACTGTGGCCGTGGGAACACGTGCAAGGCGTCAAGCACATCCAGTGGAACTCCTACATCAGTGTTTCCCAACCCAGTCCTCAGGCACCCCAGACAGTCCACATTTTTTCTCCTTCCCAGCTTTCCAACCAATCAAGAACTCAGAATACCTTGAATGGGTGTGTTGGGAGCTGGGAGAAAACAAAAATATGGACTGTCTGGGGTCCTTGAGGACTGGGTTGGGAAACTCTGCCCTACATACTCATCAATCAGCTCTTTATCTCCTGGATTACCGATTCACCCAGAAATAATGACCTTGGACATTATGAGGCAAGCGTCAGGCCTGCAGGAACCCCAGGCTGAAATAAAGATGCATGAGACACATAGCAGCGGTGGAAGCAGCGGGACTGAGAGTGATTCAGCTCCCCTTCTGCGCTGTTTCGTCAGATAAACATAGCGTTGGGTTAATTGTCTTGCAGTGGCTCAGAGGCATAAGAACGTAAGAAATTTACAAACAAGAGGCCATTCGGCCCATTAAGCTCGTCTGGGGAGAACTCAGCTAATAGCTCAGAGTTGTTAGAATCTTATCTATTGTTGATTTAAAGGAACTCAAGATTTTAGCTTGCGCTACACGTTAGAAGAAAGTGTAAAGAAGTGCTTCCTCAAATTTGTTTTAAAATGTTCTCCCGTTAATTTCCACCTATGGACACCAGTTCTTGTATTTGAACTAATATTGAATGGCTGAACAGCATGCAGACATGTTCGACTCCTATATATCAGTATCATGTCCCCCCCTTAGTCTCCTTTGCTTAAAGCTAAACAGATTCAGCTCAGCTAACCTCTCCTCATAAGACATTTCTCTAAGAGCAGGAATCATTCTTGTAGCCCTATGTTGAAGCCTTTCTAAGGCCGCAATGTCCTTCTTAAGGTATGGTGACCAAACCTGCGCACAGTATTCTAGATGGGGTCTTACCAATGAATTATATAATCATATACAATTTTGCTCCCTGCATGGATTACCTTACATCTGTCTGCAACAAATATATGGGGAATTGATCTTCTGATTATTTCTCCAAAGCCTCCAACGTTATTAGCTGTTTATAGCAACTGATGATACAAAAGAACTTCATGTCTTCAATGTCTACTGGCGGTTCCGACTTTCAGCAGAGTGAGCGTTTCCGCACCTTTGGCCACAAGCACATACTGTACACAGCAGGTGTAACACCCTTAATCTCCAGAGCTAAATAACCCCGGGCTGCCAGCTCTCATGCATCTGGCACCACACTCATGGTTTCAGACTCTCGCGCAAGAAATCTTATATATATTATTCCATTAAAAACCTAAAATTAGCTACATCTAAAACGTCGGGGCAGTTTACAGACTGTTGGGACAACGTAAAACGCTTTGCAGAGCAGTTTCCAGGGGACAATGTAAAAAGCTTTGCAGAGCAGTTTCCAGGTGAGGTCAGTTGACGTGGAGGGTGGCTTCCTTAGAACTTACATGAACGTAAATCGGCAGCTGTGCGCTTAAAACCGATTGAGACGATAAGGTGGAGCCGTTATTTGACTGTTGTATTATTTCGCGATCATTGTTTCATGCAGGCTGGGAAATACATGGGCTAATGTGGCACGGAGGCTTTACTGTGGTTGTTTTTCATTATACATACTCATTATATTTATCGTAAAACATTCGCGGCCGCGCACATGGGCTGCCAGCTGACCAGCTGACGGTGCACCACAGTCAACAGCCTGTTTCCACTCAGTGACGCAAATTAACAGCGAATAATTGCTACAGCTCGTTTGTTTTTTTTCCCTTCTCTGACTCCGGCATTCTTTTGTAATTTCTCTTTTTGGTGACGCACTGCAATAAAACAAACAGGCGTTTTTCAGCTGCCTCTCCTATGCTGATGACTTGCCATTGGGGGATGCAGCACTGGAGCGGACGTAGACATCAGCAACGCACGCGCGTGTGGAGTTATATACCACAACCTGCACCGGTACATTAATAACCTCAGTGAAATCCCATTACCAGTATCAGAACGATCACAATATATAAACAATATAAATAATGCTGGTTCTATTACTTCTAATTTTAAAAAAAATCTATCTGGAATACGGAAATCGCAACTGTAGGGCCATAAATAGGCGATATGCACGTTTTCCCATTATCGCCCTTAACCAGCTTGCTCAGAACTGTTACCATTATGTTACTGAAGATCCTACTTTGAGGGATAACATTTCGCATGCTGTCGCTGTAGGAATGTGGTGAAACTGCAGAGCGAAAGCCTCTACTTGCCATCCAGACCCTTAATTGTTTGAAGAACGAAAGGTTTACCGTGAATGCATGCTGCCACCTAGTGGCCTGTGAGTCACTTTTCACTGATTCTATTGTTCCATTTTTATAAATCATTGTCATTCTCCCATGAGGTAATTACAGATTGAAGACGACCTAACGATCGATTGTTGTACGAGCTTACCATAATTATTCTTACTGTTTATCGTTAATATACCTAAAAAAACATGTGACTTAAGTAGAATGGCAGTAGAAACATGATAAAGAAATGTGTAACAGTCGTCCATCCATCCATGCATGGGCATCGCCGCCAATAAATGTGAGGGGGACGTGTCCCCATCACATTTCATAATTATTTGTTTGGAACCCCCCCCCTCCCCCACATTTAACATAAAATATTACTTTTATGCCAGTGTGTCACCCCCACATTCAAAATGCTTCAGATGCCCCTGCACCCATCCATCCTCCAACCATGTATACTGGTTGGGGTTCCAAGTGAGTAGGAGCCTATGTCAGGCAGGGTTCAGGGTAAAAAGCGGTGACCACACACACTTTAGACATAATGCCAGTTCATCACAGAGACCCAGACTGATGCACACGCTGTCAAACACAATGGGCAATTTAGTGATACCAGTTAATCTAACTGCATGTCTAAGGAAACAATTGCAGTAATAAGAATTATTACAATAATAATATGCAAGTTACTGATCCCAGTTTCGGGACTGATGGGGATGGTGGCCTCTGCATTCGTGTTGTTTAGCAGCGGTTTCGTCAGCTTTGCTGCCACACGGCTTCCCCGCCGTCTCGGCTGCTAACCTGCAGCTCCACGCTGCACGGCGACTCCCAGTGACTCTGCATGTTAATCGCTGCCTGTACCGTGTGTGAAAGAACCACTTGGCGCCAGTTGCCATGTAGCAGAGCTCCCTCCGCTCATGACTAATGCCACTGAGTGAGAAGCAGCTCGCTGACTCTGGGCCCAGTAAGGTGGCCACCTGAATGGGTCCAGTACATCGACACGGATGCAAAACCACCATGAAAAAAGGCCCGCAAACTGAGTCACCTTTAACAAAAAACAAATCTCAAATTCAAGAAAAAAATCCTTCTATTTCTTTTGGACCGGTTCTGGAAGCCTGGATGGAAATTAGAACAAAGCAGGACAGCCAGTCCCTGGCTGAGAGCCAGCTGACAATCGCAGGAATGCGGATCATACAAAGGCCTTGGTGCCTCTCGGCCCTGAAGAGCATCTTTCCGTGATGCATCATGTTGCCTTCATGTGGAGATCGAGCGAGTGGGCGGAAAGTGATGGTACAGTGAACTGGACCGGTTCAGTGAGGACGACCACGCATTGTGGATGGGCTACAGAATGCTTCTGTGCGTGTGTTTCTCTGCATCACTGTGCATGTGAGCATACATTGAGAGCTACATAGTACACCTGAGCCTCAAACCATCATTAAAGTACTTCAGAGTGTCTATATTGCAGCAGGATGAACAATAAAACCCTCCTAAAGGCCCCAAAAGTGGACACAACCGCTGGAAAGTACTGAATACAAAGCAAATGCAGTAGGAGTACTGGGCACAGGCCCCCCCCAGGCCAGCATGGGCAGGAGGTGAGCGGGAGACTGGGGCTGCAGCCGCACTCACTGTGAGAGATGGTTGGGCTGGCGTGCAGCTGCAGGTACTGCACATCCTTGCTGCGCAGCTGAGAGTTAAGCTTCTGCAGAGAACTGTCTCGCTGCCTCAGTGCCAATTCCAGGCCGCGGATTCGCTCCACGTGCTTCTCCACAAGCGTCGTCTGTAACACAGTTCAAGGCAGCGAGGCGGAAATGACTAGAATGTCTTTGGACAAGCGTGGCGATCAAGGAGACTCAACTGAAAATCCAAATTTTACTTCTCGCCTGAAACATAGTTATACCCTGTTATTACATCTATACCAGTCATATTCTTATTTTCCATGCTGGTATTGTCAATCACAAATCTATTTATAACTGTGTCTTTATCTAAAAATGGACTTCAGCACTATAAACATATATTATATTGGAATATTAAGCACTAGGATTAGTTTTTAGTTGACTAAGTAGTAGGCAGTCAAAACCACATATAGCATCATGGGATACATTGCAACAGCAAGCGGCCATGACACTATTTTCTGAAAAGCGTACTGACAAGGGGCAGATGAACCACCAATAAAGCTCTATAAAAGCATGTTGACCATCGTTTACACCGTCTTACAGTTTACCCTGATTTGGACTGGGGCAGCTTCAGGCTAAATCATTCACATGCTTGAGGAGAACCATAGAGGGTGGCTTGTCTCTAACCATCTTGTCAAGGTCTCTCTGCAGGTTGCTTTTCTCCATGTGGATTTTCTCGTAGGCCTGGATCACATCCTCCAGCTGCTCTTCACGCTCCTTACTCTTCTGGAGCTGTGAGCGCAGGAGGAAGGAGATTGTGAGAAGAAGGGGGCTTGAGAGAAAGATCAGAGTGCACATGGGCATGGAAGAATGGCACTGCTGGATTAAACTGATAAAAAACATTTTGGGGTTAGAAACCAGTATTTTAAGTGGGTGACACTGAAACTTAGTATCACTTCTCAAAAGTTCTAAATTTTGGCTCCTGGGGTCTGATGTCACATAACATTGAGGCCAATAGCAGTGCCAAACAACAAATGATGGTACTTCAACAATAATATCTGATATTAATTCGCATGAACAGTTATGTAGCACTGAGAATGGCAACCAGGAAGCAATTCTTCATTTGTAATTCAAGTAGAGATCTGGATTTTAAAGAAAAGCATGTTTGACATTTTTATCTTTAATGTTGGTGCTGCATGTGAAATATATTCTGCAGGGATTTTGAAAAGAAAATTATCAGTGACTTAGGCATTATGACTAAGCCCTCAGAAAGTGGGACTGGCTCAAAATATTGTGGTAGGAGCTGAACTGTCAAAGGAGATTCAAGTGTATTGGCAGCTGAAGGTTAAGTATGATGCCAATAAAATTAATTGACATTATGTTATGAAAAAATGACAAATGCCTAGAAGAATTAGACAGTAAGTGCTAGTGGAGGAGGAGGAGGAAAAAGTTTGGCGAGCGGCTAACGCATGGGCTGAGAAAGACTTTCAAAGAAGAAAAGGAGAAGAACCTAAGTGACAGTGACAGCAGAAATCAGGAGCCGGGGATGCTAATCACCATAGCGGCCACTGCAACACGCTGCCGTCCACAGACCTGGGTTGCTGGTTGGAGCACTGTGAAAAGAGTATCTGCTGGACTGCTTTTGAGGCATTTTCATTCTTGTAGTGAAGCACCGAAGGTATGAATCATGACGCAGATCCCGGGAACGCATCCAGCACTCCTTAACTGCTTCCCAAGACATGAGGCATCACATCCCTCTGATCTGGCAGCTTACAGCGACCTTCTGATGCACATCCTCCATGTTACCCCACCTCTTTCTAGCTTCTCCTTCTTCTGCCCTCCACCTCCCCTGCCACATTCCTCCATGCTTACCTCGTGGGTGAGGGTGTTGACTTTCTGTTGCAGGCTATCATTTTCCGATTGCAGCAAGGCAGTCTCCTTGGGCTCAAAGGAGCAGTAAGAGTTCCTGTCCTCTCCGAACTCGCTGATCATGGGGAACTGAAACGAGACGCCAGCATCGCACAGGGGTAAGATGACCTTGCGGCACCCTGGATTCCAGTTCCTCATTCATTTACGAGCACGTGAGAACCACTGGGCCACTGAAACCTAGTTACCCTTCAAGATAAATGACATCCAGCCTACGGTGGCCATGACGAACGAAAATTGTAATGGCTACGGTCATTTAGCTAAACGTGGGACTCGGTCACGTGGCTGGATTCAAAACGCAATTGAGCAGGACAATTCCCAGCGGACACTCTTTACCTCAGCCTCGTCTTACCATTTACATTCCTTACATAACTCGTATTACAAGCCAGTCAAAACTGATTTGTTTTGTTCTCATTTTGATACATTCTAACATGCTTTGCTTTTTATGTAAAAATGTTCCCGTGTCTTTTCACACGCTTCATTCTTTTTGGCGCCTATGAATATGTCTGCTCGGTCACCAGAACGAATGCCCTGGTGTGAGCTCTTGCTTGGGGATAGAGGCCATTTGTAAGCATGGGCACATCTGCAAGGGTGTGAAAGGTAAGTATGCTGCTGCAGGTGCTGCTGGCTGAAGGCATCTGTCACTTCGGAGCTTCTAAAGCTTCTTGGCCACATGACCTGCCAGCCAGCCAATGAGCACACCTCATCTATTCTGAGGGCAAGTCAGACTTTGCAGCATTCAAACCTTATATCTGTATGTTAGGTGTCATAATAGTCATATTCAACTGATAAAGACTAGAAAACAGTAAGATAGATATCATACTTACAAAAACTGAAAATGCAGAGAGATGATGGTACTCAGAAACACACAGACATAACACAACCAACATAATGCATTTTTACATAGGTAGTGCATTTCCCAAAACTTGTGCGTTTTGATATTTGTGCCCATCCACCTTGTCCAATACATTTTGTGCTCTCAGTGTGTCCATTGCCACACTAGTTACATAACGTCTTCAAGTCTTTTTTTGAACAAAAACATTACTGCTGTCCACCTTCTCACAGTCTGCTGATGTCCACGGTACATATCAATTTGGTTTTGGGCAACACCATGGCACTGACCCAGTTGCTGCTACGTTAAACAGTTTCTCTCCTTTGATTGTGTCTCTTGTTCATGTACTTTTGTATTTGCATTTTCCCTTGCCTTTGGCACCATGAAAATCACCATATTCTCTTGACCTACAAAGCTTTGTTGGTTTCAGCAGACAGCTGATGTACTGGTTCGGCTCTTAGAGTAAACTCATACATTCTGTTTACTATGCAGGCATGTGTGGAGTGCCACAGGCCCCTGCTGAGTCCTTTGCTCCTCTCTGTCACATATTATTGCAGTGCATGGTAAAAGCTTCCATTGCTGTCAGTGGCACACATTTCTTTTGTGTGTAAACACCTAGAGTTTTCGAGTCGGTCGCATCACACAGTTTTTCTAAAAATTAAACTGTAATGAAAGATTTGTGTTACAATGAGCCTGGATCTCACATATGATGCTAACATTAGAAATATGCCCTGGGACTTTCTGCTACGGAATGCTGCTACCCGACCTCTTGGTGGTGCAGAGAAAACAGCCCATTCATAAATTCACAGGTAAATTACTTGACCAAAATATTAGCACCAAGTGATTGAGAAGTAATGTGTTCTGCTGTAATACCAAATTTAGACTTAGGATATAGAATTCTTCTAACTTTTAACAGTCTAAATTCATTAACAGCATAGCATCTTAGTGATTTGGTCCAACTTCATCCACAAATGGCTTTTTGTACCAAGATATAGTAGTAGGGCAGCTTTTTATAGAATCACTCACCCGCTGTTCACTGATATCAAAACATTTTCTTACTGTAGTGTAAAAACCCATTTAATGGAGTCAATAGATCTTGTCTTTAAACTTGAATGGAAAATACATCCTGAGCACAAAGCTGTTTGTGTATTAAGGCAGTCCACTGCATGTAAATGTGCAGATGAATCCGCCTCTCCAGCCTCACAACTGTCTATTCTGCTTCCACTGTTTAATTCACCACAGATATTGTCCAAAACGTTGGACAAGCTTAGATTCTGCTTTTTAAAAATGGACTACTTAGCTATTCTTTCTGTTTGTCCGTTTACCAGCGTCAGACTACAGCAGCTGTACAACAGACATGCAGCAGCAGCATCTGGAGACAGGACTCAGAACCTCAGCTTGATCAATGTCAAAGATCCGGGTTTGATCTGATGAACCAAATGTGACATTTCCAGTGATTTCCAGTGATTTAGAGCAGGTGTAGGCAGACAGCTCAACGAGGCTCTGCGTGTTTGACGAGCCGAGAAGACAGCGTAAAGCCATGTGAAGGGAAAGGAATAATTAGTTTGTTATTGTTATCACGATTGTTATCTGTAAGACCGCTTTTACGTTCCTCACTTCACTGCATTGTCTGGATCTGCAAGGACCTCACTGAGGAAGCCCAGGAATGTAATTGTCAGGCTCTGCACTATGGTTGAGCACCGAAGAGTTAGACATACTGTAAATCACTCCTCTTTTTCTCAAGGTCCGAAGGTTCGGTCAATCCTACAAAAAGCCCCCTGCGACGTCCCACCCCCTCCCCTACTTTGGGGGGCGCTCACATGCTCTACCTTTATCTCATACAGCTTCAGCTTCCTCTTGATGCTGCTGTTTTCCCGCTCCAGGCCGGCGAGTCGAGTCTTGATGTCGTGGTAGGCAGTGATGAGGGCGAAGTGGGAGGCAGAGTAGATGTCATCGGGGATGGGGCTGGTAGGCCAACCCACCCCACAGACATCCTCCTTGAGTCCCTCGCCCCCACCCAGAAGGCCCAGCTCACCCCCGAACAGAGACTCCATCAGTGACCCTCAGTCTGCAAAGCAAGACACAATCAGAAAACTGGAGGATCAGAGACCACTGTCGGGGTTGGGCAAAAAAGGGCATTACACTTGAATTTAAGTACATCCAGTGCAAAAAAAATATTTCAATAGATATACTCTTTATTTCTGACTCACACATTCCACTGTTACCTAGGTAGTAAAACCATCTGATAAATGATCTATTCTGCTAGTTTCTATTTTTATTAAAAACGGTCATGTGAAATTTTATCATACTCTCTATATATATCTATTTCTATTTATAGAGCCTTGGCGGAGGAAGGCACACAGAGCTTTGTTGTACATGTACAGGAAAGATATTCTATTCTCTGTAACTGGTCTCATCAATTCCACTGGCATGCAAATATATTAGTTACTTCAGGCCTTGAAACAGTCCAACCAGCACAAATGTGTCTCATTAAATGCATTAAA
>JAABNY020000095.1:27731077-27742251 GCA_015164015.2 Brevimyrus niger | reverse complement strand
AAGTCCATGTGGAGGCCCACTCCTTCCTTACCTTACTGCAAACATCTCCACTAATGGAGATGGTCAAAGTTGTTGACGACGGCAGCAGTGGGAGGGAGGGTTGGCATCAGTAAAAAATGTTGACCCAAGGGGATGATTTGAAAATGGCAGTATGAATGACAATATTTGGCTCCAAGTAAATATGACCTCATTACTGGGTTGGCACCTTCTTCCAAGTGAAGTCATTGGGATTGTTGTCAGAGGTCATGTACAACAAGGTAGTAGGGTCTTGCACTTAAACTCCATTTAATCACATTTGAAACAACCTTGATTCCATATGTTAGTGTTTACAAAATATCTGGATCATTTACTTCTATTGCACATTTAAAAACGAAAATGCATCAACAAATAAATTATTGAGAATTGCTGAATGACTTGGGTTGATTCATACCTGGTAACAAAACCAGTTTTAATAAGGGCAAAACCAAAGGCGTGAACATGGACAACCTGATTATTTGGAATTGTTCTGTACATACAATATCATGTCCTATTCAAATGTGACGATGTGCCTCTTTAACGTCACCCTTCCGTGCCAGACTCTAGTTGTCACTTGTTTTTTCAACTTCGGTTAATCACATTAACACAAGCTAACAATTTTTCGTAGGTACGTTTCATTAAACATGTATTATGTATATTAATTACATCATTGTCCATTGTGTTTAAATGGAAGATTGGTTATTGTTAGCAGCACAAACCCTAAAACAAGAAGAATGAAACACATGAATAAGGTCCATTTACACTCTGGCTATTTCATTCGATGTCACATTTATAACCAGTACCATTTCAAGGGTTGATGCTTTATGATTTTAATGTTGCCTTCCTGGACACCAATGTTGTACTAGGCTGTTATTTTTGCATTTCTGGCCTTCCTGTCAGCTTTATCAAGGCATCTTCCTCTGATCTAGCTATCTAATTACCAATGCGTTTTCAGCCACAAGACTGCCCCTGATTGGTTGTTTATTGGTTTATTGCTTTATTTTCCGTTATCTTCTACAAATTGTGATGCATGTGAGGGTGGATGTTTCTAGAACCACCATGCATGGCACCATAAATCACACCACATTTAAATTGGCTTAGATCACCTGTCTTAGCTATTCTAACACTGGAGCATCCTGATCCTGTTTGCACGTCATATGAATTCAGCTGCAGCCACATGATTCCCCGTCTAAAAGGTTGATCACGCTAAGAAAAGGTTTACCTAATAAACTGGCCACAGAGTGCATATTGGCATTGTCGTTAATGTATAGAATTAGCTATACACATTTTTTTCTTGTTTTGCACGTTCTCTACGTTGTAGAACATTGTTGTTGACAAAGAAGGGCACAAGGACCTGGATCAGCTGGTAGGAAGCATGGGAGTTCGCTTCTGCCTTGCTGCTTGTCACTTGCCCAAGTAAGGGAAAGGTCAGGATTGCTCTGCGTAAACAGCTGTGCTTGGAGTGGTGTGTCAGTTTGGAGGTAAGCGATCTGGTACTCGGGTATGGGCAGAGACTTCCTCGAAGCACTACTAAAATAGCCGTGTGGATGGAGAAGCATCTAGAGCAATTTTATACCCTTTATGTAAATATACTTTGGAAAATTACCATTGTAGCTGTTTAGCTCTAGATGTCTCTAGATCTAGTAATAATGTAGCCTGAAAACTGCTTTTGTGCATATGTTAGTAAAACTGTTCCTGCAAGAGAAGTCCATTTAGATAACTATTTAGATTTCGACCAGATGACTAATTATTAAGTAGCTAAGCAAACAAGTGTCGTATTTTTATTTCTTTTTACATGATATGCATAAATTATGTAAAATTGAGAACAAACAACAAAGGAAAATATTAATATTAATTATTAATTTTAAATGATTTTAGGATCAAAAAGAATGTTTTAGATCAACAAAGCATGTCGTTTTGTCATTATAGGTCAATCAAATAATCTTGATATTTTCAACGAGCAGCTTATAAAATTATGAAATGAATCCTATGTTAGAGTTACCAGAGGTATAGTGAGCTAAGCACATAGATATATAAGGCTTGTATAGACTTTTTATTGAGATAAAAGTTGTTTTAATATGGAAATAAAGCTGCCAGCCTACTGCCCTTGAAAAGCTGCAAGGAGTCACTACAGCTAGAGCTACGTGCTGGAGAGAGACTCCTTCAGTTACCCCAAACAAGGCTTCTTTCCTCAGGTGACGTGTGAACTTAGTCAACACATGATCTGAAAGTCATGAAGCCACATGTGATGCAAAAAAACTAAACAGGGCAAGAGTCAGCTGGTTGCGATACTGCTATAGCTGAGAGCTGATGTCTTATGAGTCTGTGCACATCATTCCCCCTTCTCTATTACACTAACTACGTCAAGAACTTATCTCACTGTACCCTTTGAACCTTTTTCTTTGAAAAATTAACCATGATTTATCATTTTTATTGTCTTTGGGTCTACATTTCAAAGGCTCCATTACTGGAAGTGACCAAATTTTAAATAATTTTTACATAAATATAGAGTCAAGGGTAGCAATTCAAGGCAGAAACTTGACCTGGAAATAATATAAATATTGATGTTAATTAGGGGCCCATGACACCAAACAGACACCATCAACGATGAGGTAGCCGAAAGGGTGAATATGCTTCTGGCACTGGCTTGGGGAGAGGATTCATCACAGTTCACCCAGAATAACAGTGTGAATCTGTCATCTGTGCATGGAAATAATCTCACTGGACTTTGAGAGACGGACCACCTCAGATCAGGACAGAGATGTGACCAGCGGGGGGCAGCAGCAGTCAGAGGTTCCTGCTGCTGACAGAACAAGTCGTGGCTGCAGGGACTGACCACATGGATAATTTCCAGAACACTGAGATCATCTCACACTGCAGCTATTGTGAAATGGGGCACTCTGAATACACACACTGTGGCACACAGGCACTCTAAATACAAATAATTGGT
This sequence comes from Brevimyrus niger, assembly GCA_015164015.2. Classification (NCBI taxonomy): domain Eukaryota; kingdom Metazoa; phylum Chordata; class Actinopteri; order Osteoglossiformes; family Mormyridae; genus Brevimyrus; species Brevimyrus niger. The sequence continues at coordinate 27,739,286 of JAABNY020000095.1, read as the reverse complement.
ATGCATTCAAAATACAATTTTAAATACAGAAAAAAGCTAAAGGATAAATATATGGACAGCAAGAGACTATCACTAAAATAAACTTAAGTACCTGACAAAACAATAGAACAATCCATAAAATTTTGACTTAGGGATTTGTGTTCTTGTGAGTGGAAATTATAAAGTCTGCCATAAAATCAATGCTTGCTTAACTGTTAAGTGTGATTGTGGCACCACCCTGTGGTGATGTGTCTCATCACAAAAATGCAGAAGGCTTATGATGCCAGGCCTGGAAAGTACTTTCAAAGGAACAATGTGCTTGGAAATAAAAAAAGCAGTCTCTGAGTAGCTGTTATTAAGCTCAAAGCTTGAATCAAAGTTGAAATTGGTAGAAACACTTATAAACATTTAATAAGAAAACCTGAAGCTCAATGAAAGTGCGATTAAATCTGTCAACAAAAAATATGTGCCAAATGAGTGTGTAAAACACAGGTACCCAGTTAGAACTGCTATGATAATTTATGCCCTGGTATGTCAACCAGATAGAGAGATTATGATTCTGAATAATGATGCAATGGTTATTTGGAACAGTATGTGGCTCTGTGGGTGCCCCCATGCCGATTTGAGTCCTATGGTTAGCAAAGAGATTATGTCATCATGGGGCCTTTGATCAAGACCCTTAACCCCAAGAACTTGTACAGAGGTGCTGGTTAGTTGGCTGATCTGGATTCCACCTGTATTTGTGGGTCTTATAAGGCATCAAAGTGTGATACATGAAAATATTGATTAATTCCCATGTACCTGTGTTTGTAAAATGGTAAATAATGACAAGCATCTATCTATGGTTGCCTTTTGGTTAGGGAAATGTGATTGAAAGGTTGCTGGTTCGAATCCCTGACCCGTAAGGTACCACTGAGGTACTCATAGCAAGGTATTGCCCCTAAGCACTGCTCTATGGGTGCTGAATTGCCCCCTGCTATGTCACATGGGTTAAATGCAAGGGACACATTTCATTGTTGTGTGCTGTGATGTGTCAACAATGACAATTAATCACTTTCACCTATTTACTTTACCATTATCTATACTAATAGATACTATGACTTATTTTATGCCTAATAATCTTCAGTTTGAATGCTCTAGTTTTGAATAAAACACCTAACATCGTTTCCTAGCACCATTCCTGGTTGGCTCAGTACCTTTTCCTGCCAGAATAATGCATTATTTTATTCTGCTGGTTTCTGCTGCTGTCTCAGGCAAGTTTTCCGGTGAGACAGGCTCAGCACGCTGACAAAAATTAGGTCGCAACATTCTGGCATCGTCCCGTAAGTGACTGTCAAACCGTCAAATTGTGATGCAGTAAAATGGAACTTTTTACTCCATTGCCGTAACTATTCAGGTATGTCACCCTGGAAAGTATTATTTTGGGCTTTTTTGTAATGCAGGACAAATCCAAATCAACATTACCTGACACTACAAGGTCTAACCAAACTAAATACACCAGTAAGAAATATATATCTGTGACTGAAAAATATAAAACCACACTAAATAATATAGAATAATGAAACTTTAATCCCTTTGGGGAAATTTTCTGTTTGCCTACCATATCATGCTCTCCATGAGACACACAAAGAAATGAGGATGCATTCAGGGTGTGGGGTGGTCACTGTGCACTGTCAGCCAGTGTGCAGTGCCACTGGGGCTGGGGGACCTTGCTCAAGCCCCCACATACAGGTGACCATTCTGTCAAGGCAAACCATAAATGCATAAATTCCTAGCTTAGTTGTTCATATTACCAACCATAATGTAAGTCAACATGCAATGAAAATGCTGCCAGGGCTTTAGCAAATTCACATACTTTTCCATTGGACTGCAATGTTATTTACAACAACAGATGTATATTGGTCAGAACCTGAACAGTGTGCAGTACAGCTTTGCCAAACCACTGTTTAGGCCAAGGTAAATCTACTTACTATGTCAGGGGAATGCAATTTTATCATGAAATGTTTTTGCAGTTCGACCAGTACAGTACACCCTCACCAGAATACATATACAGCAAACACATCTACTAAAATCCATGTGTAACGTTGGTGAATGTCGCACGAACAAGGAAGGCAGGAGTCGTCGGGTTGCGGGTAACACAGGGGTTTAATTCCAAGAAACAGGCAGGATACACACACATACGTACGTCAATGACTGGACAAGGGACTACTGACAGAGACACTGACTAAATACAAAAGACAAGCTAGACTAAACGAGCAACAGGTGACCATAATCAGGTAAGAACAGGAGGTAACGAGGTGGGTGTGGCACACAATGAGGAGCGTTTGGAGCAGGACGTCACACCATGGAAGAGGTGAGTAATGACAGGCAAGGATGCAGCAGGCATTCAGTTTGTCTACTAAGCATTGAAAGGAAAAAAATCTGATTGGAGATTAGTGAACGACAAGGGTGAACATTCTTACATCTAATGGCTGTTCAAAAATCACTGACTGCGACATTACAGCTAAAATAAAATAACAGCGATACAGCAACAACAAAATAATAGAAAAACATGATATGTGCAATTTTATTTTAAATTGCTAAAAAAGATCTCCATGCTGAAGACAGGCATGAAGTCCTAACAGAGCAATTGTCAGCTGCACACATTGTAATTTATAATAGGATAATTGTCACTTCCGCGGCCCCGGAGGGGCGGGGCTCCGCAGGTTTTGCAGGTTGTTCCTCATAGGATCGCAGATAAGAAGGCTATACGGTGCGAAGTATTGAGCCACATGTATCTAGTGAGCCGTTCCAAGCATTATAGCGTCTTCCGTCTTCCCTCTCGCTCCATTTGTGTTTGCCTTACCTCGACCCAGCGCCTCTTGTTCTCCTCCCTTCTTCCCAGCCCAGCTCCCGTTCCTGATCCCTTCGTCCCGCGCCTCCCAAGCTCCGTACCTTCCTCCTTCCCCGAGTCTCCTGCCCTGTCCTCCCGTCCAGGATTGACCTACCGGCTAACGACCTTCTCGCCCGTCTACCGACTCCGATTCTCGCCTATCCCATCTGCCTTGTTCGCCTCGCCTTATTGCCTTCGCAATAAAAACCCTTACCATCGCATAACTGGGTCTGCTACTTTGTGCAGCTTCGTCACAATAAAAATTAATCACGCTTAGAAATTAATCATAAATTCCTCTTGACCACAGCACTTAAAGACTCTGCTATTCCTGTATTCCCTTCCTTTATACCACACTTTTTGTTTTACTTGGATGTCACTGTTTGCTGGAGACCTGCCCTGAAAATAAAGGTGAAACTTTGCCTCTCAGCCTCTATGTGAAACTGTTAGGTCTCCATAATGACTCTGGAAGGGTTTGCCAAGCGGCCTGCTGGCTAGGGCAGTGGCCACATTCCTTTGCCGCTACCGTAGCCACAGCTGTCAGTGCAGCCCTGGCTTAACTGCTGCTTTATTTGTTTTTTCTGATGCCCTTAATTAGTTAATTATCGTGTGTCCTTATGCAGGTACCTAACAATTGGCTGATGTCTTATATCTCTCTCACTCTATGCCTTATGGTTCCTGGATGATTATTGCTTATTCAGAATGAATTGTGGGCCTATGGTTTTACACATGACCAGTGCATATTTTGACTGCTGTTTCCAGGGGCGGGTATTTGCTGCCGTATTGCTGCCAATCTTTGCAGCCTGCAGCACTGCCAGTCGGATGCCTGACTCTTACATAAGTAATAACCATGAGCACACAAAGTTCATCAGAGGTAAGCTCAGGTTGGGGAGCATGTGCCGATGCAGCATGGCACCGATCCCACCATTTGGCGAAACGTCTCGGGATCCTGGCCAGCGACCCCCCAGGCAGACCCATGGTCCAGTCCCACCCTCGGCAAATGGCCATCCATCTGCCACAGCCAGGTGTTATGTAGGTGCCCCTTCCGCCAGGTCCAGCCCCTCGGGTCCTCAGCAACAAGGATCCCGTAAGCCGCATCACCGTCAGGGAATCGCGCCACATGGCCATAGTGCCGTAACTGACGCTCCCTCACAATGCAGGTAATGTGCCTAATTCAGGACTCCTCTAGCAACCACTCATTCGACACAAAGTCAAACCAGCGGTACCAAAGGATTCTCCGAATAAGTCCACTCTTTGTCTCAGCATCAGGATTTGCTTCGTCATGGATAGCGTCCATGTGTCACAGTCATACAGCAACACAGGAAGCACCAACACTCTGAAGACTTGGACCTTCATCCTCTTGCAAAGATATCAGGAGCGCCACACACCCCTTTTCAGCGACCTCATGACCTACCATGCTCTCCCAATCCATCGGCTGACTTCATAGGAAGAGTCACCAGAGTGTCTCTGCTGAGGTAAGTGAATTTCTCATGAGGTCAACATCATCCCTACAGACAGACACACTACTGTTGGCTGTGCCTAAGAAGTCATTAACGGCCTGGATCTTGGTTTTTATCCAGGACACTCACAATCCCAGACACTCAGACTCCTCACTCATTCTCTTGAGAGCTCCGATCAGAGGCTTCATTCACTCTGTGAAGACCACAGCATCGTTGACAAAGTCAAAATCATTAAATCTTTCTTCACCAAGAGACACCCCACAACTGCTGGACCCCACAAAGCTGCCCAGGACCCAGTCCATGGAAGCACTGAACAGAGCAGGAGCACGAACACACCACTGATGAACTTCAGAATCAATTGGCACTGCCTCCACTCCACACAGCACTCACAGTACCAGTGTACAGGCCGGCCATGACGTCCAACAGCTTCGGGGGGATCCTGAAGGCTCAGGATGTCCCACAGGGCAAATCGATCCACTGAGTCAAATGCTTTTTGAAAATTGACAAAGGCTGCAAATAACCTCTGCTGATATTCATGCTTGCACTCTATGAGAGCCGTCAGTGCCAGGATGTGGTCGATGGAGACTTCTTAGGTGTTAAACAAGACTGCTCCGGATGCTGATGGGCGAGCAAGTGATCATGGATCCTGTTAAGGGTGACCCTACAAGGACCTTCCCCGGCACTGAGAGCAGTGCTACCCTCCTGTAGGTGTCACAATCCAGGCGATCACCCTCCCCTTTCCAGATAAGGATTACAAGTCCCATTTTCCTGTCAGTTCGGATGACACTTGACTCCCAAATGGAAGCAAAGATTGCTTGCAATGCCAGGAGGACAGCCTTACCACCAGCCTGGAGAGGTTCACCCTGGATACTACTGATCCCAGCGGCCTTCATTGCACCCAGCTGATTCACCACCCACACAATCTCAGTGAGATTGGGTGGTTCACAGCTGATTGGAGGATCAGCCGTGAGAACTGTGGACCCAGAGATGTCCAACATCCTAGCAGGAGGACCAGCTTTAAACAACTGCTCAAAGTAGCCCGCCCAGTGGGTCACAACTGCAGTATCATTGGTAAGGGCCGTTCCATCATCTGGCCTGACTGCAAATCTCAGAGGAACAGATTCAGATGTACATAATGCTTTGATTCCCCTGTAAGCAGGATTGGGGTCACTAGACCACTGATGATGTGTCATCTGCTCACAGATTCATCCAAGAAACACCTCCTTATTTGCCCTCTGAGCTCTCACAGCGATCTGTCTCAGTTCCCAGTACAGACTGGAGTTGCCACCAAGTTGTGCTGGGGCTCCTTTCGATAATATCCAGGGTGCCCTGCGAGATGAAACACCTCCTCCTGGAAACACCAGCAACACCAACACAGCCCTTGGCAACCTTCAGGGTCTTTTCACAGAAGGTCTCCCACATCATATTAGAGTTGGCAGTCACAACCAAGTTTGCAGGTTCTTCACACAAACTGCATGCAAACACATCAGAAACAGCTTGATCTTGGAGTCTGGCTAAGTCCAGCCTCATTCTTCTAGTAGGTGGTAGCTTACTGGATCAAAAATGAATCTTCAGAGTAGCAACAACTAGTCTGTGGTCAGAAATCACAAACTGGACAGTTCTGCATGAGCTTCAAGCGTCTTTCGGCGCACCACCAGTATTGAAGTACCAAGTCCAATGATGCGGCTCAAGGATCTAGAACCAGGATCCAGTGACCCACAGTCCCTGACCTTTCGCAAAGTCAGGGAACATGGAGCTGCTTTCACCCCAGTCTTCAGATCCTTGGGGACCGAAAGAATCCTCATAACCTGCCCCGTCAGTTCCAGCGGTCGCATTGCACAGCAGGAAATGTAGTAGCATAAGCATGACTGGCATCTCAGTAATTAATTTTAGCAGTCTTAACTGGTAACCTAATACAGTAAAACCTTGGATTGCGAGCACAATTAATTTCGGAGACATGCTCATAGTCCAAAGCGCTCGTATATCAAAGTGAATTTTCCCATTAGAAATAATGGAAACTCAGATGATTTATAAAACAAATTTACCTGCACTTTACCTTTGAAAAGAATCATGTATGAGGCAGACGAGAGAGAGGAGGGTTATTTTGTAGGACGACTTTCACTATAAATAACGGAATCTCTGCTATCTGTTGCCTTGCTGGAATCTTTTTCTTTTTGTGTGACTTACTGGTGCTTTTGCCTCCTTTGTGAAATGTGGACACTGCATTGTTGTTAAACAGATTGATGGCTTGCACTGCTGAACCCTTATTCGGGTGGTGCTTTTCTACAAAATTTTGCCTACATGAGTGAGGCACGCTGACTGAGACCGAGCATGGGAGACGATTACCCACAAGAGATTACCCGCAAGAGAGAGAGAAGAACCATTGGCTCAGCTGTGATCACATGACCCTCAGCAGACAATGCATATGCATTATATTCGTTTTGCAAGACCTCGCTCGTTTATCAAGTCAAAATTTATTTAAAAATTTTGCTCATCTTGCAAAACACTCTCAATACAAGGTTTGACTGTAGTGTCCCTGGCATTGCTGTGTGGACTTTTCACTTCATCTCATTTGATTTGTGTCTAGCTGGACACCGCAGCTATGGAAATGTGCCCCAGTGACCCCCGTCCCTGTTTGCATTCGACTCACACTGAGCATGAATATGAGTTTAATTTACAAGGTCGGTGGACACGTGGTTGTTCTTTGATTCCAAGGTGCTGTAGGGTACCTGGGTGCGCAGTGGTCATTGGTCATTGCGTGTAGGATTTCACTGCACCTGTCTCAGTCTGACATACAACAGAAACTAAAATGTGATATTAAAGACGGATGCTCATCCTTCAGAAGTGGTCCGGCCGCTTCAGGAAATTCTGAGAAGTTTGGATTGGGGGCTGGAATACTCAGTTCTGTCTTCCTTATTTTGTTTTCCTGGAATGTGATGGGTTATGATAGAATACATCCTGCCAAAGGTGCAAGGCTGTCCCTCTATCACAGCACTGACCAGAATACCGTGTTCGCAGAGACATTGATTGTCTCACACATGGTATGTGCCTTAATTTAAATAAGACACTTCTCTGCTTCCCCATAGTGATGACAGCAGATAACTCTTAGTGGGTGGAGCCACATGGGAACAGAAGGTCACAGATCACAGCCCCTGTGTTGACCCATGCTGCCTCTACACCTCACTGCACCAGCAATGGAGAGAAACCAACTTCCATTCCAAGAATGTGAGGTGTGGCTACAAGGTAAACTTGCATGTGTGGTACCGCCAGTATCTGGGCAGGGTGAACATGCTCATGCCCGAGAGCTATGTGCTCGCAAACAGGTGTGGCACTCATGCCCCTCTGTGGCTGCAAGGCCTCCATCCATTCGATGACAGACAGCATGGTGACCCAAAGGGTCTGCGGCCCCTAGAAGTCTGACTGCTGCCTGTTCAAATCCAGGCCCGTCCAGGCCAAAGCACGCCCTGGCAGTTATCCCATCTACAGGTTTGTCAAGCCAGTCAACTGCTACTTGGCGTACTGTGCAGGTAACATCCCAAATTAAGTGTCTGGTTTATTGTTCTCTTTAGCTTTGTTTTACTGGCTTTACCCAGATTACCCTTATTTTTAGACACCAAGGTGTGTGGAAGGTGCAGGAGGGATCAGACCTGTGTTAGTAGGGACAGAGTCAACAGGTGGTGTAAGAGGAAGCATGTTCTATCAACAACAATGCTGCTTGTGGCATGGCACAGCCGCAGGCATCCCTCAGATGTCACTTATCCAGGGTACGGTTAGGGTTAGGGGTATTGGGCCCCTGGTTAGGGAGCTGCACTAGACACACCCCATACAGCAGACCCGGGCATTTTACGGCCCCCGGGCCATATCCGGCCCTCTAGATATCCTTGACCGGCCCGCGAGAAGT
>JAABNY020000095.1:27702197-27731026 GCA_015164015.2 Brevimyrus niger | reverse complement strand
AAAAATATTTGCCCACCCCTGCCATACAAGGTATAAGGAACACACTCACACAATGCACAATATAGACCAATTTAGAGGACACCAGTTCACCTATCCACCTGTTTTTGGAGTAAACCTATACATGCAAGATATACTCACACGGAATATAGGGTGGAAATCAAACCACAGCCCTACATCTGACAGGCTACAGTGCAAATCACTCCACCGCCCCAAAGAGAAGACTGTTTTTATACAACAGCAGAATGGCACAGTTATATAAATGTGACTGTTTATGCTTTATGCAAGTGCTTTCTTGTACAAATGTGTACACTTGCATGCACATTTTAGGCACATGCATAAAAGAACCCATATTAAGTTGTAGCAAATCATTTATAGCAGTGTAATGCACCGAATACATCATCAACATATGCAGAACATGCAGAACATTTTGTTTAATGCTTTAATGCCAATGCATATGTCAATAAAAATTGATAAATTGATAAGGTTGTTTTAAGGTTCACAAAAATGGGATTCTAAAAACATTGCTAATGAATATCCATCTCTACAACCATGCATCCATTCAGCCATCTTATGTAACTGTCTATCCAGTGAAAAACACTTTTCAATAATATAGTTACTGAGGTTAAGGATGCATGTTCTCTTACTCGTCAAATGGCCAGAAAGAAAACAAACTAACAAAGGTGTTAGGGTGTACGTGATCCATACTTATGGTCACTCCTGGACAAATTCAGCTTCATGCATAATAACCTTTCGGGATGGGGGGGGGGGGTTATTGCTGTAGAAGTAATGTGTCACGCCCAACTCCGTCCATTCCTTGTGTGTGCCACGCTCCCTCATTACCTCCCGTTAAGTCCCGATTGGGATCACCTGTGGCTTGTTAAGTTCAACCTGTCTGTCGTATTTAGTCCATGTCTGAGGCAGTATTCCGCAGTTCTGTCATTGATGTGTGTTGCTGTCTGTCCTGAGGAAAGTAATAAATCCGATTACTTGTGAATATTCGCCTTCCTGCTCCGTCATTCCCTGCTACGTGACATAATGAGTCGGACAACCTTATTTTTTTATGTTGGTAATGAACCAAGTTTGATCCTTTCTTTGGTATAGATCCTAAAGGCATAATTCTAATTGTGAAAATACCTCTTGCTGTTAATATAGGCATATGTATTATTTTAAATATATGTTTATTCAATGTGTAGAAACTTTTGTTAGCATAAATATGCAAAAATTATCATTCAGTTTTACAAGTGCAATCAGGATAAATTATGACATATTGTTTTGTTTTTTGTTTATTACTGTGTGTAAAGAGAATATTAGTATTCATTTTTTTGTTACTGATGAAATGCAGACATGTTCCACAGTGGTATGTAAAATGGTTTCAAAGGGGGTTTTGTGGCTGTGTGTGCATCTCTGACATAGATTCATTTGTCCTCCCCCCCACCCATACCCCTTTTAACTGGGTCTCTGGGAGTTTATTAATACGTATACTTTGCATGCTCATATTCTTTTATGTCCTTATTTTCATTCTTAAAATAGTTAAGCTCATGAGGTCAGGGACGCCACTACAGACTTTGGGCCCCATGAAAGCATATACGGGGCCTCCAATACAGAAAAATCCAAAGTGTCCCAAATTGTTTAGAGCCCTTGTCAATCATGGTCCTTGGAATCACCTTACCCCTTCCCCCACCCCTTACTGAAAAGAAAAAGGAAGAAGAACTTTTTAATTGTAGCTATATTATTGATTATTTCATATCAGTAACAAATATGCATATGTATCTCATAGTTAATAATGGGCATGAATTAAAAATAGAGCACATGAAACCATACAGCCGACAGTCAGCGGGTGCGAATTACAACAAGGTGACAAATTGTTTCGACTTGTTGATTGGGGAACCAAAATGTGACGTAATTTAACATCATTCATACAAGACTTGAGTCGTTAATTCGGTGAAAGCATATGTCTACTAGAGATTTTTCTGGTTAAATTTGAACCATTTAACAATCGTTTTAAAAAGTAATTTCACTTCAAAGTGAAAACAGCATTTCTGGATCAGATCTTTTTCTTGTTCTTATTTATTTTATTTTTTTACACTACACGCATATTATTTTGTCATAAAATTAAAGTACATTGTATCAAAAAAGGCATATCTTTATATTACACGCTGCGCTGCTCCTAGGATCTGACGCTCGAGGATCCGTCTAGGAGTTCTGCTTTTTATATGCTTTAAATACCTCCCGACACCAGAATTTGAATAAATTTGTATGAGGACTTGTATTATAAGGCTTTAAATTATATAGATTAAAATATTTGCTATATGATAATATATAGATCAATATATTTAATTATGGATCCCTCGCTGATGTATATTAACGCTGACAAAAAAACAATTAAGTAATACTTCGTTTGTGGTTAAATACACAAGTAATAGCCTAATGCAATGTTATTCATGCCCCGTCAAGTAAAATGTTACCGAAATTTCTTATGAACAAGCTTTTATTATCCGCTCATTTTCTTAGAACTGCTGTTCCAGCGCAAGGCCACCAGAAAGGATATCGCAGTGTTTGTGGGAGGAAATTCAGGCAAACACTAGAATAGCATGCAAACTACGCACGTAGAGCCGGGACAGGAGTAAACAGTCCCGGACCTGGGAGGTTTAAGGCTTCCCTCTGGGACAAGAATGACTTAAGTAAGTAGGACAAAAATACGAGCTTGAGCGGATTATTAAGCGATTTATGTTTCTTTGGTTTTATTTATTTAGCATTTTCTTCTTAAAATCCGCTAGATGGCAGATCTGTCACATTCGAGAATAAAACCGTACCATAAACCTAAATCACCTTGGAAGGGCATCTTTGTGAGACACGCATAACACTAATCTTAAAAAAGAAGAAGAAAAAAACAGGATCGCACACTTTATCTATTGCTTATTCTGCAGCACCTGCCGACTGCGACCAGGTATCTTAATATAAACATAGGCCTATGTGTGGGGTCAATAATTATATTAGGGTTTCTGGAAGTTGGCATTTGAAAGGCTACGGCTATTATGGGCAGTACGGTAAGCGCTGAAAGGTCCGCCTCTGGCCCAGGTGAGGTGGGGCATCGGCCGTCCGAGTAGAAGAGCGGAGTCCGCGCGCCCCGTTGAGTTAGTGGGAAAGGCGGCGGCGGGCACAATAACGGCAAAGCGGTACTTTTCAGCGGAAATAATAATGAAACCATTCAGCTTCCATATATAGAACTGTTTTTACTTGTGGACCGATTTTTGAAGTTGCCGAACTAATCAGGGAGCCGGGACTTGAAGCGGTTGTTTTCATTCTTGCGGTGTTTTCTCTTAAATGCATTTTCCAACCAACATCTTAGCTGAAAACAACTGATAGTAGTTTTGTTTTTTTGCGGATGTCAAATATTATCAGACATCGGGTTACTTATGAAGATTATAGTTGTTGCCATCACTTAACGTTTTGCATCATTGCTGACTTTATAAATTATTATTAATAAAATTATTATTGCTACTTCTGCTGCCACCACCACCGTCACATCAACTACTCATCCTGATACAATTGTGTGGGAAGCTTTTCGATTTGTTTTGGATTTGTATAGAAAACCAGATATTACTTAATATAACCCTACATTCTTAGTAGAACTATGGCGGAGCATGAGAGTTTGGAGTTCGGCAAGGCGGACTTTGTGCTTCTTGACAACGTCTCTTTGGATGATTTCATGGCCAATCTCAAGCTCAGGTAAGTGCACCAGTTCATTTTTTCGACCTACATCCCTGTAACTAGGGGCATCTCGGACATGGGGTGCGTGTGCCAAGGGTCTGGTGTTTGACTGCGGATTTGATCAGATCTGCATTTACAATATTACGTGTTCTGTCACAATGCTGCTGTTCACAATCTTATGATGGATTGAAATCTTCCTCGATATGCAACACGTGCTACGTTGTCTGAAAGTAACAAATGTTATGTTTTGGTGTTCTGGCAAAGTTTTACTAGTCAGCTGCATTGCGTGTTGTTTTAATTTGCCACTATATTTATTAATTCTTAATTGTATACATTGTTTTATAGCCGTGATATTAGTTTAATGGCAGCAAGAGTTTTAGATTGGTAACATTAAACTTTGCGTGACCGTTTACACTGTTCAGTTGTGCAAAAAGACACACCGATATCAAGACGAGTTTTTTTTCTCTTTGTTTTATTGTTAACAATATAAAGAGATGACTATAAATGGTTAGATGTCAGTGTTTGAGTTGTGCATTCCTCGCATGGTCCTTGCTGCACCTGTTAAACCGGCGCCCTGATATGCAGGGCGTGGAGCCCGTTGGAATTTCCGTTCACTTTTGTGAGCATCATTCCAATCGTCTGAGCTAAACCCAGTCAATCTTTTCACCGCTATTTAGTAAAATACAAAGTGTCTTTACTGTCCTCTCAGGCTCAGCTCCTTGACGCATGTTTGTATGAAAATGAAATGAGATGAAAATGCGTTACTATTGGTCGTAGTGCCATATGTTAAGCAAATTAACATAATGCATGAAATGTTAGTTGAAAGGGATACCTAAATTTGTATTGCATGTTAAAAGCATATTTGGATTATCAGTGTATAAAGACTGAAGAGACAAAGTATCTATAGCTTATTTCTGTTTGGGGTCCTGTAGCATTTGTATTTGCCGCATAGTTTCAGGGGGTTGGTAATTGCAGTGTGTTTTTGTATTCAAATTGTTTTGTTGAAACCTGCATAGATCAGCCACTGGCTTGGCTTGGCTTGTCTTGTCTGTGTTGCACACACCCTGATGATTTGGTATCATTAGCTGTTATGGCGTGGAAGAAATTATATCGATTGAAGGCAAGGGGGACTGAAATGAACTAATCTGTGCAGTGCGAGCTAAACATTCACAAACAAGCAAATCATCCTTCTGTCCTCAGCAGCCAAAGGAAACTTATAACAGTGCCAAGGCACCAGCATGTCTAAAACGATGGAAAGTGCCAGCTTATTGGTGAAATGTTCTGTACGCTGATGGTATACAAACATGGAGTAGTAAGGGACAGCAGGGGGTGTAGTGCTTAAAGGCATTCCAGGGAGTTTAGGCATTTCTGAATTCCTGCCTTTTGTTGGTTTCCTGTCTTTCTTGCTTTTGTGTAATTTGTAATGGAATGTAGAAAGTAATGACTAACAATGCCGGCTGATCTGGTGTGACGCAGGGGTGTCTCAGTCTTTTCATTTGCTATTTTTATCTTTGTATTTTACAACAGCTGCATTTTAATTATGTCTAATCTGTATGCTATTAGTAATAACAATAGTTACTGTAAAGTATTACAAGTTTTACAAGTTACAAGTCTGTCAGCTTAATATAACTTTGTGACAAATACAGGTAACTATTACACTTGCTTATACAGCCTTGCCAATTTATTTAAATAAAAAAAACACAAATATTGACATTCTGGCCTTAAATGTCCTAGAATCCATTCCAGTGTATTCTGCTGTTGTAATGCATCCTGGCATATTCTCCAAACTTACAATGTCCCTGTATTGAATAAGTGGTTATGGAACACAGATACACGGCCAGATGTTGACACATGTTCAATGTCTTGCTAGCACAACAGATACTATTCATGTTATCCATGTGGTTGGGAGGTAATTCTTGTTAATTTTTTACTGGGAACAAGACTTGCGGGGTATTAAAACATATTTGATTAAAAATTAAGGCTAATCATGTTTTGATTCTGGGATTTGCCCTGTTAACGAATAAGGCTGAAGTTTGTCGACATCGAAATATTTTGGTGTGCCCACTTCCCCAGCAGCTGGAACACACGTCATAGCTGGTGTTACTGCGCCAGCCAGTGCGGTGGCTGTTTGCGCAGGGTGTGACCTGCTGCTTCACCGTGTCTCTGTGCTCACCCACCGGGAAGGGGAAGGGAAGAGGCGCTGAATGGGGGAGGTCTGGGAAACGCATCTGAGTGGCATGAGTGTCTCTGTAGATTATTTGCTATTTCGGCTTCCTTTTATGAAACTGAGATGCATTCAGTTGACTGAATGGGCACATCTGCATGCTTTTTAATTCACCCTAACTGTGTACTATCCAAATTAATGCCTGGACCCTGTCTGGATTAAATTGTGGAGAATTATGACCACGCAAGGTTTAAATATTGATGGAGCCAAACTCCGCCTCTATGCCCGAATCCCGCCTTTCTGGATAGCAGCTCCGCCTCATCATGAACCTTTTTTTCTTAATGTGCCAAAATTCAGTAAAAGATTCAGAAGTAAACGGTTTAATAAAAAGTAAGTTTTGTGCTTAAAAAATGTTTTTTCATCAGCTCTAATGTCACCTTTCATTAGCAGCTCTGCCCAGACATTTATCTCATGAGTGGATGAGAGATTCTTAAATGGCGCCTTGATCTTTGTATTTTATTTCGTATTTTATTACTGTACTGGTGCCAAAGCTTCTCTTACATATCTTATGCAGTATAGCTAGTAAGAAGTAAACTGTGAATAGCTTGATATTTAGATGCATTTTCACTGAAATATTACAAATAAATATTACTAGTAGTGATTTTAATAGTAGCTATTTTAATGCACTTTTAAGTAACACTTGCATGTTGTATAAAAAAAAATCAAGTAGTATTTAGCCACGCCTTTTGCACAATACCCAAATGTAATAAAAATAACTTTTTGATTTATTTGATTTAACCTTTTTATATATTTGACTTTACTTTGCATTTCTTTAAAGTGGTAATACAGCATACCGACAAATGTGCATCTTCCATATTTCATAAATACATGTGATAATTGATAGGCTACTGCAGACCGGCCTATTCAGAATGCCCCCACCCCATACCTCACAGGGCTCCCCCTCCTCTCTGATTTTGATTTAACCCCTGATCCTAACCATCTTAGTAACAACAGTTAACAAGTACTTCTAATGTTAAAGCAGAGTAACGCATGCGGCGCTTGATGATGTCCATTCCACTCTGTAACCTATGATTTAGTCTTATCAGAAAACATAAAGATGCGTGTGGGACGATGGTGTGATGTCCTGTTATCTCAGTTTGCCTGTACAGTATGCTTGCATGATATTTTGCAAAATAGCTAAAAGCACCAGGGGAAGCAGTAAATGTAATTGATGTAACTTGTTCACATTTGAAAATAAATTGGCAGCGTTACTGTTTGTCTTAAGTATGGTAAATAGCATAGAGAAAAATATTAAAGTTTATTCTGTTTTTAACAATGGTGTTATTGATATTGTGTAATGCATAATAAAGCAGCACAATGTTTTTGAGATGGGAAAAATATATTGTGGAGGAAAAAGAACAAATGATTTGAAATTAACACCTATATGGGGAAAGTCGGCCTGGTACATTTACACACTGTACTTCACTGATGATTCTCTGCGGTCATATTCAATGTCCAGTATGCCCTATGACTGTAAGACTGTGGCTAGATGCTCCTGCTTATTCCCCAAAGTGATCAATGTGGCCTCTTTTTAACCTCTACAGAATAGTACAGAATGACTGTTGCTGTACTTTGGTCATTCCGGATAACATTTTCCACTGGATACCGGATGACTGTGACTTTTGCCCTGCTGCTAATAAAATGTAAGCCAGGTCTTACTGTAATGCCAATATTTAACAGTTCGTTTTATTTTTCTGCTCTGAAAGAACAGCTGGTACTTTGTACATGCTGTTGATCTAGATCCTGCATATCTGAAGAGTTTTTTTTTTTTTTTTTTTTAATTTATAAGAGACCTGTTTTTAACTTCTCTTAAGGTACCAATTATACCTTGTTTTATAGAGCTGCAAACTATATAATTAGAAATTCTTTTTCTTTCCTGGAGAAACGTCTTATTGTGTAAGTAACGTCACATTGCTATTATAAACACACTATATTTTAAAGTAGGTGGCACACTACTATGAATCTATATAAATAGCAGCAATATAAAAACATATGTCACCATCATCTAAAAAAAACTCATTTTATAGTATTCTGCTACAAAGAGGGGGAAAAAGCCCAGTATCCATCCATTCAGAGGACAGAGATAGAATACACACTTAGAGGACAATGTGGAACACACACAGTATGCCTAATTACTGGGGTATAACAATCTTATCTATTGTTGGGCCACTTCCTTGTTGGTGTTGAGGAATTCACATGGTGTAAAGCAAACAGGGTTAGTTTCTGCTGGATTTTACAGAATTTGTATGCACTGGGTTCTGGTAATAAATGTTAGGCCGAGGCATGAGGAAATCCTATCAAATCAGCCTTAGTTTGTTAGTATTACCTTCAACAGGGGTGTGAAACTCCAGTCCCGGGGGGCGGGGCCCTGTGTATCTTACTTCTTTTGTATTCTATCTCAAATGATTCAGCTCAAGAGCTGTGTTTTAATTAGCGCACAGAGTTGAATCAGGTGTGTTAAACAAAGGTAAACCAAAAACTGTGCAGGGTTCCGGCCCCCCATGACTGGAGTTTGACACCCCTGCCCTACAGTGTAAATAATAGTTGCAGGAGTGAGCAAAACAGACTGGCTTCAACCTGGGCACATCATTGACCAGTTAATCCGAGGAGAAAATGTAATGGAGGCATTCAGCTATTTAGGGAAATCTTGTGTTCTTGTCTTGTTGACGCTGTCATTGGGACCAAGAGGCACATCTACATCTGGTTCACTGCTAGCTACATCATTTCCTGTTTTTTTGCTTTCCATTATGGACAGTCATCTATTCACACTGATGCTGTGGTTAGCATGGTCGGCCCAGACCTCCACAGACAGGGGCTCGAGTCTCTGCCTTGGTTTGTGTGAGTGCAGTGCGCATGGACTTCCTCCAGATTCTCTCATTTCAGCCCCAAAGTCAAAAGTTTTGTTTTTAGCTAAGTATCAGGAAAGCATTGCTGGACTTCCTTAAGTATATCCTCAAGTATATTTGTCCACTTGAGGTTTTTTTTCCTTTGTGCCTGGTTCCGGGTGCCATACCTTTGCAATAGAACCTGACACCTCAGTCGTCTTAAAGTACATAACAGATTGGCGCTCTGTGTCTCTTGTTCCAGCTACTCAAAAACGTGCTCACAGCTCTATCATGTGTCATGGCAACCGGTGCCTATGCAGCCGCTAAGAGCAAAACAGGCACAGGGGAAATCTTTGTGTGGGGCTACGCAAGGGGGAGGGGAGCTTGGAGGTCACTCTTAGGTGTATCGCGAAGACCTCGCGTTTCTGCAAACAGTGTGTCTCTGCAGTGTCAGCTGCCCCTATCAACAGGCCTCTTAGTGTTCTGATGGCTTAATGCCCCTTGGCTAAAGCTAATGTGAAGGTGCAGCCATTTTTGCCTGCCCTCCCCCCCCTTGCCAGATCACCCAGCTTCCCTGCCCTTTGTCCCACCCTTGGTAGAATAAGAGAAAATGCAAGGGAACACTCTATTCTGAGAGAAGCCACCAGTCCCACATGGCCACAGCTAATTTTAGCTTTAAAATACAGAGTGCACTCTTATTAAATCTCTAAGAGTCCCTTATTAAAACTTTTCACTTTGCGGGTGCACTGTTTCTTCAGGACTTTGTGGGAAGTGTTTATAGCTAAAATGCTGGATTTTCACTTAGGTTTGTTTGCATGAGCTGCCTTCCCCTCGGTCCACATGTATACAGACGCAAGAAGAACGTTGAATTGGACATAGCTTTGAGTGTTCAGATTAAGGGAGTCAGAATTATAATGGAAAGCAGGAATAAAATTTCAAATGAAATATAATTGTATATGTATCTGTGTCTAATGTGTGTGTGTAATTACATAGGTATGTATGTATGGCCCTTGTGCTGCACTTTGGCAAAATTAATGATTTAATAGTTTTTATTGTTCTTCACCGTATTTTATGAATAATGCAAAATAAGGCAGTAAGTCCTTGGACCCACTGAATTGGGGATTTTTTTTCGGGGGGGGGGGTTACCGCTAGTTGAATTAGACTGTAAATGACACTGTGACAGTGCAGTCTGTGCTGCCCCTGTCCTCCCTGTTCTCTATAGTTCCAGTGCCCCATTTCAGAGCCTAAGACGGTCTAGGCCCAAAAAAGAGGAGAAAAGTCTTACTAAGGCTGAAAAAATGTCTCTTCCCCCAAAGGGACCTTCATATGGACACATTTTTAAAAACAGTTCCTTTTCTCCCTCTCCCTTGCAATGAAAAGGCCAGTCTTGCCACAGGAATTTCCACACAGCCCCCTGTAATCTGAAACGCATTACCAGCCTTGCATAAACAAGCCCGTGTTCTTGAGACGAGCCTTTTTCCTAAAATAAGCGCGCCGCCACGCAGACGTCTCCCTCGTTGACTGTGTTCTTTGGCTGACAGGCACGTGCCGTCCGTTCTCGTTTTGGCCCATGCTGTGTTGTCTCTCCTCTCCATTTCATGCTTACCTGTTCTCCGAACTTGTTCTTTACCCCCCTCCCCCACTTTCACCATTGACAGCCATCTCCACCGCACAACAAACCGGCTTAGACCGTTTCCATAAAAGGGATCATTTAGCTGCTTTAGCATTAGCACTAGCCACACTAGCATCGGTTATCTCTCCATCCACATACAGTAGGAACCTCATATACTGACAGCCTGCTGGTCAAAAACCGGAAGTTATTTACTGTATTGTCTGGCAGTTTGAGCACATGGAACATTGATTCCTCACTGGAATAGTTTCCATGTTCATGTTCTTATTCTGCTTTTGCTTTAAATGCGTGTGGTTTTCCTGGAGATTTCTACAGTGCAGACATGCAAACATCTCAGTAGCTGAAGCATTACCCCGTTTCCCGGGACATGCTTAGGCTCAGTTTCTCTGTGCGCATTTTTTCTGTGGTCTATAAAGTTTTGGATACAAAAGAGGTGGTCTTTCCCAGAACACAATGGTCTTTCTGTCTGCTGACTGGACTGCCTTTGTATTGTTATGGTCCGCCCTGTGGTACTCATAGACGTAGGGCCTCAGTCCTCCATTAGGTCTCCCATCTATCGGAGGCTGACCCGCCTTTTCCAAGTCCAGGGTGTGATTATTACGGCTCTTGTGCTGCCGTCATCCCAGCCCCGTTCTCCGCATGGTCCCCACTGACACGTTTCCTCGACCAGTTACAGATGTTTCCTGAAATAGCCGCTGCGTAACGTCTGAGTTTGTTAGATGTCTTTTTTTTTTTTTTTTTGTTCTTTCTGGGCTGTCATCGTATCTGTTTTTTTACTCTAAGTCAGTGTAAGTAATGGCCCAGAGTGTTAATGCGTGAGCTAGCTTATTGGACGGTGCCAGGGCCTAACTGAACACCCACACCTCCCCTGACCCTTTTTTGTTAAATTCTGGATCTCTGTCTGACAGTGTCCCCCCACCCCATAGCCTTCTCCCTGACTCCGATTAGTCCACAGTTTGAGCTCAGTGTGGGTGGGGCTTATCTGTTGCACAGAGCTCTGATCTCAGTCAGACAATAGAATGCCAGGACAAACAAAAGGAGCAGCCATCAGATTCTGTTAACCAGAAGGTTTGTTTCTGGCTCTGGTTTTCCAAACATGCAGAGCTTTCACACATGTGCACACAATGACACAGCCTGCATACTGCTTCCAGTGTTAGTCTCCCACTCTGTACCACAGTATCTATTCCGCTGTGATACGGGCCCGTTGGTAAAGCGCGGGCTATAGATGTGCAGACGTTTTGTGGGTGTGTCAGAATATTTCATGCAGTAGCTTGCCTGTGTGCAGCTGACGATGGAATGATCTTGTGGCCGGAAAGCAAGTTTACTGCTGGGACTCCACCTCTTTATCTTCCTGAAGCGGAAGATCAGAACAAGATGATTCAGGTTTATCAGATGCGGGCAGATGACATTCAGTCCAGAGATGGGTGGTATTTAACTTGGGAGTAGGATTGTTTTAAGATTCTTTATCCCTTGGATTTTTTTGATCCCCTTGGATTGGGATTGTTGTAAATGCCACAACAGGGTTGACTACCAGAATTTCCCATAGGCAGCGTGAGCATGTGTTTGTACTGTGAAATGGACAAACATCCCATTCGTGTGCCCCGTGATGGACTGGCATCCCGTCCAGGGTGTATCCCAGCCATGTGCCCCGTGATGGACTGGCATCCCTCCCAGGGTGTATCCCAGCCATGTGCCCCGTGATGGACTGGCATCCCTCCCAGGGTGTATCCCAGCCATGTGCCCCGTGATGGACTGGCATCCCTTCCAGGGTTTATCCCAGCCGTGTGCCCCGTGAGTCAGGGTCCAGATCTGCACTGTTTCCAACTTGCATGCAAAGTATGTGTTTTTTTTTTTTTTAAATGCATGCTGGTGCTATTGCAGATTAGCTGCAATCCTGCCACCACACCTCTTGAACTCTCAGATGGCTGTCTGTGTTTGTATTACGTCAGACCGCTAGGCCTTGCTGGGTGTTTCTGTACTCATAAGCGGTGAGTCATTTCTAACAAAAGCATCTGGTGAATATATGAAACTAGCCTGTCCCTAAATTACCCTGCCTCCAGCCGGAACTGTCACCCTTGCACTTACCATACCTACGACCTTATCACCTTCGACCCTGTCAGCGGATTTGACGGGACCGTAACCATGATTGTACCATCTGGACAGGGAACAACTTGGGAAAATCGTGAAGCACTGGCTAGCACTTGCACACCATGCCCTGTCCTGGTTCGTCAGCTCAAAATTAGCTATTGAGTCATGTTTAGCAGAACAAAAACATGTTGTATCTTTGCTGTGAACAGTATGGGTTTCTGCCTCGTCACACTGTATTCGTGCTCTGAGCTGCGCTCTGCTGTGTATACAGTATGTCTTTCACATCAAGTTCTCCGTTCAGAACATCCAGATGAACGGCTGCCTGTGAGACGTCACCGTCTGATTGCTCATGCTAGGGCGTGGCTTTGTAGTGTGAAAGTCACATTTTAATTGGCAGCTGTAATTGAAAGCAATTTGAATTGTTTTGCATCCCTTTACTGTAGTGTGTGGATATCATATTACTGTGTTTGATTACAATCTGCTGCGGTTTGGTGTTTATTGAATGGAAAGTTTGGAGAGGTCCGTTATTGAAATTGTGTGCTGTATTGACAAGCTTGTTTGCAGAGGAAATAAAAATTGGGAATCTGTCAATATCAGTGTTCACCAATCTGGTTCTCAGGAACCCCGGTTTTGCTCCCTCCCGGACGGTCCTCATTTTTTTAATACTGGGAGGGAGGAAAAATGTGAACTGTCTGGGGGGGGTCCCCTAGAACTGAGTTGGGAAACAGTGGGTATAATTGGGTGGTTAAGGGGCTCAGTGGGGTTGAGATGGCAGCTGCCAGCTGACCTTAAACCCTCCTGGATTCACAGTGGTAATTGTTGTTCCCTCTCCTCCATCTTTAGTTGTGTGAACTTTATCAGATTATAATGTTGATTTGCTTTTTCCTGTCTGTTTGCGAAGTTGTTTCTCGTGCTAATTGGTTTTTTGGAATGTCTGATTTTGCGGCACATGTTAAGTATTTTGGAAACCACTGACGCCATAAAAACGAAGACACCGTTAAAGGAAAGCAGACTTTGGAAGAAGACAGGCAGCTGTGGATGTCTCTGCATGCCATAATGAACTGCTCCTCATTTGCTCCCTCGCTGCACTGTTACTGCCTGCGGATGGGAATGAATTCCCCAGCTCTCTGCCTGCATTTGCTTTAGCTCTCCTTGGGAAACGCATGCAAACCGAAACTATGAAATGGAAATGGCACCAGGCCGCTTTCCACCACAGCGTGTGACCTTGCTCTTCACTAAGCGCTGTCAGTAAACGGTGACCCTTAATGCTGCTGATCAGGATTGCTACCTAACTTGATGTCTCTGCCAGGGCAGTATGATGTTCCGGGTCTGCCAGAAAGATTTTAAAACAGCAGGGCTTTGACCTAAGCGTGCTGCCTTCCTGCTTCCGCTCTTCTCGCTCTGAGGGTGTATTTCACAGTGATCCTTTGAACTCCCTGATCTCACCCAAACAAAGCTGGAAGCGCTGGGCGTGCCTGGCTGGCCATGCCTGGCTGCCCATGTGCTGCACCGCGTCCTGCTCATAGATGGTCAGGCGATACTGTGCCTCTCGCAGCTGGGCTCTGGTCTCTGCTTCTGCTTAGGAATCTGGGTTTTCCATCAAGAATAGCAGATGAGCAATGGCTGGATGTGTCAGCAGCAGGGTTAAATGGCAGATGGATGACTGGAATGGGGCAGGGGGCGTGGGGCTGGTGGCTTTGCTGTGCCCTGCCGGAGGGTGGGGGTGGGGGGCGCAGAGAGAGAGAAAAAACGGGTCAGATAAGTCATAGTTTTAAGGAATTTGGTGATAGGAAGGAAATTTAAGGGAGGGAATTTAAAGAAGGAAATTAATGGAGTGAAGAAAATATAAAGCTGAGACGAGTTTGGGGAATAAATTCAAGAAAGAGAGAGCGTGCCATCTAGCTGTGGACGACACCGGCTGTGCACCACAGACGATAAGTGGGACCAGCTGTGGGAGGAAGTGTGTCTGGAAGGGCAGGAAATGCGCTGAGAGACTGGGCACCACCCTGGAGCAGCCTCCAGCTGGCCGGCATCTGCTGGCGGCCCCAAAAGTGCAGGCCGCTCGCCCCGGGGAGCTACCGTTTCCCCCGCCTGCCCTCGTCCTCGGCTTGCTCCCAGACTCCGTATCCAAATCCATATGCCTGTAAAGTTACGTAATTTTTAAAAGAAGACAGACTGCATCTGTTCCATCATATGGTTTGTCTTTCCTTTCTCGCATGGGTAGGAGAGCCACAGAAAAGCAGGTGGATCTGCAGCTGGGTTCAGAGGCGTGATGACCTTCAACTTTATTGGAGTACTGTTCTGGGTTTCATTGTCAAAGTAGAAGCACTAATAAACAAACAACGGAACTGGGGTCCCCCACACCCAAGATTCTTGTGTTCGCAGAGTCAGAAAATATAATTTTCCTTTCATTAATTTTTCAGTTTAATGATACATTCTCTGTACTTTACCTCTGTACTCTGACCCTTTAAAAGTAACTACAGATATCTTTATAACTTGGTCTTTACAAATGTTAATAAAAGCAAGAACAAAGAAGTAGAATAGGCCAGGATCATCTTTACCTGGTTTCTGAAACCCAAGCTGTAATGAATATTTGTGTGGTTGGCCACACTGTCCATTCCGCGTCCTCTCTGTTACAGCCCGGTTTGGGTCCCGTAGACTGAATCGCAGTTCTGACCTTTGCTGCGACCATCTGACGTGTCATTGTGTGCGGCCCAGCGAGGGCGGGCTGGGCAGGTAGGGGGGGGGGCGAGCCAGTGGCACACAGGCTGCCGATTGAACGCGCCGGACAATGGAGCGGGTGCCCAGCGGCATACTGCCTGGCCCCCGGCCACAAAGAGCCTTTTCATGATCAGCGGGGGGCAGCCAGGCAGGCAGTGCCACCAGCAGCCCAGCCGCATGTCGTCACTGGAGTGCAGTGGTCTCTCTGGGTCACCTGCCATCGCTTGTACGTTATCTCCCGGCACCTGCCTAAAAACGGATTTATTTCAAAATATTTTAAATAAATATTAGTCTCCTCAAATAATAATTTAATACCTGGCATGGTTTACATTTGCGAGGCTTAATGAGTGGGCTTCAGTATTAGGCTTCCCACTTGAGACAATATGTTTGTTCACCTGCCAGCTGGTTCCCTGCTCCTGTGTGCTGAAGCTGATTGCGGGCATGGGGGGGTGGGGGGATCTGGGACGAGAAAGAGCACACTTACGAGAGGCATCTGCTAAAAGAGAAATCCCTGCTGCCGAACCGCGTCCGCGTGCTTTGCTGGGGCTCATGGGAAAGCGCATCACAGGTCTGCGCCGTCCTGCTGAGACGCCTGCAGGGCCCGGATTGGTTCTGCACACTCACTGACTGGTCAGGATCTGCATCTGTGGTTCCTTCCCCCGTGGAAACTTGTCTGTGATGCTGTGGGCCGTCGATGAGTTGCTGTCCAAAAGCCTAGATGATGACTGCTGTCAGCATGATCGTGTGGTGACAGGTTTAGGGTGCCCATATTTTACAGTCACCAGCCTGGCATGGTAGCAAGGACAGCGTCGTGCTGGGAGGGGAGGTTTGATTTGGTAAAAAACTTCATTTGACGACAACTATAAGCAAGTTGACCTTCAGTTATTGATAACTATGTTCCAAATTACTACTGTAGTAGGCTTTTCAGGTTTCTCAGTGCTCCGTGAAATTTTTGTATGGCTCCTGCTTGGCAAATTTTATCAGCAAGACTATATCACAGTGTTTGTTCTGTTTAAATTCGGAGGTTGATTAATTCCTGTAGGGTGTTAGGGTACAGTATGTACTGTAATATATAGTCGTGTCCCTCTTATCTGGTGCTGCTTTGAGTTTCCGTTATGGATGCAGTTGAGTTTCTCTCCCCAGAGTCTGAGGCAGAACCTGTATGGTGACCTTTGTTCCAGCTTGGTGAAATAGAGCCATTCAATTAAAGGCTCGATGACTTCAAATCACATAAAGCTCAAAGCAATACAGAGATGAGAAATTTCTGAGAGCTAAAAAATAAGTTTCCTCCTTAAAATATTCATTATTTCCATTTATCATGGCCTGGTTTGTAATTCCTTAACTAAATGAGGTAGCAAAAATCATGATGAATCGAAATTTATTTAAAAGTTGAAAAATGACTTTAAATGATTTTTCACTTGGCAGTTGACTCACCATTCATTTTCTAGGCACATTTGTTATAAAAGCCAAGAAAAATGACAATGAAAGTTGCTGATTTTAGTTTTAGATGAGTTAAACTGAGAGAGCCTCTGGTAAAGTAGCAACTATATGGAAGCTAACTGGGAGGTAAAGCTAAAACCATTATAACTTGTACCTTGAAGCAGCCAGGGTTGAGTCACTCTGGCTTGATGTACAAAAGGAAGGCAATCAGGGGGTGTATGAGTCTTTTTTTTTACATTTAGCTTTTCCCCCCAAGCGTGTAGTAAAATGGACACACAGCCAGAGAGTCTGCTTGGACCAGGGTCTGTCCTGGTCAAACTGGAACATCTTGTTGCCCTTTCTTGCGGTTTCAGTTGCGAGCTGACGGCTGATTAGCGGGGAAGCACTTGGGGCTTGAGGTGACATTTGCGCTCTCATTCTTGGGTTTCACCACGCCCTTTAGCAACATGAGAATGACGATACCCCGGAGATGAGGGTGGTGTGCGGTTCAGCAGGTAGGCCTGTGTACTTCTGATCAGAAGGTCACTGGTTCGAGCCCCTTGGTGTCAGCAGAATAGCCCCGTCTCTGGGTCCTTGAGCATGGCTCTTTTCTGTATATATTAGTGCTGGGCGATATACCGGTTCACCCGGTATACCGGTTTTAATTTCCCCTACGGTATGAATGTTTCATAAACTGGCAAACCATGGAATGGCTGATGCACCAGCTGTAACACTTCAACAGGCAGGACATGGATCACTGTGCAGAGTGTATTGAGTGGAGACCTGGGTTAACTGTGCATGCTTTTCTTACTAACTAGCTACTAAAATAACTAAGTAACTCTATATAACACAGCGATTCTCCATATATAACTGCTCCACAATATAGCTACTGCTTCAGTCTGTGCCTGACAATTTGTATTACGTGTAAGATAATTAGGTCTGCAATTATATGCATATTGGTAAGGTGAAATTCTTAATGTTATTGATTTTATCACAGTAATAATTATTAAAATTGTGCCAGTTAAGCAAACATGCTGTTATCAAGCTAAATATGAGAATAATTAACAAAACATGTCTCTAACAATCTAAATATATGGTTATAATTAATAAAACATTTCTTTCTAACTAAATGTACATTATCTAATAAAATATGTCAGTGAAATGATTCTTATCAAGCTAAGTACAAGGTTATAATCAATAAATGGTGCTGAATACACATCTGTCTAATAACAAGTCTGTTATACTATCAAGCTAAATGTGAACAATTTTTGTAATGGCCTAATTATTAAAAATGCATTTTTAAAAAGTTGTAAATGTATGTTATGGATGTGAACACTTGCCGCAGTAAAGAAAAAAAAAATAGTGATATTTTGTGAAACCGTCAGAATCTTCAATATCATGTTAAATTTTTTTGTTATATTGTACTTGCATACACACATAGTGCTGGGCAGTATATGTTAGAGACGCACCAATCGACTGGCCAGGAATCGGAATATTCAATGTGCTTGATGTACGAATTGTATGTGCATAACATGCAATGTTGGTATTAATAATATTACCCTGCACCTATTATTATTCGGAAGAGAAATACTCTTATGTTTTTTGGAGGTTTGTAACCTATGGACTTTTTCATTTTAAGTAAAAAAAACTTAAAGGTCAATGTTGTGTTATCGAGTGAATTTAACCAAACTGGAAAATAACAGTCACTTGTTTTGTTATTTTTGTTATTTAAATCTGTTGCCCCTTCTCTTGCTTGGTATAATATGTTGGATAGAGTTGGCTGTACAGCAGCTCATTTTCAGTTAATTATTTGTACTACTTTCCAGTCACAGAGCACTTTGTGTGCGAGAAGGTCTTGTAATTTAGTGCAGTTTGGGGGAAATTGCAAAGTTTATCAATTTCTTTCCCCACCGTGGCACCTTGGGCTCTGGCTTATGTGCTCATAGGATGATGGTCCTCGGAGGCCAGGCCCGGACAGGGCCAAGTCCCCGCGTTGATCGGGGGCGTCCATGTGCATCTCTGACATCTGTCTCCTGGGGGCATGAGAGGACGAGGTGAGGCTGGAGGAAAATGGGCGCTTTATCCTGAGGAGGAAGGAAACGCGACGGCGCTCTGCTGAGGCCCTGTTCATGGGGTCAGCGCTGTTTACACTGGGCGGGGGGGAAGGGGGGTAGCGAGTGAGTGAGCGAGCGAGCGAGAGAGCAGAAGAAGACGGCAGTATGTGTTTCCCGTCTTTTGAAGCTCACCCCCCCAACAAGCCCATCTCAAGTGCAGCTTTGATAACCTCCTTTCATGCATATGCAAACTGTAAAATATGTGGGGGTTGCATTATTATATTATTCTGAGTTCATGACCTTGAACGTGTCAGTGACTACGAGAGGGCGGTGTGTACGTTTCAGTCACGCCTTTGCAGACACCTTGCCGTTTTTGTTTATGCAGTTTCAGAGGGTAGTGTCAACAGACAGCTTTGCGGTTGCTTGCTGTGGGCCAATTCCAGCCAGATACGATCTCAACATACCAGATGATTGTTTAGGTCTGGCCTGTGTTGGAGCATGAATACATGGATTTCTTAAAAAATATTTTTACTGGTCCAGCAAATGCCATTTAGCAGAAAGATATGAGCAGTTGTTTTCTATGGAGGTGTTCGGAGCCAAGATCACGATGTACTTTGCTGTGTTTCACCTGAGGCCCCTTAGAGCGCTCCCCAATGTGTGGAGCCACCCAGCACATGCGACACAGTGCTTTCCTATAATTACCACGCACCTGCATGGCTGTCAAGTGTTAATTTTAATTTCGATGCCACAAGACCCTATTGGTTAAACTGGGAACCTAGTATCCTACAGGGAAGACGCGTACTCCCAAGGTACTTAGGCTAAGGTAACCGGCAGTGGCTCTAAAAGTTCATTTAATTTAAAGACACTTTGTTAGTGCTTGAACTCCGTAGTTTATTCAGAAGCCTAAGATTTCATGTAGAAGCTTGCGCAATAACTTTTCCTCCAGGTTTGGCATGTTGCATTTGCTTATTTCAAATCCCCTGTTTTTATCTGTTAGTAGAAGATGTCATGTCCCTCATATCTGTCAATTGCAGCTGAAAGGAGTGGACAGAGAGAGGTTCGGCTGTCCATTTTAATGCAGGTCTTACAACGTACAAACTATGCGACTTGGACCTATGCGATTTACGGATGATGGAAATCACGGCCGCTCCCAGACCACAGATGTATGGCCTTGACTGCTCTGCTTCTGGCAGCGCGAGTGTCGCCCAGCATGAGTGTGTGGCAATTTCTGCCCTAACTGGTGGCAGCGTTGACCTAAGAAAATGGCGATTAAAAGGTTAAAAAACATCAAACAATATGACTTAAAGATGATATAATTTTATTATGCGGTATACTGTACATATGAAGTATACTATACATATAATCGTTTTTGCATATTGAATAGTGTCAGCCCTTACGACCAAATCTACTTATGATTCACGGTCAATGATGAGCTGTTGTATTCTTTGACATGTGTCATTCTTGATATGTTAATTAGACTAGTTACCAGGAATGTGCAGCAAAATCTCTCTCATATCTTGTATTGCCATCACTGTGTGGCTTGTGTTCATTTGCTTTGCTGTTTTTAATGCGGATATTATTGTGCTGGCTTGGGACCTTCCGGACAGTTTGGACATCCTTCCAGTTGACTAAATGAGGATGCAAACCCTGCAGAAGTCGAGGCCCATAGCAGGATGTGCTCTGAAGTCCTACTCCACTTTCTTTGGGCCACAGGTTTGAGAAAGGGCGGATCTACAGCTACATCGGCGAGGTGGTGGTGTCGGTGAATCCGTACCGTGCCATGAACATCTACGGGCGTGACACCATCGAGCAGTACAAGGGCCGTGAGCTATACGAGCGTCCGCCCCACCTCTTCGCCATCGCCGACGCCGCCTACAAGGCGATGAAGAGGAGGAACAAAGACACATGCATTGTGATCTCAGGTATGCGGGTGGGATTGTGTGTCTCCAGGGCGACGGCCATACTGTCTTAATAGTAGGTTGGAGTTTCAGAAATGCTGTTCTGGTAGCTTGAAGTAGGTTTTATGTTCCCCTTCTGCTATGAGGATACTTTTGCTGTCACCCTTTGGACAGAAGAGGCAGTGACAGACACACCTCTTTGTGTGCTGCAGATTAGGGTGCTGTCCTGTGTGATCCGGAGACACTTCACGTTACCATTTTGTCATTATGTATGCTGGGTTTCATATTAGTGAAGAAATGCATGGCAACAAATCCTGTCAGTCAAAATGTATTTTAATGTGTGATACCGATGGAATTTTGTGTTCCAAATTCAAAAATGTAATCACTGAATAAGTAAATTGGGGAACCAATTAAATTGCCCCTATTGTGCATACGTGCATGTTCACTTGAGCAGTCTTAACTTTCCAAACAGATATTTGTGAGAGTTGGAGTTCTAAGCAGCAGTAATAGAGTAGATATGGGCCAGTGTGGAGAACATGGTGCATACGTTAACAGAGGCTTACTTAAGGCTCCCACTAGTGGTAGGGAGTGGATCTTACAAATAACATAACAAATGCTTAATTATGCCAAAAAATAGTAAAAATAGTAAAATTAAAAATAGTATTTGAAAAGCATTTGTTTTTCCAGTTTATTATTTTAATATTTTTTGAGCTTGTGAATAATCTTTTACATACAGGCTCTAATCATTTTGGCTGTATAACAAATACCATTAAAACAACATACCTAAAACAGGCCAGTCATTGTCTGCTTTATATGGGCTCAAACTAATATTTCTATGCACCTTTTTTATTAAGCAGTTATGTATTATAGCATGTACACCTGCAATTGGCATGCTGCTTTTCATATTAGAAAATGTTGCATTTTTTACACTTTAGAGTGATAATTAACCCCTGTCTTTATTGCTTGTACTGATTATGTGTCCAAGCTCCTTGCTGTTCATTGTACTTATAATTGCTTGTGCTGACCTTTGAACCTTTGGACTTTTATCAAACTAAACAAAAACTAAATGTAAATGCGAACCACTGAGGTGATAAAGCAAAAATTTTTTCAGGCGATTTGTTGGATTTTCAGTCCTCATTTAATATGATTGTCATTGTGTTGTCGAGGTGCATTACAGTGCCTGTCTTGGGGGAAATTTACAAGCATCTGTGCTTCTGCCACAGGTGAGAGTGGAGCTGGAAAAACAGAAGCCAGCAAATACATAATGCAGTACATTGCCGCCATAACCAACCCCAGCCAGCGAGCCGAAGTGGAGAGGTAAAAGGATGTGCGAATCCCTTCCCTCACATTAAACAGAGGGTGAATCTCAATACCACAAATGCAAAGACCGTGTTTGTGGTCTTGAAAAGACCGGTCTTGCTAACTTGCCTTCTAAGAACGTACTTTGGGTGCAGAGAATTATGCGATTTGGTCTCATTCAGTGAGGACGCAACTAATGTATCCTTAATATTTAGGACCAAACAAGACCATCTGGGGATTTTTACCGTCCTCTGTACTTGTGTTATTTGTATTGGAACTGGTCTTCGGCAAAGTAAGATGTTGTAAAACGGGTACATGAGAACACAAGTACAGTCAAGTCTGCATATTGAGATTCAGCCTGAAATTCCTTCCCTTATGGCTTTTTCTCATCTGACTTGTTTCTGTAGCTTCATTCAGGAGCACAGATGTATTAATCTTCCTCACAGCGGGGAGGGGGAGCCGTGGAACAAAGCAGGAACAGGAAAACACAACAGAGCACAAATCACTTTTGGTGTCATGTGCCTTGTATGCACTAGAGTCCGAACAGAGGATCCTCTGGTGCACTTATACTACATGACTGTGCTGTACCCCATGTCGGATTGATTTTTTGAGGCCAAAACATAACGACATGACTGCTGTTGATTTTTGTGAAATCAAAAGCTGATGCAATTTTCAGTGTTTTCAAATACTTATTTTGCTTCAAGGTTAATTTTTTCAAGGCTATTTTTTATTATTGTGCACAGATTACAGCGAAATCATTCTTTGCATGCTTTCTGTAGATTAGGCTTCTTACCGATCTGTGTATTAGCTTCGTGTTTTTCACACCATTAGAAAGAACCTAGATGTAGCTGTAAATCACTAGCGTCAGCTTTTGCGTACATTATGGGTTTTGTTTACCATTGTTTTTGTTTTTTTTTTTTCAGGGTGAAGAACATGTTGCTGAAATCTAACTGTGTGCTGGAGGCCTTTGGGAATGCCAAGACCAACCGCAACGACAACTCCAGCCGCTTTGGCAAGTACATGGACATCAACTTTGACTTCAAAGGAGATCCCATCGGCGGTCACATAAACAACTATCTTCTGGAGAAGGTAGGGAAGCTTTCTGAACCTGTTGCTCAAAGCGGCGCTTGGCAGCAGATTATCTTTCTGTGGTGTTTGACATATAGCTATGATAATGAGCCACAGAATTATTTATTTCTTGTTTTATGGCAGAATTTTCTCTCTGCTTGCTAAGGGCTTCTCGAGCAATCGTCTTGTGCTCATTTGCATGGGCCCTCAAACACTTTGTTTTTAATCCTAGTCCCGAGTCATCGTCCAACAGGAAGGAGAGAGAAGCTTCCACTCATTCTACCAAGTGAGTATCTGCTGATGGGCCTCATGATTAGGGTTACCATATTTGGTGAGGAAAAAAGAGGACGTGTCCGGGGATCAGAATATTATTGAGTTTCACGTTCATCGACCTATCAGGTAGCGATTCTTGTATGAATATTAACATTCACAGGCCAATCAAGTAGCACTTATGAATATTAGTGAATAAACTCTCACTAGTTACAGAACACTAAGCTAGGCTTTATTAAACTTCAAGCAAACGACCTGGGTCATAGCCTGGATTTGCAGGGTTGGCAACTTTGGTCACCTGGCCTTAGTGAGATTTTCAATTTCTGTACACACACGCACACGCAGAGGTTTGGTCTTCCTATCTAAATGGGGACCGTCCATTCATTTCTATGGGAAAAACCCTAATCCCAATCACGACACCCTTAACCCCTACCCATCCCTAACCTTATCCATAAGTAACCAACCCAAATACAAGACTTTTGGCATTTTACTTTTTTGATTGCATTAACAGATTTTTATAAAACTGAGGTTATCCAAATGGGGACCTCAAAAGATGTCCCCAAAAATTTCAGGTTTTACTACACTTTGGGGACAGTTTGGTCCTCAGATATGATCTATGCAAACACACACACACTCACACCACACTTGCATGTATGTAACAGTTTTAATACCTTGTAAATAGTCTGTTGGGTTTGGAAACATGCCCAACACTTTTGATGTAGCTGATTTTAGGTTTATGATGGAATAAAACAGAAGGTGAGAGCCATGAGCGGGGGGGTGGCTCTCGTCACGCTACATGCAGGAGGCCCGTTTCCGTTTCAAAGAAACATTTTTATTGTTGAGAAACACAAATTGATGTGAATTTGGCTTCTTTGTAAGAAAAGCACACAATGTGTTTTCTTTGAATTGCTTTGACAAGTCTGCCCTGCTCTGTGCAGCCTGTTTTCTGGGACATAGGCAGTGTTAGGGTTAGAGCTCGTATTGATGAATTGATACATTTCAGCCAGTTATGTGGAACCTACATTAATGTACCTTACTGATGGAATTTAGATATGTGTCATAAGAACATTATAGAACAGTAAAATATTATAGGTGTGAAGCATGGAAATTTTTTGTAACAATATATAAACTATAAATTATATTAACACACCACTACAATCTGACAAGTACACTTGTTTTGATATCCAAATTTGGCTTTGAAATGTTTCTATTACTGATATTGAACCCTTCATAAGATGTTTATTATTTAGTATGAATGACATTATGTGAAACGTTAGTTAGCCTAATCTAACGCAGTTAGTGTAATATGAAAGAAACCCAACCTTTAACAGGGCCACAGAAGCCTAGCCTTTGCTTGTATTTTTGTATGTTTCAAATAATCACCTTTACTCCAGACGCTATAGCAGGTCACTATTTTGGAACATTTTTTTTCCAGATAATGATTATGGTTTTGTCTTACCGATTTGACACGCAGCCTGCTCACCCTCCCTCACAATGCGTCATGGTCACACATACACACCATGCAAATTTGAGCTGCTTTCAGTGAAGTGCACATCTGCAGTTGCCTAGTTGTGCATCCCCTGTCATGCTCTTACTGAAACCTCTAGCACTCTGAAAAACACAAGACACTATTAATAGCAAATTTGAACTGAATGAACAATGCCCTTTACCCATTTTCAACTGTTGATTTAAAAAAAAAAAATGTTTAGCTCTTAAAAAAAATTCCATGGTGCAGACTTTAGTGACCTCATAGCTGGCTAAGCCACTTCAAACAATGCAATTCGTCATTTACAGGAAGACAAAAATAAAGTGTCAGAGTGACACTGGTGTCCGGAAGTTGACATCACTCGTGAGCAGAGTGACATGTAGGTGTGTGCATATCGCTTCATTTTTAAAGTAAACGTATGCATGAACTTTGCAAATGCCGTGTGATGTTAGTGAGTGGCTGCCGTATATTGAAAATTGGTACCTAATCCTTAAACTGGTACTCCGCTGTAACCTGCAACACTGGGTCAAACAGGTTGCAGCATCTAACCCAGACAAACCAGCAACTCTTGAAAAACCCTCAGACAGGGACCCAACAAGAGGACATGCCTGGAGAATCCTGGACATACGGGAACCCTACTCATGATAACCTAAGTATCATACAAGTGCAGGAGGTCTGCGGTTGGAGTCAGCGTTGTGTTTAAGGGCCTTGCTCAAGGGCCCAACGGTGATATTATTATGCTGCTGGCTACAGGATGTGAAATCATGACCTTTTTGACACAAGAACAGATCCTCAACTCACTGAGCTACACACAGCCTATCTAAATATTTGTTTTATATGAGGTTTCAATACTGCTGTGTCCTGACCTCCCTGTCTTGTTCGGCTCTTTCAGCTTGTGAAAGGGGGGCCAGAGTCTCTCCTGCGCTCCCTGCACATCCAGAAGGACCCTTCTGTCTACAGCTACATCAAAGTGGGAGGACAAGTCAAGGTTTGGCAGCTTATTTGTCAGTGTAGCCAAAAATATAGTATTTATCACAGATGGTTTGGTCTTTCACTTGGAAAATAGAAAAGGGATATTGTATAGTTTGAAATGTTGATTGTTTAATGGCAGCTAACCATGTGTATGTAGTTTGTGTCTGAGTGCTGTTGGTGTTCTCTTGTATTGTCTTGACTGTTGTATTAATAACTACTTTCTATGTATGTTTAACTCCCTGCTGCTAATTAGGGCTATATAAAGGTCAGTAAGGGTTAATGACACAGGAATGTGCCTGATGTGCAGTTCCGGTCTTACATGGTTCCGGTTCTGTGGTTTTTGCAGAACTGCCGCCTGACCTGGCCCTCGCCAGCTCTGGCTTGGCAGTCGCGAATGCAGACATCTTAGTACCGATCTTTTAAATGAACTTGGGGGGGTCGACAACATAAACAAGGTGACATCATGGAATAGATGGAGGAGTCTGTACATTTTGTGCTGTGCTGACTTAGTTACAGGAACACTTTCTTGATTAAATCTCCGTGGCCTTGTAGAGGGTTGTGATAGTTCACTAGGGATGGGGCCTATCAACATTTTTTTTCAGTTCCAATCTGATTCCGATACACAACTGCTGATACCAATGCAGATTCCAGGGTTGTTCCAGCATTTTATGGGACGTAACCTTCATCCCACGATAACCCTGCAGATGCATGTAGATCATTTACATGGAATTTTCTGTTCAGCATCACATACAGTAGGAGTGGAATAATGTATTTAGTTCACCAACCACATCGAGAAGAATGTACAAGGAACTTTATTGATGGTGATACAGTTCTACACATGCAAGTACACACACATATTGTGATTTTAGATGTGTTAAGCTGTGCAAATTACTTTTATGAGGTATAGACTGGGTTATTGTCATTCCTATATGCTGATGTAGCGCAGCAGGATTGGCACCAGTGTGTGAAAAATCCTCGATACACAAGCAGAAAAAGGGATCACATTACTTCTGGGTTGCATTCCTTACGTTGACCTCCCCCTTTTTTTTTTGCAATCAATTTAAACTATTTTTTAATTATTTACATTATAGAATTACTCTATGCATGGATTTTGTAACATCTGCTTCCATGTACGTGGGCTAGACCAGTCAAAGCCAATCGAATGAGTCGGTGTACTAAAACTGTAACGAGTGATCTGTATCTGTGGATTTGACACGTCCCCCAGATCATTAGGGGTAGGTGGTAGCCTTAAACTAATTTATGAAGCCAAATTGTATAGGGAATTAAATAGGAAATGAAAAAAACAAAAATTTTTAGAAGACGCTGACCCGTGGGGTCCGTCACCGTGATATCGCTCTTCTTTTTCAGTTGACTTGGCCTAACTCCTCATACTCTCTTGTCTCTAGTCGTCCATAAATGACAGCGCAGACTTCAAAGCTGTGGCAGACGCCATGAAGGTGATCGGCTTTACTGCTGAGGAGATCCAGACGGTCTACAAGATCCAGGCCGCCATTTTGCACCTGGTACTGCGACCCCACCTTCGTGGCCTGTCTCTCTGGTTGTACGTCAGCACGTCTGGCTTTCGGCTGTCGGTTCGGCCGTTTTAACACTTAACGCAAAGCTGTTCCTCCTCCTCTCACTGTACTGTATGTCCGCTTCCCTGCCCTGCTAGTGATTCCTCTCGATTTTTCTCTGACCTCTCAGATTAGCTAATGAAGGTCCTAATGAGTACCCCCCCTTCTCATATCCCAGGTGTCCTGGCTGTTGGCCATATATACTGTATGCAGAGTGGCTGTCACTCTTTGCATCTGAGATGCGCTGGTCCCTGCATGACTGTTTCCAGTTTTCTAGTGCCTGTTCTGTCACAGTGTTGGCGTTTTTATGCAGTGTTTTAATGTCAGGGTTATAAATGTAATACATCAACCCACGGCCTAACTGATCTCATCTCTCAGAAGGCAAAGTATCTTTATTATTCTCTTCAACTTTGTAGGTCATACACTGAGAAATACCTATCTTCTTGGTCATAGTCCAAAAAAAAAGAAAAAAATTGAACATAAATATGTAAACAAGGGTGTAGGAGAGTTTGACCTTGGAGAGCGGGGCATAATATTTTTCGTGAATGCCAGGAGTGATCCTACCGGGTGGGTCCTTATGCAAGGCCCCTAGCCTGCAACTACTTTGTTCTGGGTATGATGTTTATGTACATCCAGCACTGCAAGCAGGCCCTCCATCTTACAGGGAAATTTTGTGGTTGGTGCCCAGATTGCACACAGTGCGCAACAATGAAATGTGTCCTCCGCATTTAACTCATATGTGACTTTTGTGACATAGCAGGGGGCAGCTAATTCAGCGTCCGGGGAACAGTGCTTGGGGACGGTACCTTGCTCAGGGTACCTCAGTGGTGCCTTGCTAAGATTTGAACCTGCAATCTTTCGATTACAAGTGCGCTTCCCTAACCATCAAGCCACCACTGCCCCCAGGTTTAAAAAAAATGAATTAAATAAGCAGGAATGTGCAATAAATAGCCACTGATATTTATGTTCCAGTGAGGAAGGGTTCGGTACCCTTTGGTACAACCAATCGATGGCATGCATGTCAAACACATAGCTTGTATGATCACCCCCCCTGATCCCCGCATGTCTTGTTGAAGGGCAATGTGAAGTTCGGCAGTGACGGGGACATTACCCTGATCGAGAATGGGAAGCTGGTGTCCGTACTGGGCGAGCTGCTGTCCACCAAGCAGGAGAACGTGGAAAAGGCTCTGCTCTATCGCACCGTGGCCACGGGCCGTGATGTCATCGACAAGCAGCACACGCCACAGGAAGCCAGCTACGGCCGCGATGCCCTGGCTAAAGTACGTTGGCAAGATCCTCTCATTGCTCCCATGGTCTGTTCCCTTTTAAGATTCAGGTTTCAGAACCCCCAATGCCACAGCCTTCTATTTTTTTAAATAAATTTTCAAATTTAACTTTGTGGTTGGAAATTATAGCTGAACTGTGTGTTTTATTGGGACTTCTTGGTACTGGGCTCACTGTGCTTCCCCTACAGGCGATTTATGACCGCCTCTTCTGCTGGATCGTGGGCCGCATCAATGACATAATTGAGGTTAAAAACTACGATGCCAAAGTCCACGGGAAGAACACGGTTATCGGAGTGCTGGACAT
>JAABNY020000095.1:27672316-27702097 GCA_015164015.2 Brevimyrus niger | reverse complement strand
ATCAATGACATAATTGAGGTTAAAAACTACGATGCCAAAGTCCACGGGAAGAACACGGTTATCGGAGTGCTGGACATCTATGGCTTTGAGATTTTCCAGAACAACAGGTAAAGGTTGTTATCAATGCGGCTGCATGCAGTTACGCATTATAATCTTTTGAAGAAACGGCTACTATAACAACTGTTATTTACCAAATCAATGTTTCTCAAACCAGTCCTCGGGGACTGTCAGACAGTCCACGTCAAAAAACCTGGATGTTGAGGAGTTGAGGGCGTAAAAAGAATTTCCCCATGAGGGACAAAAAAGGGTTAATTATTATAAAGCACTTGCAACTTGTCAGGTAAAAACGGATAATTCAGGAGTGGGGAGTCTGACCCATGGAGGGAAGGTCAGGGTGAGAGGGTTCCAATCCTGGAATTGAGAACCACTGTTACTATTATTGGCTAATTGAGAGGCCATCCCAATAATTTGTACCCGCACCAGCTCCATAGATCAGGTTCCCTACCCTTGGTTTAACTTGTAAGTTTTGAACAGAAGGTTCTGACTGACACTTTGCTCTGACTTTCTGCCTTTCTCCCACTCTTCCTTACCGTCTCCTCATTCCTTCCCTCCTCCACCTGCTTCTGTCACCCTCTCAGCTTCGAGCAGTTCTGCATCAATTACTGCAATGAGAAGCTCCAGCAGCTCTTCATCCAGCTGGTGCTGAAGCAGGAGCAGGAGGAGTACCAGCGCGAGGGAATCCCCTGGAAGCACGTGAGAACCACACCCCCGCCCCGCCCATCCTGTTTGCTTTGCATTAGCAGCGCCGCAGATGACGTGACTTTCCTGCTCTAGATAAGTTTAATAAAAGCTCTGCTTAGATTGGTTCTGCATTGAAATTCCGGCCCGGCTCTCCAGGGCCCGCATTAGGTGCGCCCTCCCTAAATGATCGGCCTCTTCCTGTGCCTGGTGCAGATCGACTACTTCAACAACCAGATCATCGTGGACCTGGTGGAGCAGCAGCATAAGGGCATATTTGCCGTACTGGACGAGGCCTGCATGAACGTGGGGAAGGTGACGGATGAGGTCTTCCTGCAGGCCCTCAACGGCAAGCTGGCCAAGCACCCCCACTTCACCAGCCGCAAGGTACCAAACAGCCGTCTAAGTGCTTCCGGTCTAGGTGTCTGATTTCTCAGATTAAGTCTCCATTTGGTTTTAAGACCTTTTATTCACTTCGTAATGTATTTTTTTTTTATTGCACAATGACCAGATCTTAAGAGAATTTAAGTTTCAAAGCAACCTTGGTAATCTAACACTTTCTCTTTTTTTCTCTCTTTTTTTTCTCTTTTGCACATCAAAGTGTAATTACATTTGTGAAATGAAAATGTCTTTCAAATTTAAAAATATCTGAAAATGTTCAGATTTTGCCCATATTAAATAAGAATGTGTAGCCCACATGCATAAAGGCTGCTTTCGCGCATAATGAACACAAGGGGGCAGTGCTGTAACTTCCATCTCGTCGCAGTTGTGGTCCAAGTAGTGATGTCACTGATAGCCAATCAGGGAAAGTCAGCCCGGTGTCCTGCCATGCAGTAGGATGTCTGGAAGAGGCAGACCAGCATGAGTTGTCTGTATTTTTCCACCCCTCCCACCCTGCTCTCCCCGGATATTTTTAGTCATCCCCGCTTGGTTATTCTGCCTCCTATTTACAAGTGAGGTTGTCTGATTCCAGTTGGTACAGAGTGTAACCCGGTGCAGACTCCTCTCTCTCTCTCCATCAGGTGGCATGGTTCCCCCACACTGTGCACTGAGCCCAGCATCATGCATCTGACCTTGATTGTTGTGCCTTTTGCTGACAGTTCTGGACTAGCTCAGGGATGCCTGCCTTCAGCCACTCTGTCGGTCTGTTTGCACAAATAAACAACTCATTCAGTATTTGAGTCAGGAGTTTGGTCAGTAATACCCCCATAGAGGCCTGTATTTCTGAGCTGGGGATGTGGGATTGCAAAACTGAGCCATGTCACGGACGAATGAGTGCCGTCACAGTGAGGGCTGTCACAGCGAGCGCGGATCTGTGACGGATCTGTGCACCACCTTGATTACAGCCTCTCCCCACTGCCTCGCTTATGCGGCAAGTCGCAGAGTCTCCCAGGACAGGAGGGAACACGATGTCTATGTTTGAGAGAAAGAAACGGAAGCCGTGGGAAGTGTGAATAGTGAGCTTTCGGTGTGCAGAGGTATGCGGCATCTGCAAAGCAGGCGCTCTGTCACGGCTGCGTGTGAAGCAGGCGCTCTGCCACGACTGCGTGTGAAGGCAGTCTCACAGTGGCAGCACGTGGCCCCGCACGGTGCAGCTCGCCCAAGTCCGTGTTTTTAAGCGATTACAAAAGACACGAGGGCACTGAGGCTGTTAAAGACGGTGCACGTTTCATGTTAAGTATTTTTAAGTGTTCTGCTAGAAGTGTATTGGCTGTTGAATCTGCAGACTGATATATTTCTGAATTTGCTTCATGCTGTGTCTGTATCAGGGCCACAGCTCACTTTTAATGTGCTTTTTCCCCCCTTTCAACACCCTTTTCTCAGGATCAAAGCAGCATCTACTTTGCAGCCTCGCAGACCAGAGGCGGTTTTGCGCTCCGATTATTCATTTTAAAAGCCAAGGTTTTTCTGTCCATCCTGTTTGATATAAGACCTGGCGGGTTGCTTTTAAGAATGGAACAAGAGAATGTGAGCGTGGAAGGGAAGCGCAGAGATGAGTGAGGGAGGGGGGGGAGGTTAACGGTTAGCAGGCTCTGCAGAACGTGTCTTTGCCCTGTCAGCAGTTATCCTAGCGTCTTGCTCCTGCGGTGGCTGAGTTTGATAACTCTACCAAGGAAGGCTGTTGCAGTCCAGACTTATCCAAAGTATCTCATCTGGCTTATAGTACAACCCATGGCCAAAGTTATACGCTCTCTTTGTCAATCAGAATGCAAAAACTTCAGACAATTTTTTTGTGGATTGCAGTAGAAGCCGACATATTCTGCTGGCTCAACATCAAAGACCTTGCAGGGATTCCAGTCTCTAGTCTTGGGGTTGGTTATATTTAGGCTGTGAGACCGTTTCCCTGTTTGACCAAGGGCAAAAGCAATTGCAGAAGCAACTGAACTCGGCACTTCTCTCAAAATTCTCTCAAAGGATGCGCTGTTAAACCATGAATGTGCCTTGTTTACTTTGCCCACTGTATACCGTCACCTGATTGACAGTAATAATGACACTGTGGTTTTCTGTTGGACACGTTTGTAGAGCATGTTTGTGAGTCCCTGAACTGTTCCCTGCACACCATCCATCACAGGCTGATGCATCAGCAGACACGCAGGCCGCTCCCTCAGTGCCCGGCAACGCGTACAGCTCCCTCAGTGCCCGGCAACGCGTACAGCTCCCTCAGTGCCCGGCAACGCGTACAGCTCCCTGAGTGCCTTTGATCCTCACGCCTGCCGCTCTGTGCCGCATACTGCTAATTATTTGCTGACACTGACATTTAGGTTAGGAGTGGTTTTTTTTCAACCATAAACAGACCTTATTTTCTCAATAACGAGGGTATTGTGCTGCCCGGCATGCTAAAAACAGACAGCATTTTGCTCTTTTATGATCAAGCTTTCATGCACAGCAAATGCTGACGCAGCAGCTGTCTCCTGATGTCCTCCGTGTGACAGGCTATGGCAGGAGGTCTCTATGAGGGCTAAGCATGATGCCGTATGTAGAAAAGTATCCAATGATTGATCAGCTGCACCTACGCAGCTGTGACTTTTTATAGAAGCCAGTGGTTTTGTTTTGAACTTTTCCACAAAGCTGTCTCTGCTGGTTATTTATTTATTTATTTATTTATTATATATTTATTTATCCATCTATTCTTCCAGTAAGGACTTAAGATTTTGATGAGAATTATTTTGGCTGTTTATAACTATAATACAAAAGGGAGACATTTGAAATCTCTGGCTGAGGTACATCCCATGCCTTGCTCTCCTGCTGAGGTAAAAGTGCCAGTCTGCAGGAGTGTAGGCCAGTGGGAAGCAGGTGGTTTGCTGGGCTGCAGGCGGAGAATCAACTGAATCGTTTCCATGGCAGCATGAAGGCTGTGGCTTTTGCATTGGTGGGGACCGTGGTGATGGCTGGACGGGTCCAGCCTGACACGTGGCCCTGTCTGCTTGTGCTTAAGCATAACCTACGGGGTATTTGGAGTGTAGGCTGCAGTACACTTTCTTGGTGAGCTTTGTTGACGGCTTGGCGCTCTGGGCTGGGATTCGAGCGCTCAGGCTTTGGGCCAGCTCATTCTCTAATTGTTCTGCTTTGCATTCAGTCCTCGTGGTGCTTTTGTCTTGTCACATCATAGTTTGATTTCAGCTAGAGTCCACACGTAACAGCAGTTGACCAAACCTCAGAGAGTTCTGTGCTTAGCTTG
This sequence comes from Brevimyrus niger, assembly GCA_015164015.2. NCBI lineage: Eukaryota > Metazoa > Chordata > Actinopteri > Osteoglossiformes > Mormyridae > Brevimyrus > Brevimyrus niger. The sequence continues at coordinate 27,697,680 of JAABNY020000095.1, read as the reverse complement.
CTTTGCTGTGAGCTTTACAGTGCATCAAAACATCTACCAGGATCACTCTAATTGTCTTCCCCACTGCAGTCTCAGGGGGCAAGACAGTAAGTGTTTCTTAGGATCATCCACAGCGTTTGCTGGGGCTGTCTGCTATAGAATGTAACTGCTGATGGAAACTTTACATTTGGGTTGTGGGTATTGATTATTCTCTCTTTGTCTTTTAATGCATACAGTACCAGTCAAATGTTTGGACACACCTACCCATTGAATGGTGTATTTGGACTATTCTATACATTTTAGAATAATTTCAAAACTATAAAATAGTATATGGATTAGGTATTGAACAAAAAATTATTAAATATGATAATTTGTCAGGTGGGGGGGGGGGTGAGGCAGCTCTGTGGGTTGGGACTCAGGAGGTTGCTGGTTCAAGTCTCTGTGTTGACAGAGTTATCCCACCATTGGGCCCTTAAGCAAGACCCTTAGCCCCAATTCCTCCAGGAAGTGACTGATCCTACTGTCTCCCATACTCCAGTTCCATGAGGAGGCCTCCTGGGATGCTTTTCCAGCTGCCCTGAAGGAGGTCCCACATATATGCTGAGCACTCATTGGGTGTTTATCTTTCACTCTCTGGTCCTCTCAAACTGTTTAGGTCAGGTGGCCAAGTCAGGGCACACTCTCTCTCCTTTGCAGGTGGCTTGGCATGTCCAAACTTTTGACTGGTACTGTATACCCTCTGTAACTACTGTGTCTTTTATATTAGTTTAAGTAAGGTTGTGCATGTTTGTCAGGTTGTATGTCCCTGTTACAGCTAATGTACATTACGTTCAGGCTTCAGTAAAACAAGCAAACTGTGTGTGTTTGTGTGTATATAGGAATGTCAAGTCCATCTGATGGCACATATTTATTTTATGTGCATTTGCTGTGCTATGACAAGAAATTACCATGCAACTTAACCTTCGCACCACAAATGAAGTATGAATTAGCTGTATTTTTATTGTGGCAGTGTAAATGCACATAGAAAGGAATGTTGCACACATGATAAAGTAGGCAACATTCAACATACTTACAATTCAATACACTAATCGTTATCTAAATTTAGGCATTCGGCTGCAGTACCCTCTTGGGACCAGACGGAATTCTAACATATTGCAATGCCCTACCTGCAGAAAATGGCCGTATTCTGGCTAATCTTCTGAAGTACTGACCAAAGCACCTAGCAGGGAGGTGTTCTCCTGAGGTGCTTTAATAAAAATGTTCAGCCATATCGATGGCTACAATATTAAATCTGCGGTAAAGTCACTTTAGTGTAATTTAATAAGCGGCACCATGCGTCAGTAGCAGATTTCTTGTACCTACAGTATAAGCCTTACTGCCATTGCAGTACTTTGCCAACACCATGCAATACAAACCCGAGTATTAAAAATATTTCATGCAAAGGAACAAAGGCTACAGAGCCTAAGCTATCAGGGCAGACCTGTAAGTACAACCAGCGTAAGCCGAAGGGGTAAACTGCAGTTATAATCCGCAGCTCTGAACCTGATGCTCATATTTATCAGTCAGAAAGGTGTCATTTTCCCCTGTCTGCATTCGTTACTGTATGCCACAACCTAAAGCAGAATTGATGGCTTTAGGGCTGTGGCTAGTGGGAGAGTCATGTGACAGGTAAGCTAGGAAGTCATGTGACCAATGACCTGGGGTTGGCATTACCAGGGGGAGTCTGAGATGGGCTTGGGTCAGGCTGAAAGAGCCTGCAGATCAGAAGAGAGCCCGGCCTCATGTGGGCATCATGTTGTTGAGCAAATATAATAAGGAAATATTATTCCCATTCTTATTGGCTACTAGAACTTGGTCAGGCCACAGATTTCTGAAAGTTTGATTTCTTAGAGTTCCCCTTATTATTGAGCTGCGTTCCAGATGGGTCTCTGCTACTCTGTCTACAGGTTATAAACGTGCCCTGTCCTTCAGGAATGAAGTTTTGGCTCGTCAGCTTGGCCATGTGAGCCAACCAGCACCCATTTCTTGGAAACGCAGACTTGTACAAGGAGAAAATCCCGTCTGGATAATCCTGTAGATGCGGGCATAAAAATAATGGTGACAGCTGCTTTAATTTCTCCAATAGCTTGGGTTTATGGAGTTTGCTGGCTGCGCGTTTGCCTTTCTTAGTTGCTTCTTATCTCCAACTTTATTTTGACTTTCTGAGGACTTGACTCCTCAGATTGCAGAGGAATCTCTGTTGCCATATGTTTTAATGAGAGCAGAAGCCTCTCTCTTTGATGTCAGAGCTAATATTTTATGAATGGCAGCAGGCGTTATATAACTACAGCAGAGACTGTATGAACTGTCTTTACTCCCCAGAAGCCCTCTGGGGGGCTTTTGTTGTTCCTGACAGTAGCAGCAGATGAATTTCCCTACAGCCCTAACAAAGCCTACCCAGTGCATTACAGAAATGAGCTGGCAGGGACCCACACACACACACATACACACATACATTGCTGCGGAGTGTATGGCGTGCTGTGAAAGTTAGCAGTCTCAGATGACCCCCAGAGAGCCCTAATGTAGACTGTGAAAGGCTGCTCTTGTTGGTGGGTGATGTACTGAATGGGCCGCTGTCAATGTCATCTTTATCTCAGAGCTGAGGTCTCCAGCTGCTCCTGAGGGATTTCTCCGTGTTCTGCCTTTTGTTTGTTGTGTTAACAAGGTTTAATTACCACCCATCCATCTTTGGACCAAATATCCCGTACAGGGTCGGGCCTTGAGATTATCCCAGGAAATGCAGGGCGCAAGGCAGGGATCGACCTCGACAGGATTCCAGTCTACCACGGGCATCCTCTCACATTCTTTAAGATAATGGTTCCCAGCCCTCATCCATAGCTGATATTCCACCAGGCTGCAGAACACTGCCGGTTTTGTGGAGTGGTTGGTTTATTTAAGTGATATACATTTTTTTGTACAACCTGTCCAATTCACATGTTCTGTTTGCATCTGGAAAAAAAAACAAAACATTGAACTTCTGAAATCTCAGATCTATCCGCCATTTCGCCCCAGCTGTTGTACCATTCTTTGTTAACTTTGATGTGACAAAACCAGTCCGGAATTCAGAATGGCTGGGACTCCCTTCCATGGGCAATTGAGAGACACTACCGTTTGCCTGCTCTAGTGTGTTTGGGCTATGGAAGGGAATTGGAGCAGCCAGAAGAAGCTTGCTCAACACTTGAAGAACATGCCGACTGCACACATGCTGGGGGTCAACGCCTCAGCACTGGAGGAGAGGAGTGCCATCCAGGCCTAATTACCCTCATGGAATTCTGGTCTTTTATATCCAGTGATAAGATACTACTTAATTAGGAAAATAATTTCTATAAAATGTCAAAGACGTTACCCTAAGTTAATATGCTTTATTTTTGGACTTCAGAACTGTCAGTTATTCGGATATTTATTGAAATACGTGAGGGATTTCTGCATATTCTGGTAAAGTCTATCCAGCAGCAGTATAGCCTAATGAAAACCACAGATGGGGTGTGTACCACCAACGCCAAGGCCTGGGGAACTGGGGATTCAGGACCTGATCGCTATTCTTAAATAAAGCTGAAATAAAAAAATGTTGCAGTTTGAAAAATATAAATTCTAATATGAACTCCAAATACAAGTGTCTGGCGGTGGGTTGTGTTCAACAGACTCCAATTGATCGTGTCCCCTTTTGGCGGCAGCAGTTGTTCATGTTGAATTGTTTTTTTTCTTGGTTACTGCCGTTGTACCCAGACTTGATTATTTAGCTTTAGTTGTGATTAAGCCTTGTAGTAGTTTTCGGGCAGAGTGGTAGTTCTAAGGCTGGGGATTTGCACTCAGCAATCAGAAGGTTGGTGTTCATCCATCCATACATTTTCTGAAACCGCCTAATCTCAACTGGGGTCGCAGGGAGACCAGAGCCTGTCCCGGGGACAATGGGCACAGGCGGGAACAAACCCTGGGCAGATGCCAAGACACCGCAGGGCGCACACACTCACACAACTACAGAGCCAATTTAGACTCGTCAATTAACCTGCCCTGCACGCTTTTGGACAGTGGGAGGAAACCGGAGCCCCCAGCGAAAATTCACACGAACACAGGGAGAGCGTGTGAACTCCACACAAAAAGGGCCCGGGACTGAACCTCTCTAGCAGTAGAGATGGTTTTTCAAAACACCATTTGTTATATAGTTAAATCTGTTGTACCAAGATTAATGGACCTTTTTAGTTAATTTCTGGGTTAGCTGCTTCAAAGTATTATGCCAAAGTGTCTTATTAAAACAAAAATAGAAAGTAATATTAAATAACAATTAAAATTGTGGTCCCACTTTATTAGTACTTAGCATCAAATAGTAATCCACTACATTAGTAAAGAGCATTAGGTACTAACCACCTGTATTAGTACTGTGTACTATTTACTACCCCACTTCATTAGTCCTGAGCACTAGGTACTAACCAGCTCTGTTAGTACTGAGTGCTACAGTAGTATTCCTTCAGTACCTTATTACCGAACACCTTGTACTCTCCTTTACAGTAATTGTGCTCTCTGTTCCCCCATTACAGTGGTGCTGAGCACACCCATTGACATTTTAATTTTGTGATTGCAGTCACAAAACAAAGTTTTATATATATAATATTGAGTTTCCCCTTGTGGGGACTGAAAACATCAGAATAACAGATTTTCATCACATTGTACGGTCATTTGGTCTCCACAATCTAATACATGCATAACCCACACAGTTTCTGCAAGCTTCTACTTATGTGACACACACACAAACACGCATGCACATAATTATATATAATGCACACATATACGTAAATTGTATATTCTGCATATATTCAGCTCATTCTAGCTGCAAGCTCCTTCCTCATGCATTTTCATGGGCAGCATTTCCTGCCTTTTATCTGTGCTCTTTGCTTCAAAATGGCTCCGTTTCAGCAGCTTATTTTGCACCACTAACCTCACTGTAGTTGTCTTTGGGGGGAGGAAGGTCACCGCTGCACAGTAAGAGTGCCTTTAAGAAAAGCTGAACCCTGAGGAGCTGAGGAAGGGCTGCCAGGTGTTTTATGGGGCTGTTTTCATTTTTTGCATATTTGTTGCACGTTTGTCATTTTTGTTGCATATTCTGCAATGTAAACTGACCTCTGTTTCTTCTCTTCCCCCCCCCCCCCATCTTTCCCCATGGCTCTGGGTGCTCGTTTGCTGCCCCCCACCCTCAGCTCTCCCCGACAGACAAGAGCCTGGAGTTCGACCGAGATTTCCGCATCCGGCATTATGCGGGCAACGTGATGTGAGTATGACACACGGAGGCATTCGTTAGGTAATGACACAGCAAATGGCACAAGACCCTCCAGAAACAAGGTCCTGCTCATTAATGAGATGGAAATTCCCCACGCACACGACCCAGTACGCAAAGCCCTACGTTTCTCTTTGTCTGGGTGCTATGGATGAAGTCGCAGCTTCATATGCACCCTGAATTTCCTTTTTGTAGTTCTTCTACCTTAGAATATGAAGGAAGTCTGTGTGACTGTTACAGAGGTGAGATGTTCAGGTCCAGAAAATACAATTCAGACAAAGTTTTTTTTTTTTCTCAGTGAACCAGAATTCTCTGTGAATGTGATTCAATATACTCCACTGGTTGGTTGAAACAAAATCTTGGTCTTGATTTTGTAGCTTCTGGACCTGAACTTTTCACCTCTGGCCTCTTAGGTAGTTACAGTTGCATATTACATTTCCTGGTCGCCATGGTTTCTGGATTTTCCCTCATTTCTTTTATGTTTGCATAACAGTAAACATTCAAGTGCATCTAACATTTGTCAAAATGAAGTGCAGAAATTGCTTGAAATATCATCCTATCAGTAAGCTTTTGTGGTGTTCTATCCACAGCACCCTGGATAATACATGCTTTCAAATATCAAGGAATATAAATACACCGTTCTTAATCTGTGCTCTGTGCTTTGTGTCGTGTAAATTGGATCACGGTTCAGTCTGAGAAACAGGCCTATAATTCGACAGCCTCCCCCAGGGATGGGTTTGAGACTTTCCGTCTACTTCCACTACTTTTGTGTAATAGGTACACTTAAGATTTGTTTTTCATTTTGCCTTTTCTTCTCGTTATAGTTTAGGTTTGATGCTTTTTTTCCCCCTCAAAGTAAAATGTTTTCTTTTTTCATCTGCAGGTACTCTGTGGTTGGTTTCATTGATAAGAACAAAGACACCCTTTTTCAGGATTTTAAGAGGCTGCTGTATAACAGGTTGAGTATTGACACTTCTGTCCTCTTGCTGCATTGAGATGTACAGATTGTCCCCAAATTACAACCCACGTGACTTACTATGACTCACACATACAACCCATGATTTAAACAAATGCATTGTGTAACGTATGCAAAAATAAATTAGACTGCCTTTCACCAGGCAGGGCTGTGCTATCTAGTCCACGCTGCGTGCTGTTTGATAGTTGCTGCGGGTGACCCTCTTGCTTTGATTCTACAATTACAACATAAGTCCATTTCAACATGCAAGCAATCTGTCAGAATGGAACCCAGTTGTAAGTCAGGGGCAGTCTATATTTGATATAATGCATTGATAATACTCTGTAGGGGGCCCAGATGAAGCATTCAGTTTGCTTTGGCTAAGGCTACGGCTTTAGATCCTGGCTAGGATGCCAGTGCAAAGCAGAGCACACACTCACACACAGACCTACACTCTAAACAATACATGGTTCCAGTGAACTGGCATCTCTAAATTAGTTAGACTGTGAGAACTGGAGTACCCAAAGTAACTGGAGTACTCGCAGAACAGCCAAGGTAGTAAGCCTAGAGGTATGAACTCGGAGTACTGCCTATTGAAACAACTGTGTCATGCTCTTTATGCCGAAAATAGCTAAGAACATAAAACATTTACAAACGAGAGGAGGCCATTAGGCCCGTCAAGCTCATTTAGGGAGAACTCAACTAATAGCTCAGAGTTGTTAAAATCTTATCTAGCTCTGATTTAAAGGAATCCAGGGTTTTATCTTGTGCTGCACTAACAGGAATATTATTCCGTACTCTAAGTACTGTACATGCTGTGTAAAGAATTGCTTTCTCAAATCCATTTAAAAATGTTCTCCCACTAATTTGAAGCTATGGCCACGTGTTTTTTGTATCTGAAATTATATTGAAGTAACTATTTGGTTGAACAGCATCCAGACCTGTTAGAATCTTATACACCTGGATCATGCTCCCTTTAGTCTCCTTTGCTTGGCTGAACAGATTCAGCAAAGTTTACATTTTAATTCAGAAGGACAAGCGGTATGCTGCCACTTACCAGCAGCAAGCCTGCACATAAAACATCTTCAATACTGACTGACAAGGTCTCTCTGCCACAAATATTCAGACCTTATTCGATCTTATTCAGTCATCCCACTTAGGAGCCTAGTTCATTTAAAATTCTCTATTTTTTTCTTTTTTAGTTTTTTTTCCCTTTATACTAATAATTCTGCAAAAAATAAATATAGACACACTTGCCAGTAGGGCATAGTTCTGGAATACCCTTGATAAATCAGTTGGGAAGTTCAATTAGTCACACTCAACTTGTTTTTAAGAGATGTGAGCTTCACAAGAGCAGCGACTCCATCCTTCCTAATCCCCGATATCCTCTCTTCGCCCTTCTCTCTGGCTCTCTCCCTTTGTCCACCGCTCAGCTCCAACCCCGTGCTGAAGGGCATGTGGCCAGAGGGGAAGCTAAGCATCACAGAGGTCACCAAACGGCCCCTAACGGCCGCCACGCTTTTCAAGAACTCCATGATCTCGCTGGTGGACAAGTTGGCTTGCAAGGTGGGGCATGCTATGGGGTTTTTTAGCCAAACCGACAAGGGCTTTCATCCAGTGCGGAAAGCTTGTCCTTTAATCAAAGTGAGACCTGTCTTTTGAGAAAGACATTGTATGTCTACAGTATTTTAAGCTTGGGGTGGGTGGTCTTATCTGCAAAGGGCCGGTGTGTATGCAGGATTTTGGGTTTATCTTTAGGCCAGCTGTTCAAACCCAGGTGTGAGGACTCTTCTGCCAATCAGTCCTCTGATTAGTAATCTAATAAGGGAGTTTCAGCAAAAACCTGCATACACAATAACCCTTTCTGGATAAGATTTGCTAAGGAGTACTAGTAAAACAGTCATTAGATGTAGCAAAAGTTGATGTACTGTCTTTGTTTGTCTGAAGTTAGTCCTAATGGATTACTTCATGATTTGAAAACTTGCTCATGGTATAAACATCTTACATGGCTGCTTTAAATACATATTTAAGTGAAAGTTGTATGCAGGTGCAGGTTTTTTTTTTCAGTAGCGCCCTCTTGTGGACCTTGCAGGAACCTTACTATGTTCGCTGCATCAAGCCCAATGACATGAAATCACCGCTGCTGTTTGAGCCGGAGCGCTGCCGCCACCAGGTGGAGTACCTGGGCCTGCTGGAGAACGTGCGGGTGCGCCGCGCCGGCTTCGCCTACCGGCAGACCTACCCCCGCTTCCTGCAGAGGTAGGAGCTCCGGCCGCTGCCCGCGTTAGCCGCTCCTCTCCTCCCGCCCGGTCTGGTCAGGTCTGGTGCTCTGTGAGCCGCATGGTCACGGCGTCTGCACAGCCCGCTGCACCAGGACACGCAGCAGCAGAACAGCCATGAGAAAAGGAGCTCTCTAATCAGCACAGTTTATTTTCCCCTTTTTTCCTTATTGGTTTTTGAAATTAAATATATATATATATATATATAATTTTATTGTATTCTGTTCTATTCTATTAATATTTTAGGCCCAATCATTTTAAAATTTATGGATTCATTGGGTTGTTGAAAAGTGCAAAGCAGGTCCCTCAAAATGCATCATTTTGGCTAAAAAGCGCAGCTAGAAAAGCTAACATGGTTAATTGTTAACAAATTTGTCTTTCTGAGACTGCTGGTTGCCTATTTTCAGAATTTGCACATTGATCTCCGCCCATACCTTCTGTGACAGCATCTGAGACAGAAAATCTGGTGTGTGCATGTATTATTTTTGTATACAAGTAACAAGGAAAAGGAACATTTTCCATTACTGCACAGATGCTTCCTAGAAGTGGATAGATTTTAACATCTTACTCATCAGTGGAGACATTTCAAACATCTTATAAATCAGTGACAATTCCTGAGCGTTCCCAAACAACAGCCATATTGGTGCTAACTGTATGATTGCCTCCCTCCGCTTAGTTTTCTACTTAAACAGCAGCTCCTCCTGCTCCCTGTATATACTTTTGTGATATTTTGTTTCCCAGACCATCCTACGTAGGCTCCTGGTTTATGGTCTCGCTTCTCTTGCCAGCCAGCAGTCTGCCTCTGGGGGAGTTTACCCGTGGGCGCATTATCTCGATTGTATTTGTATTCTCAATTTATTTTATTTTTATATAGCACCTTTCACGACAGAGTTGCCCCAATGCACTTTACATGGGTGTGTTGTGATGCATTACATCATAGAGATAGAATAATACGAAAACTGGAAAAAGGAAATGCAAAGAAGTAGAAGAAAGATGACAGCGGAGGAGAGGAAGCATAAGCTCCCCAAGTAGGGAGGAAAAAAATCCTCTCTGGTCACCTAGCTGCTCAGCCCCCCCAGGCATGCTAACATTGTTGAAAAATTAAGAGTGAGTTTGCTTGCTAAAAGCAAGCTGTAGACTGATCAAGGTCAAAATTTCCTCTTCGATTATCCCCAATAGCAGATACTGTGTCAAACACCTAATGTTTGTCGGATAATATGCAGTATTTTTACCAAACTCCTCTGAACCGAGCAGGTTTTGGAGGGTACCAACATCTACAGATGTTATGAGTGGGCAGGTTAGTGCTCAAACCCTCCTCTTCGTTACGCAGCACAATCAGTTACATTTTAAGTTATAACATCAGGTGGCTTATTTTATCCTATTTTCAGCAAGCACACAGATTCATTTAAATGTACCTGTTAGGAAATAAGGTACTCAAATAGCTAGAAACTAATTGTAGTGTAATAGCTGGGGCTATGAATTGCATTCAAAAACAGAATTGCATAACTGTTGGAGACTGTTAAATGGAAGGCTGTACCTGTACTCACCCATAGATGCGTCAGGTACCCAGCTGTGTTTCGCATAAGGAACTGTTTGCTCATCAGCTCCCTGGTGCTAGATGCCCTCTAAGGCACTCAAAGACGCCACTTATTGAGGTACATGCTGCCCATTCCACACCTGTGCTCCTCCACTGCTCCACATGGTTTCCTGCACTTAACAGATTAGATGATCAGGGGCCAGAGTCCCTCTGCAGTCCCTTTTAATGTTCCTGTGGGGGTAGGGAATCCCCAAAGTGGCCCGCCGTCTCACCCAGCTCGGTAATAGGGTTAAGGGTGGCTCGTTTAATGACGCCGGAGATGCCCGTTACAATCACGCCCGTTCGCTAAAATGACCCTCATCTTAGCCGGGTAGTAACATGATCAGATATTGCTTGATACCCTCATTATGTCGGGCTTTCTGTTCGGTATAATAAGAATCCACTGGCGTCCAGAGTGTTTCCCTGCCTTGTTCGATCTGGGTTAGGCTACAGGCCCCCACATGACCCTGTCCAGGATAAGTGGATGGATGTAGACTATGAAGTTCATACTGTATCAGCTAGGGGAATTGCTTAATTGCAACGCAGTGTGTAACCTGGTAACAGAGAATGAGACTTCATATTTCTGTCTAGTGACGCCCCTCCTCACAGCTACTGCTTCTTCACTGTGCCACCAACCCAGCCCACCCTCTCACATCACCATGAAGTGACACAGATAGGCGGAAATCACTGCTCATTCATCATCATAGAAACGTCTTGTCCTACCAGTGGAACAGGCCGTGAAGGCCTGTATTTTTCACTGTGCTCCGCCCGTGAAGGTTGTAATTTGGGCTAGTTTTGAAGTGTTTATGCTGGTCAGGAGTGTTGTTCCCGACTCTCTGCTCAGCTTGCCTCTCCCTGAGGGTTTGTTTCTGTGCCCAGCTGCGTAGCCTTGTGCTCTTGTCGGTCCTTTAGGCTTAAAAACCTTAGGTTTTTAGGATATTAGCCCCATCCGGCCTGTTGGTGACCATACGCATCTCTTTCCCACGCCCCCTTCCCTGTCTTTTTCAGGTACAAAATGATCTCTCAGTTCACCTGGCCAAACCACGAGCTGCCGTCGGACCGCGAGGCCGTGATGCGGCTGCTGCAGGGCTGTGGCTTCGAGCATGACGTGGCGTACGGGAAGACGAAGGTGTTCATCCGTACACCTCGCACACTCTTCACCCTGGAGGAGCAGCGGGCAGAGATGGTGCAGCGCATCGTCCTCTTCCTGCAGAAGGTGCGTCCCTGGAGCCCTGACCTTTGACCCCTTCATCCTCCCCGCCCCCCTGTGCCTCTCAGAAAAGTGTGGCTCCCCCTACTGTTCTCACTTCGTTAAAATATTATGACTATAATTACCAATTAATGCAAAGTCCAAATCCAACATTAAAGGGATTATCATGTTAAAGATATATTTCTCTATTAATGTGATAAAGAAAATTCTGAACAGAAAAATAGATGTGCATCTACGTGTACATTTCATTGTGTTCATAGAGGTACTATCAAGCGCAATCTCATGTCAGTTCTTGTATAAGAAGGCAATAGCTATCATCGTGAGTATATACATTTGAAGAATGTTGAGCTAGCCTATGTAAATCAAAAACTTCTTGACGGATATCTTCCTGGCCACATTATGTGTGGAATGGTCATTTTCGGCTGTCTGGGAATTCTCAACGGATAACAGTATCACTGCCTCATTTACTGCCATTAACGGAAAAACGGAAAAAAAATTGCATGGCCAAATTATATCTAAAGGACTTTTTCCACAGCAGCTGTTGGAACAGCCACAAAGTAACACAAAGGTGGCAGGTTTAGTCGCACTGTCAGTTTCCCACCGCTCAGCTCCCTCCTCTGACCTGAGGGAAAGCTGCTGCTTTAATAGACACTGGAATGTTCGGGCCAATCAGCTCAGTTGCAGTGACTCTGTGCTCATCGGTTCACCTGTAGCAGCGGAAAGGAAGACGACTGTTCCCTGAATGTTCTTACCGTTGCAGTTTCTGCTGAATGCATAGTCTTACTAGGTTCTTGCTTTGTTTGGAAGGTCTATTGGTCTATTGCTCCAGTGCTTCTTACACTTATCCCTGGACATTCACTGGAAGCTCAGTCTAGCCACACTTACGCCTAGTCGACTCCTCAAGCATGTATGTTTGCAGTGTACCGTTTCCACACTTATACAAGGCTTCAGACAAAAGCGCCTACTGAATAAAGGTGAATGTGCAGCCCTTTGTTTGCTGGTTACCCAGCTGTTGTGTAACAACATGATATCCGTACAGCGTTCAGGGGATCCAGGTGCTTTCAGAAACGAGTCGCATAATTGCGCATATATTTTATACAGCAAATTAGCTTTACCATTCATTACTAACTCTGTTATTGCTCACTTTAACACGGAAATTGTTAATCTGTACTTTGTGCAGGCTTCAGACATGGGTATTTTTGGGGAAGAGCGGGCAGATTAATGCACATTAAATTGTGGGGTGGGGTTGGATTGGAAAGGTCTTACACAGGCCACTGATCTTCCCATGTCTGTCTACTTATTCAAGCCGTAGAGTCATTTACTGCTGAAATCATATTTCTGTCTCATGGAAACATTCATGGATGGTCTCAGAACAATGTTTTGATGCCCTTTTTATCGTGCATCATCACTCATTGTTCATATTGTTTTAAAAAAAAATTTTTTTATCTGTTCTGATTTCCATGTCGTTGTCACATTATGTTTCCTGTCATTGCGGCTGAAGCATTCTGGGAGGTGTGAGGCGGTTTTAATGATAGCATTGTTGTGATGTGATTGTTTTTTTCATAATTTTGTGGATGATACACACATGGCTAGCTACACCATGACAAGAGTGGTTTGTGTGGATTATGTTTATATTACATTGTGGTGTCGAAATATGCTCCACAATGTAATAAAAACCGGTTTTGACATTCTGGGGACCATTTTCCAGGTCCCGCCAAAGATCTGTGGATGCAACCCAAAAACTAAAAGTACAAAAAGTCTCACATTTTGTTTTTTCGTTTATGGTTAGGTTAGGGCTGGGTAGGGGTTAAGGTCGTCATGTTGGGATTAGAGTTTTCCTTATGAAAATGAATAGAGTCCCCACAAAGATATAATTATAGACCTGCACGTGTTTCAGAGTATATTAAAATGTATGTGAGAGGGATATAGGGCTCTCGAAGAAACAAACAGGCATGCCTAGGTTCACTCAAAAACACTTTAATAAGTAATACAAAATAACTGCATTAACATCAATACCAAGCTATCGTATCGAAAGCAATGCAAAATAATCTCTACTACAAGGGGTATCAAATAGTATATATAGTATAGCTAATAATAGTAGATGCAAAGATATGAATATATGTGTAGAAAAGAAGCAATGAAACATAAAAGAAGGTATGAAATATTATCACAAGTGGTGATAATTACTCCCAAGAATCAATGAAAGGCATAAGCAGTTGCAAAGCTATTTACTCTCATCACCTGCCTTCACACACGGACCGGGGAGCCCTTTTCAGTCCTGGCAGGAGACCAACACATGAGTCCCGAGAAAGTGCTGGGCGATGAGCGTTCTGTCCCATGGCTGAGCTCCGGTCGGTTTCCCCCCCTCCCTTTATACTAAATTGGGTGCAGCGTGCGAGCAGGGGACGAGCTGGCCAGGCTCACCCCTCCCCTCAGCCAATGCTTTCTCCAATTCCCACTTCCAACCAGGTAATACTGCTTGCTCAATGCCTTCCCGACCCTGCTATACAAGATACGGTCCTCTATTTCCTAAAGACAAGAGTGTCCCTCATACCGATCCTCCCCTTTCCTTGAGGACGAGATATGCATCTTACCAGTGGAACGTATGAAACCCCTTATTCTCACCCTCAGGAAGAACCACTTTTGAGTGAGCATCTTTTTAACAGCATAAGCATCTCGTAAGTTAGAAACATCAGGATAAGTGTCTTTAAACAGAATAAGTTTCCCAGGACAAGAATTTTTACGTCTAGTGCAACATCCTGGCCCCTTTTATAAGAAACAAGTTATTAATGAAAAATAAGTTATACAAATAATCAGTAAAAAACACATTTATACAGTTCAACTTTGGCACAATAATATTATGGGTGAATCATGGACGACATATCTGAATTTCAAGTAATCAATCCATCTAAGCAATTTACAAACTACGTTGGTGACGAATTCATTTGTGAGTTCATCCTAATGCACAAGCAGTACCAAAATGTTTTGGTGCTTTTCTGTTTATAGTCAGGTGAGGGATTCAGTTGTAAATGGCATGTTCCCTGTTGCATCTGAAGCTTCATCCATCTATCCATCCCTCCATCCATCCATCCATCTTTCCCACCACTTCTCCAGTTCAGCTTTAGAGTAAGGCTGCCACTTTTTACTCTGGCCCCCGACAATAAAATTTGTGTGAGATGTCTTGGCTCAAAGGACTTGTCCCAGGATGCACAGGGCACAGGAAACCCTGGAAATGATGCAGGTCTGACCATTTCTAGTGATGTTTTTAAAAATACATTGATACTACAATGACAGCGTGGCTTTGCTCAGCTTAGAATTGATAGGAAATCATAAGCTGAAAACAGAAGGCAGGCTATGTGTTTAATGCTGGCTTTAGTTTACAGAATTTATCTGTCTGTGTATTTTATTATATGCAGTTTAGGAAAATGTTTTTCTGACTGTGAGATTCTAAGTACTTCATGAGAATAAACTGCTGCGGCTTTCGGTTTTTGTTGGTATTGCCTGTGATTTCAGAACCACGCACCTTGGACTCGACGGAGTGTAGAACTGCACTCTCAGGGTTGGCCTGGTCATAGAACCAGACATCTAGAACCTGAATGATGGCAGTGCCGCCGCCCCGGGAAATGGGGGCAGATGCTGAAGCGTGGAATCGATATAGCTGTAACTTCGTATTCAGCAGCCGAGGGAGAGGTAGTGGTACTGTGGGGGGGGGCTTTAATTAGCAAGGGCGGCCCAGCCTCAGGCCCTGTCCTTGTGTCCGTGGCCATCTCTCTCCATGGCTCTGTGATGCGTGAAAACCCATTATCTCCTATCGCTTCATCAGACGCCGGCATCCATCGATCGGTGATCACGCCTGGCGGCGTATTGAAATCGGATCAAATTCTCATATAGGCGCCTCTGGGTTCCGAAGGAGTTTGGATTCCTGAGGCCCGCGTGAGTCCGGCCTCCTGTGCGCCGCCGCTCGCTGCAACCATGGTGCCTTTTTGCGTGATTCTATTGAACAGTTTAAATGGAGTTTAACACATTTACGTTATTAGTGAAAAAACGGTAGCTGCGCCTCTGAGGCAGAGAGGCTGTGATGTGTGATGCTGGATGCTGGGAGTCAGTCACATGCTGCTTAATCTCGGGCGCTCAGCCTGGCTTGCGAAACACAGCTGCAGGATTTCACACTCCGCACAATAAGTGAGACGGGATTTATGCATTTTCATATGGGAATTTCAATAAAGTTGAAATATAGTAGTCGGATGTGCAGAATTGTTGAGTGTATTACCAAGCCTTGATTGAGTGTCATTTGAGGAGTAAGTTGTTTGCGTAGTAATGTTGCACATTTGAATCGGTCTGTATGAATATTAATATCTGGGTATTAGTCCATGTTTTCTCAGTGAAGTATGAAATTATTTTCCCTGCTATTGTCTTCTATAATACCTGAGATTTAATTGAAGGGAATTATTTTAAGTACTAGGTTTTATTATTGTGCAAAAAATCTGCTCCATTACCATAACCATACATTAACTGACAGCTATACTGCTTGTTTTTTTTTGTTCAGAGTGTAACCAGCAAAGACAATAAAATAATGTGCTTTTAAGACAATTGTGTTCATATATAAATTTTGCATTGTTGCAAAAACCGTTGCATGAGCAGAGCGATAATGTCATAAGTCTCCTATTAAAGTACATTTGTGCTAGTAGTAATGGTGTTTGGACTTCTATTAATAATTCTAAAAAGCATAAAGATAGACATTGGGTTCCATTCCAGGAAGCAGGGGTCACCCTGGTCAGGGGCCAAACAAATTTAAGCAGTGTGCGCAGTTTAGAGACACTAGTTGACCTTAGTGTGCTGGTGGATAAATACACAGCACATGGAGAGCATGCAGACTGCACACACTGAGCAGCGGAAAGCTGCGTTTTGGTCTTATGGGTTATCATACAGATTAATACTTAATACCATGGGAAATTGTCTTTGTAGAGTAAGTTGTCCATGAAGGGCAGCCACCCATAGCAGTGCCCAGGGAGCACACACAATTAAATAATAATAAATAATAATAATTGACACTTTTATTAATCCCCGTGGGGAAATTCTTTTTACTCCTCCCTCAACTTACTCTTTGTAGGGAAAGCTGTCCGTGAAGGGCAGCCACCTGCAGCGGCGCCCAGGGAGCTAGGGGTTAAGGGCCTCGCTCAAGGACCCACAGACGTGCTGAGGCTAGGTTTGAACCAGCAACCTTCTGATTATAGGTACACAGGCTTAGCCCACTGACCTACCCGCTGCTCCAAAATGGTTCTATGGTTCATTGGTTTAAGGCCCTGATATTTGATATCAGTCTTTTTCAGTTCCTATCTTTTGTCTGATTGTGGGATAGGATGCCTTTGTATGTATAGCTAGTGATTTCATATACAGAGTTCATCTTGTTTTTAATGAACACAGTGTAAGTGCCATGGGTTATGAGTGGTGTCTTACAAACTGTATCTGTGACCCCCTATGCTGCTTGTGTCCCTCACGGTCCCTCCCTTTGGTTACTGCTGTGTATTCCTGCCCTTATTAGGTGTGGCCTCTTCCTGCAGCCTGTCCCCTCTGTCCTGCGATAAACTCCACTTAACCGCAGTAAATGCAACGTGAGTGGCCTGTAATCTGGAGGTGACCTTTGACATTTCAGCGGCTGCCACTGCCGGCCATTTGACTGCAGAACTTACTCGTGCATTATTGATTTTGCAGGTGCAATGTGTGATCAGGCAGAATGCTGGCATCTTAAGGTGCCCTTTACTGTATCTTTACAGGATGGAATTGGCAGTGTCGTATGGGCACATGGTGACTCTCTGGTTTTTGTACTCTTGAAGTGATTCCGTACATCGTACAAATGAAATTGGTCAGGTTTGGATATATGCTGATCATGTCCCTAATTAAAGGCAAACTAATTAAACGATGTACCGTTCACGGTATCCGGGGAATTTTTTTTTTTTCGTTCTTGAAATAGTGATGTGGTGTGCTTTAGAGAGACACCTTCACGTTCTCCTCTCCTAGTTCTGACTGCCTGAGAGACATAGTTCACTGCTGTTTGGCTTATCCAAGACGACCTTCAGAAACGCGAGACCGTGAGCTTGGTCGGCAGAGGCCTGACATTTTGCCCGCCGCCGGGCCGTGGCTCCTCGGCAGTTCTGCAGAGCCCCACAGCGACATGGTGCTGGCTGATCTCCACCTGGAGTTGAGGGATGTTCTTCCACAGTTTATGCAGTAGGACAGCTCACATATGCCGCTTTCCAGTTGCCGTAACTGTTCCGTGTCCCGTCCCCCCCCCCCCCCATGAGCTTTATTTAGGGCTCTGGATCGTCTCCTGAGCCCCAAATCCCCTCCGTGTGCCTGCCAATCCCTTTATCAGCACCTCGCAGAGCAGATCGCCCTGTGCTAATACAGCCCAAAATATAAGAGATGCCCCAGTCTCACTGATACAAGCCTATCCCCACAAACACTTGACGATTCATCTTCCATGTAGAGCACTAAAGCTACCTGAGCAGCCTGGATTTGTGGCTTTTATATAAGGAGGGCATATTTTCCAAAATTCACAAACGCAGCAGGTGAGGCAGAAGAACCTGTCCAGTAATAGAAGATAGCTATAAAAACCTGAGTAGCTGTGTTGAGCATCTCAATCACGTTTTTCCAACTTCAGCGCTGTCTGCAAGACAAGAGATGGCTTTTAGATTTTCTGCTCCCGTGTTTTGTCAAAAAGCAGAAATAATCCAGAATTTTATGCTCCATATTTGTTGTCAGAATCTGACATGATACTATAATCTTATGTATTGGCCCACACTGTAATCGTAGCAGCACAAGCCAAGTTAAGTTGCCAGTCATCAGCATAACTGACCATAGCTGAGGAAAAAACCAGACACAATGGCTGGATTGCATCCAGGGGAGCAGCCTGTGTTAGCATAGCAACATGCTAACTGAATAAGGTTTTCTCTTTGTCTTCCCAGAAGCATTCAGACATTACTTTTGGTGATGAAATGGAAGTGGAGTTCTATTCACACCTGTGGCAGAGATTCTATGGCAAAAACAAGACGGACTGGCCATTTTGCTTTAGAAACGGTTAAGATTTCCTTGTTCCTTGTCATTTAGCAACCTTAGCAGTTAGCCTTCTGTTTGCATAAGGTGCCTTGCCTCACTTTGGCTTTTTGAAAAACTAAGCGGCACTTTATATTTGCATTGTTTTTCAGTTTCATTTTAGGAGGACAAACGGTTTTCCCCCCAGAAGGAGCTAAATAAAAATCCAGAGGCCTGACCTTTCGGAATGCTAACTGCAGCCGGCGCGGCACTAAGCCAGGGCTGCGGGAAGTATGCCATCTTCTTCTTGGCGTCATGGGCGTCAGCCACACCAGTCTGAGCGAGACAGGGAATTAGCCAGCAAGACAAAAACAGAGACCCCCTCAATTATTCAAGGCTGCTGCTTTTAATTAATTTTTAATAGTTGCCAGCCCACTCTGTACTGTGTAGAGTCTTCCCTGGGTCTGGGGGCTGTAAGGCTGCTCTTGTTCTTGGGTGAAGGGTTAATCTATCGGCAAGGTAATCTTACCAAGCACTGTATATAAATAATCCCATTGTAAAATATGCCCGTTTGGCATACAGAAACTCCCCCCACCTTGAGTACCTTGCAATAAAATTTGCCAGGGGGAGAAATTGCAAAATATAGGACAAATTGTGCCCTGTATCAGTTTGATGGGGTACCCAGCATTCTAATGTACAATATGGGATAATGCTGTAACATACAACACTGATGGCAGCTCTAGAGCACATATAAGCAAATACACCTATGTGATCCTTCCTGTGGGGGAAAAAAAATATACAGTTGAGGGACTTTTCTAATCAGGAGAAATATCAACACAACAAAATGAGGTGCTCTGCAGAAGCATTATTCAAAGACAATGGATTCGGCAATGCAGGAGGAAAGCAGCACTGAGTGGGCTGAGTGGTAACTGGCCCTTGGGTAGCAGGACACCGTCTGGCCGGGAACAGATACGCACCGAATTCTTAGCTGTCATACTGTGATTCAAGGATTTTGAAAGATCGGTGGAGATAATAGCCGCTTTGAGAGCATTGTGTCAGAAAGGGAGATGTTCAAGGCCACTTTAAGGAGGACGACTACTGAATGGGCTGACATTAGGAAACTGAAGTTTGTTGTCTTTTTTGCAATTGGTCCGAAAGACACAATGCTGCAAATCTCATGCTTATAGACACCTTATACATGCTCAATCGGGGTGGTTTCACCAATGCTATATATGCTTATATACCTATTTTACTAATCCACTGTTACAAGCAGTTAGATCACAGTTGTATATGAGTTTGAATGTGAATGAGTTGAAATACAGATCCTGGTATACAAATTGTAATGAATGGTTTGTTTAACCAAAGGCCAGTTCAGTCTCTCCTGTGTTCTGTGTGGTGGTGTGTGAGTAGGTGCTTTTGCCTTTCGGACACAATGTAAGCCCAGCAGCCTTGAGAGCAGCTATGTGCCAAAGAGCCATTGCTGTGTAGCATAATAAAATCACCAGGCACATGACACCTAGCATTTTTCCTCCGGAATAAACCATTATCTCTTACAGCCGACTAGGCTGCTAGAGACTCAGAAAATGGACATCAGATAATGATTTGTATCACAGGCTTACACCTTGAATTTAAAAACCTTAACCATGCTTAACCATGTTAGATGCTCAAAATCTTATCCTAAAACTGTTTAAGCTGCTGTTTCACAGGATTTATTGTTTATTTATGCCACAAAAATGATTAAGATGATGTGTATAAATATATACCGTCTAAGCATATATTTTTGCCAGCATACAGACCCTACATTTCAATTTTCATTCACACTGTAATTGACTTTCATTACATTTAGAATTGAGCATTTTTCAAAACTGTCCAGCCTATGCAAGTAATGGTATTTTAAAATGGGGGGGGGGTCCTGGGGGACCCCCTAACTGCCTTTTCTTCCAGCCAACACCTTAATTAATTAACTTTGAGCCATTACAGAATACTGATCTGGCTGTCCAGCCCTGTCAAACCAGGCTGAAATGATTGGTGTCTTACTTTTTTTTTGGTGTAATTGCACCTATAAAAAATAAAGTATGCTATTTGACTTGATTTTGGTTGATTTGTGCCCCTCAAGCAAACTATTGCAGATTTATTGTAGGGCTACATATTAATCAATCTTTCAGTTTCTTGAAAAAAACGAGGTATCTGTTAATTAGAAAATGACTGGCATTTCATGATTACGCTAATTTATAAAGGCCAGATGTAAATTAAAATTGCCTTTATTATGAATGCAGCTATTAAAAATCATAAATCTAAGTAGTCAAAATATGATGGACCTTGATTATGTCTGATATTGAAGAACTCTCTATTTAAAACATTTTCAAGTTTTTCAATATGATATCATATCTTCAATATCGGCGCCGATCCAGCCATGCGTGACCGATCCAGGTCCTATACTTACTTATTTAGTTTTTGGCAATCTCTAAAAAGATAGCTCCTATTTCGTGTTAAATCTATTTGTACAATCAATCGCACGACAACTCTTTCTCATTTTACATGTGTTTTTCGAATCGAACGCTAACGCTACCCCTCAGTCATTTTTGCTACTCAGTGGGTGTGACTACAGTGACTTCCGCCTGCTGTGATGTCATGCGCATACCCTTCGCAAGCACGAGGAGCGTAACACGAGAAGTGACGATCTGGGAGTATTTTACACTTTTAACAGAAACCAGTAACACGTTGATTTGCAATCTTTGTAAAATAAAGTTTTGAGAGGTGGAAATAGCGTTTAATGGACAATACTACTTAAAGTGCACGCAACTGCGAGACAAAAAACAGCAATGGATGATTTGGGAGTCGCTAACCTGAACTGTCCTGCAAACTCGCTGCAGCTTGTGATACAAGAGGGGTTGCCATCGCAACAAAGTGTAACAGCTGACGCCAATGGGAGAAGAATTGTGTTCAAATTTTAAGCATTTGCTACTTGTGTATACTTGCTTTGAAGATATTCATATCGAACGGCAAATGCTTCAAAAACGGTTAAAAGACGTACAAACGAGGTGGAACAGTACGTTAATTAGGTATGTTTGTAGTAGCCTAATTAAATATTTTTTGTCATACATTTTCCATCTGTATTTATTAGCTTAAAAAATTATATACAAAGTATAATAAAGTAAAAAGTGCTATTGTATCGGAATGTAAGATATCGGCAGTTGTATCGGAATCGAATAGGAACTGAAAAATGTGGATCGGCCAATCCCTAGTTTTAAACAATACCCAGGATTCACCAGGATCTTCCAAAATTGAGGGAAATATGATGAAAATAAGGCAATGCATATATTTATATATCATACTTATTTAATCTTGATTTTAGTATTCCTTACACCATTGAATAAACAAAATTAAACAACAAAAGTAGTAATCCATGAACTGACACAAAGGTTCCACTGATAAGTTGACCTGTAGCTGTAGAGAGCAATGTATGTTTTTCCTGGCATCTGTGATATTGTAGAGATGTCCTTAGGCAGAGCTGATGCCACGTTTGTTTGAAGTGAAACAGTGGAATGGAGAGAAGGTGGGGCAGCTTTCTGTTCTCCCTGCAGAGCCCAATCCGGTGTCACTTCAAAGGCTGCGGCCCTTCTGCAGCAGTAATGTGTCCCTGCCACAGACTGCTGTATTAACGCTGGGGATCATAGCAGCATATACACAGTGCCACACCTGAGTGTGTTGACTTTGAGGTAATTGAGGTGCTGCAGGTATAAAATGCTCGTTTATTGTACACTAAAATCAATATACTTTCAACTCAAGAAACCACTGTATTTTTTCTAATATATTGTGTGAAATTGTGTGAAATCAGTGTTTTACTGCCTTTAATCAGTGTATCTTTGAATTTCATAGTTGCTATTGCGAGTGATTATTTCCTTCCACTGAAAATATTATACTGTTCGAATATCATGAGACTTCCATTAAGAATTATTCCTGTTGTTAAGGGGGGGAGTTCCAGCCAGCTACAAACACGGTGCATGACCAGTGAAATCTCAGCATATTTTTATGCTGTTAAAAACAGCTTGACTAAATGGTTGATTCTAAATCTTTATCTTTATCTTAATTCTTTATTTTATTTGCATGAACAAATACATTACCTTACTATGCAAAACTGTATTTCATTAGCAGGCAATGAGGAAACAAATTAGCCTCATGTATTGTGATAATGTTTTCAGTGGAGAAGGTGATCAAGAGAAAATGACTCCTGTGTTAGGTTGTTAGCTAACAAATCCTGTATGACCACAATGTTGGTGATTAAAGACTTCTGATCATTAATTGGAAAAAAATCATTTAAAGACATCATCTATGTGAATCTTGCGGAAGAGGATTAGGGCCACCATGAAAATATTATTTGAATTCTGACTTTTTTTTACCTCTTGAGTTTAAATAATTCAAATAATACTTTTCAATCCTCTTCCATAAAATCTGCTGATTTTTTAGCCAGTCAGGCTACAGCTGATTTCTGGAAATAAGTGGAACCCATTGCAGTTGTACTGAACGCTGCCGTTTCATGGCCAGAAATGCCATCCCTTCAGATGATCAGATATCTTCCTTGCTGTCACTGCCATGGTGATGGTAGTATTTTACCAATAATATGTCCATATGAACAGACAGCTGGTGTCAAACCCCGAGTAACAGTAATTGCAAAAGGTTTGCATTCTCTTCTCTGAAGTTAAAATAAGAAATATTAGTCACAGTAAAATTACGCAGATACTCTATGAATTGCATTTAGTTTTGCAGAGATCTTCAGGGTGGTTCATCTTATTTACTGTTATAGAGCAACAGCATCCAGAGTGTGGCTCTAATGTCCTCGGCTGTGAAATGGCTTATCTCTGAAGAGAGATTTGGGTGAGACGGCTGCCGCTTAGTGACGCAGTGCCAGACAGCTCTGTCTGTGCTTGTTACACTGCAGAATCCCCTGAGGGTGGACGCTGATTTCCCAGATATGATTTGAGTGGGTAACACAACACGGCCACATTCAAACTACACAGACATTGAGTGTTTGACGCAGTCAAGTCTAGTCAGGGTCATGGGGGCATGCAGCCTACTCCAGACTTAGAGCATAACACTGGGCACACCCCGGGTGGGGTGCCTATCACGCGGGTATGTACACTGGGTACACCCCATGGGGGGGTGCCTGTCACGCGGGTATGTACACTGGGTACACCCCATGGGGGGGTGCCTGTCACGCAGGTATGTACACTGGGTACACCCCATGGGGGGGGTGCCTGTCACGCGGGTATGTACACTGGGTACACCCCATGGGGGGGTGCCTGTCACGCGGGTATGTACACTGGGTACACCCCATGGGGAGTGCCTATCACACGGGTATGTACACTGCCTAACATGTGGGTATTTAAAATGTAAAAGAAATAATTTTTTTACACATTTTTTCTCTGCTTTTTTTCCTTTTGATTTCAGAATTTTGATTATATATGATATTTTAATGCATCTAATATTATATTCATATTATATTATATTAATATTATTGTGCCTCTTTATTTATGCAGATAAAATTTGTCTGATGCAACAATAGACCCTTTGAAGTAACACTCATTATGAGGTTTAATGGCTCATGTCACGTGATTAGATTAGGTAATATTAGATTGGCCGAATCCTCATTCAAAGCAACTGCACTAATGAGCTCGACACCTGGGCTCCCATTATGTCCCTCTATTCTGAGGGAGCCCGATATGATTTTCAATTTAAGAAAGACATGACGAAGGGGGGGGGGGGGGACAGCTGTCCCGAAGGAGATGGATGTGGTCCCGGGCGCAGCCCGTTATTTGCCTAATTACTGACAAATGGCTGCACAGAGGGGATAAATAAAAGGCGGCACAGCCTCCCAAAGGCCACTGGTGTTGGACCGGCGACCCGCGCTATCCAGAGCAGCCAGCCCAATTCACTGATACACTGATTCACAGTTACTGATCCGGTGGGAAGGAACCGCAATAGAACTGGCCAATTAATGAATAACTCCATTTTATTAGTCATATTCAAGACGATTCAATCGCAGTCTTATAAAGTGAAGTCTAATGTTAATTAAAAATATCAAAATATTCAAACAAGATAAAATCCCATTCAGCACGTAAGTTAGCTCATAAGTGTTCTTCCGGGTGTATTTGTGGCAGGGGTTTGAACCACTAATTAATTGGGACATTTTCTCTTTTTGAGAGAAAGTCATCGATCCATGAGCACGGGCCAATTATTTCTGGTAGCTGCATTTAACAACGAGCGCCGCTGAGAAAAGCCAGCCGGTATTCTCCGGAGCGTAATTGTGCCATATTTATCGTAATGGGCGGCCAGTTTATTAAGGCCTTCGTCGGCCCTGTTGTTAGTGCGCGTGCTCATTAAGCCCGGGCAGCGGAGGGGAACACGGTGTCTCCTGGTTCACGGCAGTAAAGCGTCTAGCCTCCAGGACGGTGCAAGTGCGGTTTGTGCGTTTGACTGCTGCTGGAGAAATTAAGCTGCTCTCTGATCCATTAATGTGTCAAAGCTTGAATCAGACGTCATTGTGGAATAATAAACAGTTATGATTCTGCAAAAAGCATAATCAGGGAACGCCGATTGCACCCTTTTCACTTAGAAATGCGACCTGCGTTTTTTTTCTCCTTCATTTACAACACTTTTTCACCACTTGCTCGGTTTCGTGTCACTGAAAGACGGAAGTTGCGTGTGATCTCAATTTGCCTTTCATGAGCTTGTAAATGTTCTCTGAATAGACGAGCCGAAAGGCCGCACTGTGTCGGAGTGTTCTAGAAGCAATTTGGGTGCTGCGATTGAAAGGGGGAGGGGGGGGGGTGCGGTGCCCTTTGTTATATTGGGTCTCAGGGGTGTTGTACCTCTCCTCCTCCCTTCCGATAATAAGCACAACAGCCTTCATTAAACCTTGCAATGGCATGAGATGATGGAGATCTGTCACTGCTGGCAGAGCCATTCTGATGGATGCCCTGTCTGCATTCATATATATTGCTCCTGTTATTAGACAGATTCTGTAA
>JAABNY020000095.1:27658487-27672216 GCA_015164015.2 Brevimyrus niger | reverse complement strand
CTGCTGGCAGAGCCATTCTGATGGATGCCCTGTCTGCATTCATATATATTGCTCCTGTTATTAGACAGATTCTGTAAAATGGTATACACTGACCCTCTCCCATCCCTCCTGTTCTTTTACGGGCAGTCAGAGTATGGTATACTTGATCTCTTTAGCGGATACTGAATAAATACTGTGCATCCCTCCATTTTCCATACCTGCTTGTAGGGTATAGGGCTACAGTGGCCCTAGAGCATATCTCCGGAGATTGGCCTGCTTGGGAAAGCAGCTGCTGGCAGGGTGTATACACGCAGGCGCAGTCCCGCACTATGGCCAGTTTAGAGGCACCGGCAGTGTGAGGAAAACGGAGTACCTGCTAACTACGCAATCGCATGGACGTAGGTGTGAATCCATGGCGTCAGTACCGCATTAATGGGTACTTAATCTGGATGGAACGAACAGCTTCATGTTCACGCATTAAGCCTCAAGCTGCTGAAGCAAAGCAAGGTTCAACATACCTGACCCAAGAGTAAGTTCCTGGGTGCATACCTGACATTACTCCTGGGTGCATGCCTGACATTACTCCTGGGTGCATACCTGACATTACTCCTGGGTGCATGCCTGACATTACTCTTGGGTGCATATTAGGTAGGTGCATTCATGTCATTGTCCTCAGATGTTGTTGTCAATCCTGCACTGAAGTTACCAGGCCCACCCCCTCTGGCTACAGTGAAATATCCCTTTCCTGTGTGACAGCCCAAATTGCCCCCATGCAGCCCTAGATCCGTCCCTTTCTTTGGGGGTGGTTGTAGCTGGTGTTCTTGTTCTCAGCGGTATAGAATTTCGGCTGGATATTAGTTGTGAGGCCGCATACTCCTCAGGAGCATGAAGCTGGCTGGAAGCCGCCTCTGTCCGCTTCGACTCCTCCTCCATTATTCACAGAGAGTAGAGTGTAATGATCCCAGCAAAGGGAGACAGGGGATGGACAGTAAAGGCAGCGGGGCAGCTCACCCCAATCCCATCGATCCTCATATTGATCTCCGCAGACCCTCTCTGCTTGAGCGGACTTCAGAAGCAGCTTCGTGATGTTGTCCTCCATGAAACAAGCAGTGTCTTTGTGGCACACTCCCCAAGAGTGAAATGGGATGGAGAGCCATAGCCTGTCAGACTGTAGATATGTCGGATCTCGGCATGTGTTTTTTCATAGCCTGTCAGACCGTAGATATGCCTGATCTTAGCATGTGTTTTTTGCGTGAATGCCAGTAAAACGGGACATGGGATCTACAGCAGCTCTGGCTTATTATGGCTACAGTTTATTCCAAAGTCTGTCTTTGATTTTGTAGTCTTGCTTAATTTATTATGGGAAGCTTCATTACAATAGCCTAGACAGTCGTTTGTAATGCATGATAAATATAATCTAGCTGCATACACGTGTCTTTGATGACTTCCATACGGGACCAGATTAAGTTGTTACAGAATACAAGATAATGTTCTGCCCCTCCCCTTCTCCCAGCACATAAACATTTTATTTACATTTATTTGAGGTATATGAGTTTTTAAACATTTTATGTAAATATTCTTACCTATAAATTGCATTTATAAGTCTGTCTGTCTTTATTTTTATGACATAGTTTGGGCCCCCTTGTGCAATCAGGCCCTAGACAGCTGCACTGATTCCCTAGCTTATCTGTAATAATTGATGTATTTAGAGAAGGGCCTCGTCCATCCAGGTAGCAAGGGAATTGCCCACTACTTCTTGGATTTCAGGTACTTAGCCCATATTTTAGCAAAGGCTAACAGCTACTTTGGCCTGCGCCATTTACATGAAACCGAACAGCTGTGTATCTGTGTGCAGTGTCCGTTGTACCCCTGTGTGTATCTGCGCAGTCTGTTTTGAGAGGCCAGTGAATGATCGCATGCTCTGTGGCTTCATTAGGTGTGGCGTGGGACAGTGGCTCGGATGCGTTACCGGCGCATGCGCGCCGCGCTCATCATCGTGCGCGCTTACCGCCGCTTCAAGGTCAAGTCCTACATACGCGAGGTCAACCGGCGTTTCAAGAACGTCCGAGCCATGAAGGACTACGGCAAGCACGTCAAGTGGCCCATGCCTCCCAAGGTCCTGCGCAAGTTTGAGGAGGCCCTGAGGAATATCTACAGTAGGTAAGGCCCAAATGCCACGGCTGAACCTAGCCTGTCAAACTACTGCAGGGATGTTTTTTTCTCTTTATAGTCAAGTCAAAGAATCTTTTGTCATCTTCCACTCTATGCTACATGAGTCATCCACTGAGAAATATTAAGTCGTAGTGGAAATGCAACTAATAAATAGAATATAAATATTGAGGCATACAGTGCTCACTGAAAGTGCTGGGATGCTCATAACGGCTGTTTTGGAACTATAATTTGGGTTCATTGCTGCTTTATATGAATGTTTTACTGAAAACACCTCTTTCTAATGTATATTTTTGTAAATGAATGAATAAAGTAATTGTTGCAAGACCAATAAATTTGCAATATTTTTACTGAATTAAGCAAGCACCCCAAGACACTCTGTGAGCACTGTATAAACATTACCCATTAAGAGAGGAAAAATAATACAATTAACCGCCTCCTTGTAGAATTCCTGTAACGGCACTGTGACACTGTCCCACTGTGTCAGTGTTGTAGTCATTGGATTACCATTCGTGTTTACCCTTAATCTTGACCATCGTCCCGTCGATATGTACATATGCAGTGGGCCAACATAGCCCCCGGGAGCACAGTACGACATACAAGAGTGGACAGAGGCTGCAAATGCATGGAGAGCACGAATGGCACAAAAGTGCGATGCAGACAAGTGAAGCATCGTGCAGTAAATACACATTTGCGTAACACCATTTAAAACCATTGTGTAAAAATCATTGTACTGCTTTTTGAATGGACGCTTTGGGGTTTCTGCCCTTTGGAGAGGCGTGCTGTCAGTAGCTGTCCCCTCTGTGTTAATTGCGGTTAGGTGGTGGGCCTGGACCCTCATTAAGAGCCTGTCCCCTGAAGAGATGCTGCAGGTGAGGGCCAAGGTAGCCACTCTGGAGTCTCTGAAGGGCCAGAGGACTGACCTGGGCATACAGAGAGCTTGGGAAGGCAATTACCTGGTGAGTGAGAGGAAATGGGGGGTGTTGTTTAATCCAGTGTGTAAACAGGCGGTGTTTCGGTGTGTTTCAGGAAGATGGTGGTACAGTGATGCACTGCGTTCGTTTTTTATCCCCCTTGTGCCTTCAGAAGCGAGATAGCCCCGAAACCGCATCATCCTTCACTTTGGTGTCAAGCGACCTGCAGCGCAAAGACAAGTTCATGAGGGTTCTGTTCTCTTCCAACGTGCGAAAGGTACGACACCACCGTCCGGCAGTAAGAGCAACTCGGTCGCCTCAGTCCTGACCCTTATATGTTTTTTACGCCACAGAATAGGTCCTGTACTAGATAAACCAGCACCAGTGACGGGAAAATCCTGGACCTAGATATTTGTATTGAAATGTATGAAATATTTGTGTTTCTTGGTATCGCTGTATTAAAATGCGTGGCACGTGACCTCAGATTATTACTGAATTCCATTTTACCTAGACCCCTTGAATGCTTCTCAACCTGACTTTTTAAATTGTAAACTGGAGCTTTTACTGGTGATGTCATCGACGGCTTGTATGTTGCAGATCAATCGATTCCATAAATCTGAAGACCGGGCGGTGCTGATCACTGATCGGCACCTTTACAAGATGGACCCCCTAAAGCAGTACAAGCCCATGAAGAGCATTCCGCTATATAATGTACGTGTAGCCGTCTCTCCGCCTTCCTAAACGGCGGCTTTGCTTAGCTCTGGGGATGAAACGGCATACCAAATATGCATGCCAAAGCACTAAGCCTAATTTTGGCATCTTGATATCTGCCTAACGATTGCAATTAAGAATTGCTGTTTATTATCCTTTAAATGGCACCTGTTTCAATTTCAGTACACTATCGACATATGGTTTAATTGCAAAGTGATCATGGTGATCGAGCAGTTCCTTTACTGTACATGAAAACACTAATATTGTCCTTACCAGAGTGGAAATACTTAAGTTGCGTCGATGTTGCTGCAGGGTTATTGAAATACTGGGAGCCTTACATCTGCTTTGATAAATCCCCGAGTGACAGTGTGGCTGGCCCGGAGCACTGGCCTTGATGTGTCCCCTGAGGACGTTACTGTCTCCTCCTCTAATCTCAAGCATGAAGGTCTCCTTCGCATTTAATCTTTTCACTTGATTTGGCAACAGTACGTCGCATTCACAGCTTTGTTGTTTGCTGTAAGTGCTATTTTGGAGGAAACCTTGAATATTCAGTGGGATTATAGCAAGATTAACCGGCTTTTACCTGGAAAGATGACCTTGGGAATGGCGCGGCTTCCCCATTATGGATGGGAATGTGAAGGTGTTTAATCCCGCATAGACATTGCTGCCCCCCCGTCATAAGCGTAAGCTCCTCTGACGGGCCCCGGCTGCTGAATGACCACCGTTACCATGACGAGGGTCCTTTAAAAAATGGGGGCGATGTATTACTGTTCAGCAGAGCATAAATCTGAGTGGGGAGAACGAAAATGAAATGCGGCTGAACAGCAGATAGGGCAATCAGAGCCGGTACCTAATGCTCGCCTTGGAGGGTTGAATAGAACGCCGTATTTATGAAAGCTATTTAGCCGTGAGGACAGATGGGGAAAGGATAAACATTGTAGGAATGCAATAAAGGAGGCGATATTTATATACCAACCCTCTGTACAGACAGGTCAGCAGGAATCTGAAGGAGGGAGCGAGAGGTTTCAATGTGGCTGCAAGAGGAGCAGAATGAACGCAGCTAATGATAGAGTGATAGATAGTGGCCACTGCCGTGTGATTGTCTCTATTTCTGTCAGAGGAAGGCTGTTCATGACAAAGAGTATTGCCGTTTAAGATCCGCATTCAGGTTTGAGTGTGACCCGATTGCTATACCAAGGGTTAAACGACAGACGATCAAAAAACTGAATTGTCCTGTTAAACCCTCATCAGCCACCGCCTTTATCTATAGCTGCGTCTGTGCTCCTAAAATAGATGGTCTCGGGGATCCGTGCTGCCTCAGTGGAGCCACTTGTCTTCAGTAGATTCATCTGTCTGCCTGTGGTTCTCAGCTGTTAAGACAATAATTTGATTCTTTATCATTTTTATTCTTCCCTGTCAACAAAGAACCTCAAAATTAAAAGAAATGCCTTTCTGTATCAACATCTCTGTTATTCTGTCCCCCCCCCCCCCTCCGCCCATTCCTTAACGATGTAGTTCCCTACCCAAGTCTGTTTCTCTCCCTCCGCCGTTGTCATGCCAACTTCCCAGGAGACAGGGTTGTCATGGTGACTGTGGAGGAGGGAGGATCAGCTGATGTCTGGTACCATTCAGGCATGTGTTCACAAATCTGCTTCTTCGGTCTGCTCTCTGCTCCCCGCAGAAACGTCTGTCTTTCTCTTTCTCCTTTTGTTTTACATGATTTTCCTTTCTTCTATCATTTCTCCAAAGGTTATCTATCATTGTACTTTTCTCTCCTCCACACATCTTTTTTTTTGTCCTTGGAAGTATCACATGTGATTCCCCTCCACCCCAAACTGTTCTGAACTTCTGACCTGCTGTACAGCATCCCGAAGACAGGAGACATATCCTCCTTTGTGGACCATTTGTCACGTCTTTGCAGCGAATGTTTTGAGTCCATTGACCTTTGATTAAATTTATCCACCTTAAGACCTTGAAAGGCTTTGCAGTGAAGGTCACCCAAGCCCTTGTGTGGTGTGTGTATGGTGTGGGAGGGTAGAGCAGACTTGTGTAACCGCAGACGTGTTTAGCTCCCTCGGGGGGGCAGTCCTGTCAATATAGCTGCTTCAATCCAGAGTCTGACTCATAGTGTCGTTATTGTGATATCACCCATACCGTTATACTGGAAAAGGAATGCTATTTAGCCTAACAGCTTATTATGTAAAACATTAAAGTGTAAGCTGTGCATGGCTGTTCAACTCGAGACAATGGAAAATACTGGCAGGAAGATTCATCGTCTGTGTTGCAGGCCGACAGCCGCATGTTTAGCAGCAGCTGCACGACAGCAGTGTTATGCACTGCAGGGATTGTCTCTGGATCTTTGGACGGGGGATCAAACGCAGGGAGCCGCGTGCCTCCTTGGCTTCCGTCTCTTTGTTTTGGTGCCGGTTTCTCGTCCACGCCGGGGCTAATCCCCCGGCTGCTCTCCTCAGCCTGTGGGTGTCTGTCTCGCTGCTGCACGAGACCCCATAGATCTGGGCCTGTCGGCCTGAGCCAGGAAGCTACATGGTACATTACTATGAATGTCTGCTGAAGCCTGACGTATTTCAGTGGCTGATCTGTCCATATTATTTCATTTATTTTTTTTGCCAGTTGAAATGAATCCCCGTAGCTGCTGCAGAGCTGGGTTGTTTGTTCTGATGGGAGGCTGTCAGCTAAGGTCTCCGTGGAAACAGTGGCCTGTTGCAGCAGATACAGCAGTGGAGCTGTGCAGCTGGTGCTTTGGTTCTTCAATGTCATTACCCTCTTCGTGCACCTTAAGCAGTAGTACTTGACCCAGTGATGCAGGGGAATCATTTTCAGTTTTTGCAAATATAAAATATGCACTCTCAAGGTGTTAAGTATGTCAGACGTTGGGAAAAAACCACAGTCTAATCGGGTAATCGGATTTTACAAGCTGTAACACAGTTTCCCTGTGGGATCAATAAAATGTATCCTGTTATCTACAAATAGGTTGTCTGAGATCACGCTAATTTGTGTTGGTGGTCGTGTCACCCGGGCAGAAGCAGATGTATCAGGCTCCATGCTGCCCTGTCCCCTCTCCTAGGTGACCGGGCTGAGCGTGTCCCCTGGGAAGGACCAGCTTGTGGTGTTCCACACGAAGGACAGCCGGGACCTGATCGTGTGCCTGCAGGGAATGGTGCCCGCTGGGGAGAGCCGCATCGGGGAGCTGGTGGGCACCCTGCTCAGCCACTTTAAAAGGTGAGGGGGTGTCCGTGACGGGGAGGGGCGACCTGCAGGATTCTTCACTCCCAGGGCTGTCACTGATCGGCATCTCTGTGTTCCGGGGACCCTCTGCTGCCCCTTGACCTGCTGCCCGCGTTACAACCTTATGAGTCATGATATATTTAGCACGCTGTAAAATGCTGGTACATGTTCACTACTGGGAATTCTTGGATGGAAAGGGGGTTCTTGGGATGGAAAGTCAGACAGGAACATAAGGTGACTGATGTCTTCAGATGCTTCTTAATGTATCTTAAAAATGAGAACACACCCAATTTACACACCAGATTTGTACAGATTAATGACTCGTTTAATCCTGGCTCAGCATGCTTAAGCGTCTATGCCTGTAATGGGCCAGTCTGAGCCCGTCCTGGGCAAAATGGTCGGGTCAGTGGGCCCTTAACCCCCAGCTCCATGGGCACCGCTGGACACAGGACACAGGTGGCTGCCCTTCACTGCCAAGCTTACCAGCTCCTGCATATGTGTCAGTGTGTCATGGAGAGCAAGATGGGGTCGGCGAAAAGAGAATTTCTTCACTGGGATCAATAAAGTATCATCATTTCATTTTTTATATTTTACAGATAAAGACGTGAACATTGTCTAATACAGAGCATCTCTTTGTACAAAGTAAAAAATTTGGTTTCATGGCACTGAAACGCCGCCTGATGCCATAGTGCAGCCACATTCTCTTTGTTCAGCTTCATTAGAGCACAGTTAAGACATCTGGCCTCCTGAAGGTCTGTCATTACCCCTGAGCCGCAGGAAGCACTGTCTTCTCCGCTAATTCAATTCCCAACATCCAAAGTTACCCCGGTCCCCACTGTGTTCCAGAACAATTCTTAACGTCGACTTTAAACAGCATCCGCCGTACAAAAGAAAAGCATTAATTGTTCAGAGCTCTTTGAAACCTTCCAGCTCTGTGGCCATGCTGAATGGTACAGTAATAAAAGTGATTTTTGCTGCTGATGACAAGACCATGTCATTCAGACAACAAACTGGCTTGCTTGATTTATTTGGCTTATTATCGCCAGTGTGGTTCAGTTATTTCAGTTTCTTTGTAAATTTCGGTAATCCGCTCGACCTGCTGTAGAAGCTGTTAACCTGGGTGGCCTTCACCTGCATGCTGGGTGTCTGGCAGGAGCCCCCCCACCCCCCCACATGTCTGCATACTTAGAGATGCTGTCATGATTCCGCATCTCCCAGGATTCCAGCTTCTGAATACACCGAGTGCTGGGCTTGGGATTCTGTATGTTTATATGTGTGTCTCTGTGCATCTCTGTCTGTCTGCATCAGTGCATGTTGTCTTCCTCTTTGTGCCTCTGTGTGAATTTCATATCGGTGTCTGTGTGTCGCTTTGTATGTGTGCACTTCATGTTTGTGTGTTTGAGTGCCTCTGTTTTATTTTGTGTGTACCTATGTCTGTGTACCTTCCTGTGTGTGTGTGTGCGTGTGTGTTTTCGATCTGTGGATACCTTGATGTGTTTATTTCGAATCTGCACCTACCTTGCTGGGTGTAATCCACGTCTGCACATACCTTGCTGTGTGTATTTCGTGTCTGTGCATATGGTGCTGTGTGTATTTCACATGTGCGCTGCGTGTTATCCCTGCACCCACCTGTGGGGTGCATTGTCTCTGCGCAGGCAGCAGCTGAAATCGAGGGCTTCACAGCTGCCCCGGCTCTATTCTGAGGGTCTCCGTGTTGAGAATGACGCCTCCTGAGAAGATCGCACTTACCGTGTCATGCCATTCTGTACAGATCCACTAAAGCAGGCTACCTCCGCATGCAGCCTTACTCTCATTTAAACTTTGCAAAAAAGAAGCCATCCGGATGTTGAGCTGCGTGGTCCATAGCAGCGTGGCCCTGTTGTCAGGTGATTTCTCCCTGAATCAGGCAGGTCACCACATATTAATACACGAGTTTGGTCGTCAATCATGTAAGGTTTAACTCTCCTTGGCTCAGTTCAGTAAAACCCCCCTTCTCCTTGACGTACATGGCGTTCGGAGCATCTGACGTTCTTGCTCTGCAGAACGTCATGCGTCAATAGTTTCTGGATTTTCTCACTGCATGTAGCACACCCCCACATAACACTAATCTGCTTCGCTTCGCCGACCGGCTTAATCGCTCTGAGTAAGAGCTCAGGGACACGACCTCGGGGTGTCATGCAGTGACCCCCGGTTTCGGGCCGGTCCCGGTTCTCGCCGGATGGAGTGCAGCCCAGGTGCTGAATAAGTCATCGCTGCGTTTGCGGGAGGATGTCAGCTTGGGGCAGGGGCCTGTCAGCAACAGTGGGGACTGCAGGGGGGCGGGTGTCGCAAGGACAGGGTGACAGTGCTCTGCAACGGCAGCGCTGCCTGTCACCCCACCACAGTGTACTGGCTTCTGTTCCATGCGGGCTTTCACGGGGGGGGGTTACATTTTGGAGGATGTGGAAATGCTCGTTATCTATGGATGGTGGGTCGAGGGTGTCTCTCTCTCTTTCTCTCTTTTTTTTTTTTTCTTTCTCTTCACCTCCAGATATCTGTTGTAAGTGACTCAGCCTAATACCTGGGGGCTTTATTTTTCTTTCATTTCCCTGGGGGCCCGAACCCCCCATCTGCCCGTGATCGATACCTCTTGGCCAGTGTCGCCAGGCATGCGGATGATCATGTAGCATTTTCCATCTTTTCATCGCTCCCTCTTTTCCTCCCGCCCTCCTCCGGAGATGAAATATTTAAGGTCCTGTGTTCGCTGCGGCTCAGGTCTGCTCTATATTTAGCGTGGAGCTCCATGATTAGCATGCACCCCATGGGGGAGGCTGGGTGCTCTGCAGTGGCTCCCGTCCTCTGGGCTGGGGGGGGCAGATCTGCTCCCTCTCCCTCCTCTATCCTTGTATCTGCTCTGTGTCCTGCCCTGTGCCTCTTTAACACAGCTGTAATATACCTGCTAGCTTTGCTTATATCAGTATAACTGCTCCCCCCTTAGGGGGTTATACGGCATCATTGACTGATTTTATTCATCTGGTCAGCTGACTGTTTTCCAGAGCAGCCCAGTGTGAGTAAGAATCCCAAAGGTCCAACAGCAGTGGTCTGGTCTTTTTTTTCCCGACGACTGTTACGGTCTCACCTGCCACCCCGCCTCCCTCGTTCCCGTCCCTGTCCCTGTCCCCGGCTTTTCTAGGATGCCAACGTCACTGCCGCAGCTCAGCGCTCTCGTCGATGGGGAGGCATGCCTGCATCAGCATGTATGGTGGTCACACCTCTGGGGAGTGAGATGCTCCCCCTCGGAGAGCCTGTGCTGCAGCGCTTCTCCTTAAGCCCTGCTGTCACAGGGTCACCTTCAGGCACCGACGCAGGGAACCGCGTTAATCTGCATGCCGACGCGCTGCACTTTATCTAGTGCGTGCTTTTCAGGACTTGGCAGAAATGTCAGCCCCACGCGCGGCCCAGCCCCCCCAT
Organism: Brevimyrus niger; assembly: GCA_015164015.2. Classification (NCBI taxonomy): domain Eukaryota; kingdom Metazoa; phylum Chordata; class Actinopteri; order Osteoglossiformes; family Mormyridae; genus Brevimyrus; species Brevimyrus niger. Next base: position 27,661,747 of record JAABNY020000095.1, on the reverse strand, counting down.
CGAACCTCGGACGTATGTCGGCGAGTGAGAGACAGTGAAGCCACTGCTGCCCTTGCAGGGTTTGTCTGTGTCACGCAGTTAAATCGCTGCTTCATGCAGCTAAATGCACTCACTGAAGCACAGGAAGCTGCACATTACACCGGAAGAAATGAAAAAAAGGGTTTATTTTCTTATTTTTAACTGAATGGGATACAGCTAAATTGATTGATACAGCTTTATTTATGATGTCTGTTACCTCAAAAACTGAAGCTGGACTTTGCACCCAAACAGCAGGATGTGGTTGCTTTCCTCCATCAACTTACCAATGTGATATTTTAGGATAAATACCAGACCCCTTTGTTATTCCTCATGCCCCTTCCTGGCTCTCTTGATCACGGTACCTTTTGCGCCCCCCCCCCCTTTCCGGCCCTGGCCTTCCTCTCTGAGTGACTCAGCTGGGGCTCCTATCGCATCGATCCAGCCCAGTCTCCTTGGCAGATCAGATTATCCGTATGGGCTCTGTGTTCCCCCGGCCGGCCCCTCCCTCTTCAGCCTGACCCTGCCTAACGACTGGGCCGTGGGGGGCGGGGCAGCGAGCCGGGAGAGAGCTGCATCCATTTGTACGACGCGCCGGGCCCAGCCATCCGTACGAGCCGTAATGAACTCTGACAATCCTGAATGGATCAACAAATGAATAGTTGCACTCTGCTGCCTAATCAGGACACGGGGACAATCTGGGATGCCATGGGTTCCAATGAGACACCTGTGTCCTCATAAGCAATTCCTGTGGCTTGGGGGGGGGGTGGGGGCTGTCCGACCCCAACCCCGCTGGAATAAAATGCTCGCCCCAATACTCCCGGAAACAAACATGTCTTATGGAAATTGGGTCTGCATCCCAGGGGGCGGTTTAAGACCCATTTGTCGTTCCCGGTTCTGTTCTGAGCACATTCTTTTGTCTCTGCCGAGGCTGGGATCCCCTGCACACCAGTGGCCCATTTCCCCGTTCTCTTTTTCCCGGGGCCGGATCCTCCGGGCCGGTCGGGCTGTGAGAGCTCAGCTGTCCATCGGCCAGCCGCCCCGGCGATGCTCATTCAGCTGGAGTGGCAGTGCCTCCTGTGTCTGACACTAATGCAGCTCAGGCAGGTTCTCAGACAAAGGCAGCCCCACATGTGTGTTAGATGATGTGGGGTTTTTTTTTCTTTCTTTTTTTCCTCATTTTCACCTCTCTCAAGGTCATTCGCTGGGTTGAAATTTTTGCACTGAGCTCCATGCCTCCTATTCTGTCTCTCTGTTTTTCACATTCCATCTTCCTCTCCCTGCCCCTCCCCCTGTGTCTGACACCCCCCTTGTTTTTCAGTACTTCACCCTCTCGCTCTCTCTCTCTCTCTCTCTCTCTCACCCTCTCTCTCACTCTCTCTCTCTCCTGATTCTTCCTCTTAGCCTGCTCGCTGCAGATGCAGTTCCCATAGCAACCAGCCGGTCCATGTTTGTCTCATTTAGTCCATTAATAACCCTCCTGTCTGAGAATACTAATGACAGGTCCTGCCACTGAAAGTGAGAGCGGCTCTCAAGCGCCTCATCCTCCCGTTTACCTCCATCCCAGTGAATGTGCCTCTGTGATGCCCTCCTTTCTCTTCTTTCTGAGGTGTGAGCGTGTGATTTCATGCTCTGCACGTGCTCAGTGCCGTCCTGCACAGGCTTTGCAGGCTTTCTTTTATTTAAGATGAGGCCGTTCCCTGGACGCACAGACGGTTCTCCCGTGGCCCTCTGCCCATTGCCATTCTGCACTATGTATCTCTGCAGCTGCCTGCAGTGAGACACAAGCTTGCCGATGGAGGGTTTGAAATGGAGTGGAGTCATGGAGGGCCGGGGCTTAATAGATGTAGCTGGATTTCTCATCCTGACCTACTTTATTTTTTCTGGCCCAGGCCAGATGTTCAGTGATACTGGCCTGTGAGGCTCACCTGTTTACCAGTAACGTTATGGGTCTCCAATCCCATTATCTGCCTCTGTAACCCTAAAACACATGGAAATTCTCCCCTAACCTTCATGTTCACTCTTCTCCTGTGATCCTCTCCCCCTCATCTCCACTGAGGTTCAGTATTCCTCACCTTTCGTCTGGTGACACGTACCCTATACCCTGTAATTACCCATAAACCCTCAGCGGACGGCGCATCGATTCTCACCCCATGGTTACGTTTATGTGCATCGCTAATCGTTTGCAGGTCACGTCAGAAGGTCGCTAGAGTGTTCAGGCTTTTAATATTAAATGGGAATGCGAGTACGATGGTGTTTCCATGCCTTGAGGGATCTCCAGGTGCAGCACTGTGTTTTATCCATACAAGCAGATGCCGGATTTGTTCCCTCGTGAAGCAAAGCAGCCGGTGCCCCACTGGTGACGCAGTGTGTGCGCTGATGACGCTGATCGGTGTAGAGCCACTGATACGACGGCGTTGGCTGGATGTCCTCCGCCGGACTCACAGCCTCCGCCCCCGTCGCCGGTCGCCGGTCGTCTCCGGTGAACACGCCTCATTGGAAGGTCGTGTTTACTGCTCACGGCATTTCGTTTCGCCGAGGTCCCATCTCTAAAATGAGCTGCCGGCACTATCACGCCGCGGCCCCGCCCCCTCGCAGCTGCAGCCCATCACTGCTTCCCTGGTTCTGATCTCATCACATCTTGGCAGGGCCTCCCTGTGGCTGCGCCGGTGCGCTTCTCTTCCTGTCATTGATCTTCCGCCCGTTTGCAGGTCGGCAAACGCCTTTGATCAGTCTGTTGAAAATAATGTGGGCGTATTCACATGCATATACGGTATCTGTGCTCCTTAAACTATACACATGTTTGTCCATATACTGTATGTGATACCCGTAATGTGTTTTATGCTGTGCTTATTTTTAATGACCTACTTTGATATCTCCTCCTTGGCGCTATGAGCTTCTATATTTGAACATCAGGAAGAGGGGTGGAGGCCAAATGAAATAAATCTGCAGTAGATTTGCCGCACTCCTACGGATTAATAAATATTGGATGTGAGGGGTGGCTTCTCTGAAGCTTTGGAGAATAATGGCCACATTTTTATAGTGAGCTTGTTCTGTTTATTTTTTATTTTTTTTTTAAACTCATTTCCTGTTGCCTTTTAAGCTTTTGTATAATCGAGATTAAGTTGAACGTGAGTAGGACATCCTTTTAACCTGAAGCTCTTGGGGGGGGGGGGGGGGGGGTTTAACCTTTGGGTTTGCACCATGAAAAAAATTTTTGGGTATCGGCGTCTTAAGAGGCCCGG
>JAABNY020000095.1:27617665-27644244 GCA_015164015.2 Brevimyrus niger | reverse complement strand
CTACAATCAGGGCAAAACAGGAGGTAACGAGGTGGGTGTGGCACACAATTAGGATCGTTGGGAGCAGGACGTTACACCTGTCCTGTTATTCTCTTGTTTTTTATGCTTTTAGCTTAGTTGAGGTCACGTGGAAGCAAATCGCCTTGGTGTAGCAACTTATACTGCTGTAAATCTACACCTTTACCTGCCTGGGGTCATGGCCTTTTCATGTTGCCATGTATTGCTGACACCCAGACAGGGAGTCCCTGTAGATGTTTTGATTTTTTTGTAAGAACATACACTCTTAACACCTTCTCTGAAGACCTGGAGGACCAGCAAACCATCGAAGAATTGGAGTATTAGTTTTAGTGCTGAAACCGAAGATGTAACAATTTCCCGTCACATCAGAGCTACTGTGGGGTTCTTGCTGACTTCCTTATAAACTCCAGAGTCCACACTCACCAGGCAGCTAAGGGTGTCCCGTTTAACTGGCCCATTGACTCATTTCCTTACAAAATCAGAAAGTAGAAATTTCACCCCGTAAAATGTTTTGTTGACACATTTGTGCATTTATTTGTTTTCATTTCAACTATATTGGTAAATAAAGGAGATATTGAATACATTTATGAAGGACGGTACACTCTACAAACATTTATTCATCCCTTGAGAATGCAATTTCCTTAACTGTAAAAGTTTGTTCTCCCCTACATTAATCATCAAATGAAACACTTGAAGTTGCCAGGTCTGGTTTGGTCGTAGACACTGAAGTATTTAGTAAAGCCATGTCATGGTAAATAGCTCACTTAGTTCCTTAGAAAATGCCCGTGAGATTTATTAAATGAATGACAAGTTTTCTGGCAGGCCTATGTGAAGACCAGGACAACAATAAGAATATGCCCTGGGTAGATGAGTCCAAATCAGGGTTTGGCTATGATACCAGGCAAAACATTCGGGTGAAAACCTTCCTTTGAACAAGAGAACCTTACAGCAGCTGTAAAAAGTGGTGGTGAAAGTTTTATGATTTGGTTTTGCTGTCTTAGTCCTAGTCATCCATGAATTGTTGCAGAACTACTTGAGAAGAGTGTGAAGCTGCACTGTTAATGGCTTTTGACAGTAACCTTAAACGCATGAGCAAATCCACAAATTAATGTCTCACAACAAACAGAGGGTTTATGGCACGGCAAGGTCAGAACTACAGATCCTGTGCAAAGTTTGTGGGGTGACTTGTAATGGCCACTTCTTCTAGCGAGCTTGTTCTTTTAGTCATTATCCCTAGTTTTGACTGTAGGTATGGACGACGACATCAATAATCAATCTTGAGTATTCTCCTTCCATTATTCATGAAGAAGAGTACTTGCTACGTTCACCAGAACTCTTTTCTGAGCAGACACCATGGCCTTGAGCTTGGAGGTTTCAATTTTCACCCCCTCCGGTTCACCCTTGGCTTTAAGTTGCTCAGGTGCCTGTTGGAGGACCTGTTCAGGTGAGTCAAAAGGCACGACATCATCAGCAAATAGCACAAATGTCACTTCAAGACCCCACATGCCATTCTAGCTGCAGTTATGCCTCATGACATTTCTGAAAAGAAATAGCGGATAAATGGACTCTTGACGGAGGCCAAAATTTTCATTTTGTCAAGGATGCAAATGACTGCATTCATAGAGGGACCAAACAGCACTCAGTAGCCACCTTGGAGTCGGATATTCCTGTAGTTCCTCCCACGGTATGGTGATTTACCTTCTCCAAATGCAAAAAGCATATGTGGACTTCATTATGTTCCCAAGAACCCTCTGATGCTCCCTGTATAGTAAACCTATACTCTGGTCTAAATTTATTTAATTTTATGTATTTTATGTATTGTAATCAATGGGGACACTGTCAGTTCAGGGATACTATGCCTATTATCCCAACAACATACTGTGCTTTCTTTGGACAGAGCTCCCCCACAGCTTTTCTACTATTTCGGCCTATAATCACTGTATTGACTTTTCATGATAGACTCTGGTCACACCAGAATTTGGAACATTGCTTCCTGGTGGGAGGGTACATCCACTGGGTCGAGGAATTCCTCAAAGTGTTCCCTCGCCACTCTGCAACCCCAGTGTTGGTCAGCTCTTCCCTACCCCTGAACAAACTGATTTGAATAGACTTTGAACCTGCTCCTGAGGTGTATAACAGTTTGCCCAAACATCTTTAATGTTCCATGGTCTCTCCAAACTCCTCCCATGCAGGAGTTCTCCCTCAGTGACTGAGTTTCCTGCAACCTTGCTGGCCTTCTGGTATCTTTCAGCTGCCTCAGGAGACCCTCATGCAAACATTTTCCTGGAGTCCACCTTGTTCAGCCTAACAGCTTCCTTCACCACAGCTGTCCACCAGTGGCTCCTAATGGGTTACTGCTATAGGAAGTATCAACTGGAACAATTAGAGACTTGAAGGTGATCCTTTCAGGCACGATGACCCCAACCTCATTCAGCATGCCGGAGGTGTGCATTAAAATTCATTTTGCATCAAACTTGCAGCCGGATATTCCTGAGTGCTTGTCTGGATTGTCCTGGTCCATCTGGCCTTCTCTTCATGCATCGAATCCATGTGATCATCTGTTGTCTAACTCAAGCCACATAACATGAGTATACAGCTTATCATTTATAGCACCGAAGTTCATTAACAATTTACCATTTGGGTTCAGATCTAGGAGGCCCTTCTTCCCAGTCTCGTTCCTCTAGGTATCTCCATCATTCTTCACATAAACACTGAAGTCCACCAGTGGGACTGCAGAGTCAGTAGGCAGTACTCCTTCACACCCACTTTGTGTCTTTGATGCATTTGGAAAGGAAAAAAAATAAAAGAGAAGTCAGAGTTTTCCCCTCTCCAGATTGTAGTCACGTAGAGGCAACTCTCATGTCCTCTGGGAAACTCTCCAGCGGCAGCCCTGAGCTGGTAAGTATCCCCACTCCTGCCGTTCACCATGGGGAGCTCCAGAGTAGCAGAAACTCCACACCCAATTAAGAGGTCTGCCTCCAGTGTAAGGCCAACTATATCTATCCAGTACCTTTTTATCTCCCACAGAGAGGAAACACTCCACATTCTAGTCTCTATTGCCATGGCCTGATCTACTGTATGTGGGGCTTTTCTGCACATGCTTTTCCTGCACTTTCCTGAGCACCTGCTCCTTCTGCCCAAACAATCGAAAGTGCCTCCTTTGTAGGTCCTGAGTCAATTCAATTCAACTTCCGATGGTCACGCAAAACCTACTGAGCACCCCCACAAGGAAACCCACCCTGACTGGCAATTGTATTTGCACAGAGAAAGTCTGTGCCTGTTATATGGACAGGCTGCCATTAGTCTCTCATTCCCGGCACCATTCTGGGAAGGATATCCTTGTTCATGGTGGTTCTTGTCTTGAGAAGTCGTGACATAGGTGGTTCTTACTCGGGGCGACTGCAATCTAATGGTGAGGGAAGTGCACTTGTGATTGAAAGATTGCTGGTTTGAATCCCTGCCCACATAGCCCTGGGGTACCCAGAGCAAGGTACTGCTCCTCACTCACTGGATTAGCTGCCCCCTCCTATGTTATAATGTGACATATGGGTTAAGTGTCGAGGGCACATTTTGTTGTTGTGGGTGTTTCACCCAATGGCAACTAATCATTTTCACTCACTCATTTTATTAGCCCGTAAAAATACTCAATTAATGATGCTAGAATTATTTGACTAATTAAGTGGAAAAAACAAAATTTAAATTAATGTTCAGTATCAGCTGAAGACTCACAACTTGGGGAACTTTGGAAGTGTCAAACAAAAATGCAAGAATTGGATTTTAGTGAGGAGACCAAATCATGGCAATAGAATTCTGATTAAATATTGATTTAACTTATTTAAAAATGTACATGTGCTAAATGTACGTGTTTTAACTGGAGATTTACCTGCATCTCAAAAATAATCTGAAAAAAAGTGCAAGATAACAATGACAGGCAAGGAAGAGGGCATATACACCCTGTATTAGTTTGACTTCATTAGACATTTGCCTTTATATTAAGTTGTGTCCCCCATGTCAAACTCTCTCCTATGCCTTTGGCCCTCATAATAGTATGTAGATTACATGGCAGACATGCACAAGGGTGCAATACTTAAAATAAATGAGTAGGTACATAAGCACTCGTTCAAAGAGTCCATCATGTGATAATGAAAATTAATTCATTTTCAAAAGAACGCAAAGGTTATTGCTACAAATTGAAACTTCATTTACATTTGAGGTCACCCCTTGAGCCCTGCCTCGTCTCCACCATACTTATGCTATCCTTGTGTCTTAGCACATCCATGCATCTCTACTCGGCCTGCATTGGTGTGACCATTTGACAAAGAACCCTCGCTGCACACGAGAACCAAGTGGGAAACAAAAGTTCAGCAGGTCAGGGGTAGTCAGTGGGTACCCAGAGGTTGAAAGTGTCCTTCAAGATACATCCCCTTCATAGTGCCCTAAACCCAGTTACACAAAACCACCCTCTTGAGAAATGCCAAATAAGAGTGGGACACTGCCTTATTTTATTCTACACACTCACAGTCACCCCGATCCAGTCTGGCACATATTTCTTCTCTTTCTTCTCACTCTTGTTCTTGAGGTGAAGTAGCCTGGGTCACAGTTCATCTGTGGCGTCTTTGAGTTCTCCTTGAATCTCACGATCAGTAGAGGCTCGAGGAGGTAAATGGTCTCATTATCCATGTAGGGGCAGGAGAGGTAGGAGCAGGTGAGCAGCACTGTCTGTATCTTGTGCTGAGGACTCCTCTGAGGAGACCACATTGCCAGGAAGGATGAAGGTCCTGCAGCTGCGGGGAGTGACCGTGCAGCAGCATACGAACACAAAGAAGTTTGTTGGGGTACAGTGTGTGTGGAGAAGCCTGTAAGTATCCTTTCTGTTGGACCTTAGGTGGGGTCAGGGGCCAAAGATGCAGATAACTCCCATGTCATGGTTCTGCATTAGTGCAGAATTGTGAGCTGCAGAAAATTAACGTCCGTGAATTTGGGTGTTGTCCCTAAAGTCCTCTTTCAGTTCTTGCTATTAATGGGGGTCCTGATTCAAAGAACCAGGATGGACTTAACTGGACCTCTAGACTGCAATGTATTGGGGTGCTGTTTTTTTTTAGTGGACTGGGGCATGGGATGCAGTCAGTGCTGGGGAAGTAGCCTGGGGCACCAGCTAAATCACCAGCTGAGTATAAAATGTCACAGTCACTACTCAACAGGCTGGGTGAAACTAAACCTCGGTCTGGATTTGTACTTTCTGGACCGGAACTTTCCATCTCTGTCTGTAATGGATCACTTTTGTGAGTAACATTCCCAACACTGGATGCAATTCACTGGAAGCAGCAGTGCCTCTCTGCCATCTTGCCTCTGAGTCGAGGCACAGGATGTCATGAGAACTGGAGGACCTGTGCCCATAGTTAGATGTGAATGTGATTCAGTGTCTCTCACTCACAAATAGGCAGACTACTAGAGTTCTTTGATAAAACAGTGAAGCCTGTGTTTTGTATGTTTGTTCTCACAGAAATTGTTTGGTATGAGGGAGATTCTTCAGTCATGCCACTGGCTTTTCTTTTGTTGTGACTTTCTACTGGTGGAGAAATCAAGAATCCAAGCACCTCTTAAAATCTCATTCAGTACATTCTAGACCTGAAAGCAAAATTTAATTCACTGGGAACACTGAAGTATTGTTCGAAATGGACATGATAAGGGCCAAATCATGCAACTCCTCACCACTGGAAGAAGTGATTATATTACTGCACATGTCTGTGCTTAAATAGTTGGCCAAGTATGCAAACGTTACTTGTGGTCATGTGACAAATTATGGATGTGCATTATTAGGATACATAAATCAATCTGGGAAGTTCTAGGTTTCTAGGTTTATTATATTAACCTAAGAAATCCTTGGAGAACTACAGTGTGCTCATGGCTTTCGGATTAGTGTTCAGGCTACAGAAGTAACCTGTTTGCCTAAAAAAATTCTTCATAGATATAAATATGTTGCCTTTTCCTATGAGCTTCCAGTTTACTGTTACATGTGTCCTGCATATGATCTGGAAACGGATGGATGTCATGTTCACATTTCACTGCTCATTGCTTTTCTGTGAAAAAAATAGGCAGCTTTAGCAAAGCTTTGAATAAAATCCACTTGATAAAAATTCCTTATTTTCTTTAATTTTTGACATATAATCTACTTGGAAACAGCAGTCTTCCTGACCATTAGCCCCCATATGATGGCTTTATCAAACTTTTATTTCTGCATCAACTGGGAAATATATTTTCCTCAGTAAATCTGTTTTATGCTGCCTGATGGAAAAACCAAAGTTTTGGTCCAATGTTTATAGATCACGTTTTATTCTAAGTAAAATCTGTGGTGATTCTGTGCACATCGTTCCCAGCATCAGGCAAGACAACAAGGGTGTTCTGCTCTAAAACCCCACTTACGGGAAAGATTAAATAAAAAAACATTTTCCCTCTCTGTGGAGAGCATTTCATGGTGATTTATGCATTTTGTTCATTGTGTGGTGGACATGCAAGCACACTGTTGAATACATGTAAGGCAATATGAAGTGCGGTAAAATTGCATTAGAGCATGCAATATGGTTACAATGCTGTGTTATCATTTTTGTATTTGTCCATTAAAAAAAAAACTCTTAACTGGAAGCTGCCCATGTCATCTTTTATTCTTTTAAGGCACTGGGTTCTGCGTGAAGGTGCATATAAATTGATGACTCTTTTTTGGAATTTTTTTTTTTGTTTGTGGGGGGTGGGGGGTGGAGGGGCGGACATCATCACAATGTCTTTTGGGACCTGTAGACTACCTCAGTCAGCACCGACCAAAAATGTGAGTATTGGTATAATGATGCTAAAGGAACTAAAGACAGAGACACAGACACATCTCCAGTTTGTGCGTCATGAACGATCAGTGCATTTTAATTTCCATCACAGTACAAAAATAAATAAAAATAAGCTGAAACAAACAAACAAAAGGTTCAATTACAGCGACAGCTTTTTTAAATAAACAATTGTATTGGCTCAACACCTTGGTCCCACCCCCTCCCAACAGTCAAACCCCACCCGAAACGCTCCTTTCTTGTTTTCAGGCATCCCACTTCCTTGTGTCCCTTGGCCCCATAAGAAAACAAATTCATTCATTCATCAGTACAAACACACACTCAGTCATTCAACACATACTCACACACACATGCAGTCATTGAGAAAGCCTCTCATTAAATTCTAATAACACTATTTTTTTTCCAACAAAGATGTACGCAACAAGATACACAAAAAAAACCCAAAGAGATTTTGAACAATTACTCATCTTTTTTTTTTTTTTTTCATTTTTTTAAGCTTTTTAAAGTATTTTCCAAACAACTACTTGGTGTTGCAAGTGAAAAATGGCACATTTCTGTGAATCAGGGTAGCTAAATTAGAGTCAGCCAGAGGGATCAAAGTGTCCCTCCCCCATTACTGACGCTAAAAGACTCCCACGCCCCACAAGCTTGAGAATGTATCGCATGTCAAGCTGCTTCTCCCTATTGCGTTACCCACTGGGACAATGGGCAGTCGTGGTCTTGACTGTAGATTAAAAGTCACTAGGGCAGGCTCAGTCCATGAGCATAGCAGATACTACACCTGCATCTCCAGCTTCATGACACACTGCTTTCACAGGACACGGCGCCACACCTTTACAGTACAAGTCCCACATGTCTTTGTCTTCTTTGCTTTAAGAAACCAACGCTGAAAAAGCACATATGGAGCATTCGAAGCCAAGTTTAATGAAATAAGAAACCCATTCTTTTCAGGATGAAACTGTTGTGATAAAGAAAATGAATCAATGTGTGCATATATTTGTCTTTTTTTTTCTTTTCATTTTGAGAAAGGAATTTGAAAGACACAAATATTGAAAGAAAGCATGCACAGTTGATCTCTGTTGGTGTGGTAATAAAGTGGGCAAATAATAATTTCTTTTTGTATACCAAGTTCGATTTGTTCTCGTTTGTGACCGTAATCCATTCTTAATTGTCTGGCTTGTAAAATGATGCTGTATTACATTGTGTTAGCAGCTGCAGACTGGGAGCCCAGGGGAGACTCCAGCGCCGTTTTTGCTGTTAGCTGCAGGAGATGACGTGGGGTTCTCTCTGGCTTCCTTACAGACTGGAGTCTGCAATAGAGAAGTTCCGCCAAACTCAGGTGAGTCTTACACTCCCCACGCAGCCGAGGCTAACCTGTGCTTTACCTGCGCACTGATACATTGCCACTGTCATGCTTTTGGTCTCTGCCGTCAGCCATTACAGGTACCACACTAACACCATTCTCAAAAAGCCCCATGTTCTCTTGGCGGAATCCCCAGTGAGAAAAAACAATTTCTTTGCACTTTTCTCTAACTTAATCTGCATTAAGATTAATCTGCATCTGTACTACTGATCACTGTGAATCAGACTGATTTTTTTCAGTTAACTAATTGCTATAAATACTAGGCAAACTTCTACAATATTTGCAGCCAGCAGTGCTCTATGCCCTGTACCAAACAGATCAATGGATGCCCTGCTTTCTTAATGTTTCTACATGACCGCTCTACATCCCAGACTTCAATGAAAAAATACTCACTAATCATTTCTCTAGTGACTTAATCACTTCCACAGTCTTCATTCCTGTCAAAAGTACTCCCGCAAATTCCCATTGAAATTCTTACAAGATCTTCTGTGTTCTAAAATTGCCTCATTAAGAGCTTTTGACAAGTTCCGACATATTCCCTTCCTATTACTGATAATCACTGAATCAATGAAGAATACACAATTTGTAATTCTAAAATTATTTAGCCAATGAAGCGAATAAATAAAACCATGTTGATATAAACATTCAGTGTCAACTGAAAGATGTGTGTCATACGTAGCTCGCTGACCTTTGGTGTGATTATTCAAGACCTACTGGATTTTCATCAAAGGTGTGGCATTAGTCTAAGACAGTTTGTGAACAATAAAAAGATGGGAAGAGGATTCTGATTAAATCCAAACTGAACTCATAGTCCATTTTTCAAGCAATGCTGAGTATTCTTCATTTAAATGAAAGCATTCTCTGTAGATGCACCTGCTTCACAGATATGACGGAAAATGCATGCAAGCTACCTATGACCTTCATTAATACCACACAGATTGCATGGTAAACATGCACAAGGGTACAATTCTAAAAATAAGTAAATGAGTAGATAAATAAACATTGGTTGCCAAGAGCCTGTTATGCAATACTAAAATTAATTTATTTCTTTTCAGATGAAAACAAAGTAGGTCATAATTAACAGTTGTTGTTTTTTTTTGCATTCATGGTCATTCAATCAGCCCTGCATCATTTCTCCCTCCTTTCTCCCTCATGCTCATGCCTCCGTTCTGGTTTTGCACTGCAGGACCCAGTAATGGATGGCATCTTTGAGACCATACTCTTCCGACTGCTCTCACTTTCATTGCACACCCCCGCTGTGAGGGACATAAACGCTCAACCAATCAGTACCAGCTAGTCAAAGGGAGATTGTTGCTGCCGCTGTTCGCTCATGCATATTGGCAGAGATCAGCTAAGTGTACAGAGCCTGAAGACTGCCCGAAGACCGCCCGAAGACCGCCCTATGACATCAGAGTGGCATTAAACACATTGAACCCTCAGTAACACCAACGAGGGAGAAACAGAGGGACTGCAACATGTTCGGTCCAATCCACATTCTGAGTTCTGGGACTATTTAACTTTTTTCTTCTTTTGTTTTGCTTTCATCTTCTTTTTTTCCTCTTTTCCTTTGAATATTTTTGTGTCATGTATATATAATAAGCAGAGGATGCGCTCAAGCCTGGCATTTCGTTAAATCTAAACATACACCTCAGGGCCAAGGTCCTGAGGAAATGTTAACTAATTAAACAACTAATTTAAACATTTTTTTAAAGTACTTCAGACATTATGCATTCATTTCCTCTTTTTGGTGTAATACTTCAGTCTTTTTAGCCTGCATTTGGTGGTAGTGGGTTAAACCAGGTAAGACATTTGTCCCTCTGTAGCTTCTGTAGTTTGAGGAGTGAAGTTTGCATCTTCATTCATTCTGCCATGTACAAAATCAGTAAACAGATCTCCAACCATCTTAGTGCAGTTTAAAGCACTAAAATCCATTTCAATGATCTAGCGCCATAGCGTCGGTAAACATACTGTGTATGGTATCAGTCATTTCCCACAACTTTATTCAGTTTAGATTTATTATTACATATTGTAACCGTAAGTTGTATGCTACCTTTATGGCACATTTCAATGAATGTGCCGTAAACCTAGTCATCTATCACCGCTCTCTTGAGAAATGCCAGACAAGAGTAGACCACTGCCTTGTCTTCCACTCGACCCACCCACCCCCACCCTCACCCCTGTTGTCCCTCACCGGTCCAGTCCGATGAGCAAGCGGCTTCTTTCCTCCTCCTTTTGACTCTCGTTCTTGAGGTCAGCAAACACCTGGGTGAAGTAGTGCGGGTCGGAGTTGATCTGCAGCATCTTCGCGCTCATCAGGTTTATGATGGACAAGCAGCGGTCCCAGAAGGTCTCCTTGGAACTCTCTACCAAGAACGGCTTAAGGGGGTAGGAGATCTCGTTGCCCATGTAGGAATAGGAGAGGTACAGGCAGGTGAGGAGCACCGCCTGGAGCTCATGCTCAGTGGCCACCTCTGAGGAGACCACGTCTCGGCACAGCATATAGACGAAGACCACGTTGGCAGGAGTGATGAAGCCCTGGTCCTGCCAGCCCTGGAGCAGCAGAGAGCGGTCCACACTGCGCAGCCACAGCACCGGGTCTGTAGGCGACAGATGCTTGAGCCGGTAGCACCTTCGGCACAAGAACTCACCCAGGCACCGTAGCAGCTCACTGGTGGAGGCCTGCACTATCACCCGCTTTGGAGTGCCTGGGACAGCAGTGGAACTAGGCAGGGGTACCTTCTTGACGGACGAAGCCACATTGCTGGAGGTCTTGGAGCCGGGGATCACCGGAGCAGCCGAGTCTTGGGTGAAGGTGGAGAGGTTGGCACACGACTGGGACTTTTTCAGGTTCTCGTTGTTAAGATGGGTGACGTTGTTCTGGTAGCCAGTGTTGGGCTGCACTTTCTTGGAGCCTTTCTTCTTGGCTGAGACGGCTACGATACGCTTCCAAGGGAGCACGTTGATCAGTGAGTGCCGCTTCACGTTTTTGTCTTTGGCGTTCTTGCTGTTCTGCACAGCTGTATAGGGGCCCACTGTGGCGGGCCCATCCTCAAAGAGCCCCGCTTTCCGGTAGCTAGGGGACAGAGACAGCACAGTGCCCATGGTGCTCTGGGGGACGGGCGACAAGAGCAAAAAAAAAAGATGCTGGCCTTACTGGCGTCTAAGCGGAGCGAATAGAGAAGGTGAGGCAGGATCAGCGTCTGCCTCACTGCTTCCAAGTCTGGAGATCCTGCCTACAAGAGCCAGATTCTCTCAAGCAAAGACACCGAGGTAAAAGACTCCTCTGTATTGGCTGTGCCGATGGATCCCTAGACCTTAAGTGCTGCTTTTTTTTCCCTGTTTATCCTGAGAAACAGAGGAACTTGAGCCTGTGGGAGGAGAAAAGGTGTCATTGTTAGAAATCTGACTACAAAGAATTATTTCGATTCTCTCAGCATTCATCATGAACGGCCTTTAGTAGTAATTTTTGTGTGATAAATATTGTATTTAATTTGACAAGAGACAGGTGTGAGCCAGGTCACATGAAGGCTGAGATAGAAGCATCTGCAGTGACGGTGATAAACTCAGAATTGGGAATCACTATTTCTATACATAAATATATATTTTGTATACACATTCACCTTTTTCACCTTCACTAATAATCAATACATATTATACATATTATATTATTATTATATGTGTTATCCCTGATTCATTGGTGTCCAGACATGATTTTGCCTTTATGTTGAGGATTGTGGTTTATCTTAATCCCCAACAAAACAGTTAAATATAGTAAAAAGGTATTCAAAGATGTATTTTGGGCTATTCTGTCCTATTTCTTGTGTAATGCCTATACAGGCATTCATCCATCCACCGGTGTCTGAACCTTACAGGTCTCCTTCTTAGCTCATCCCACAGACGCTTACTGGGGCAGGTCCATTGTATAGTGACCACAGCTGCTGAAATGAATTTGTTACTGGAATGGAATTTTCTGAAATAAAACGTCAAAATGCCTGCACTGAACTTATTCCAAATGCAAACATATTTACTGTACAATGATAAATGATAAAGAATAATATGAAGTTTTATTTATAAAGAATTTTTATTTTTAAAATGCATTTTAACGTTTCCTTAAAATATTCCATATTATTATTATTATTATTATTATTTATTATTATTCATAATAATAATAATAATACAGGCCTAAAAAGCACATGCTTTTATTGATTTAATGCATGTCGCTTTTGTTCATATATGTATAAGACAGTCTGGCTATTGTACGTATTTAAGTAATGCTAAAATCTATAACATGTAATCTAAAATTATCGTAAAGCATTAATATAACAATACCTTTTTTTATTACTATATTATAACAGTATATTTCATTTTAATCATGATTAAGATTCCCTGCGTGTTTTGTGACGCGTTCTACACTTGGGATGTGGCATATAATAAAGAAATAGCCTACTGAGTTGTGTTATTTTTAAACTAGGATCTTATGTATAAGTATATATTATTGATATTAGTCGGTGTAACCCAAATTCAGACGACGTATTTTAAATATTTGAAATCAACCTCCAGCTTATTAGCCTCCATCTTAGCCATGAAATGGAAGCCGAATATAAACACCGCAATTTCGTGTCACGTTCCTACACTTTACGACGCAAGCTGAATGTTTTTCACATAGCTTACTGAATCATACGTTGTGAGTCGTCTGCCATTCAATTTATATACACAAGACATGGTTCAAAAACCAGAAAAATAATAAATCACAAAATTGGCAATTTCTATATTTTGGTGATCGTCTGTGTCATCTGTGTCATTACAATTTAAGATGCTCATTAGATGACACAAATAAATCATATGCACGCCTTTTCTCGGGGGCAGTGCAGCCTTTTAAGACGTAGGTAAAGATAAACTGGATGGAAGAACAATAACCAGCACAATACAAAATACTCACTGGATTTCGTTTTATCTTCTCTCGGGCAAAAAGGTTCCGTGACAAAATTAATGTAGTGATGTTTTCCGATCCTGACTGAATATTGTCGTGTTGAGTCTGCGTCGCGTTGTCACCCGCTACTGTCCAAGGTTCTGAAATGGAGTGGTCGGTAGATACTAAATGCGATGTGGAAAATGGTATTCCCCGGTAATCTTCCTTCGAACCGATCCCAGTTACCTCACTGCAGTGTATTTTCACATATAGCAGGGATAACCAAAACGATTTCTTAAAACGAATTTACTATGAAATTAATTATGCCCGTCTTTTCCAGGTTTACTGCATATATAGCGTAATATTTTTAATGTAAAATCGCTGCAAAACGTCTTAATCAAATCGCATCATAAACGATTTTAATCGCAAAATGTGTTCCTCTTCAATAGTAGACAGAAAGAAAAAAAACAAATGTTCTTCGTTTTTTTTTTGTTGTTGTCTTAATTTGGCTCGCACTAAAATATCTCAAAAGTCTCATAGGTAATGCCTTTCAAAAACAGATAAACATAAAAAATATCCAAGCTCCAAAGACATCAAGGTCGATCTTTAAAGGAACAAACAAATTTTCACGCCTTGACGCAGGCATCCGCAAGTCCTCTGCAGATCTGGGTACAACAGGCAGGGCGAGGATGCTGTGCGCTGTGCTATTGGTCCTCGGCCGCGAGAGAAGCGCTCCGGAGCGTCGCTGGTCGCTGTAGACTGCGGACTGCTTTGCTCGGCGGGGGTCGGGCGCCGCTGTGTGCTCTGTCCGCGGTGCTGTAATCGCCGCTTCGTCACAGAATCTCACATAATCGTGTTGCCAGAAAATCAGCCCGCCCTCAGCATCTCGTCACTGGAATGGCAGTGCAAAAACAGATGAACTTGGTTCCTGTTTTCTTTTATAAGTAGGTCCGTTTAAATGCAAGGAAAATCTATTTAGTTTAATTTTGAGTTAAAACAATTTCGAGAAAGAATTTATTGGAACCAATTCCCCGAAACCCTTGAACATCTTCATTTAAAACATTAAACATTAAACATAACACAACACACACACACACACACACACACACACACACACACACACACACACACACACACACACACACACACACATAATATATTAATGTGTGTACGCCTAAATATTTACTTATATATAAGTATATATAATACATCTTATCCGTGTGAGTGTGTATGTGCTAATTTTGACTAACTATGTGCAACTAGTAACTATGTAATTAAAATGAACACAAGACGAAGAGTACGCATATAAATGATGAATTACCTTTCAGTGAACATATTAAAAACGTATTTAAAAACAGGACGGCAGTTAACATGCATGCTCAGTACATTATTCCCTGGTGTCGATAAAGTAGAACGTTAAAATGCATTTTATTACACTGTGTTAACCGGTGATGCAGGCCTTACATCGGGAATAAATGCTAATACATTTACGAAATGCGTTAACGCGTTTATGTTAATAGGAAAAACGTAATATGAAGACAACTACAATTCCCGTTACCAAATTTCTACACGTAGTACGTACACGCTCTTGCACATACGTGCATTAACGTATGACTCAATTTCCCGGCATGCTCTCTTATTCCACCGCTATCGAGTTTATTTGTAGGCTTGCAGGTTTTGAGTTAGTAAGATGGCGACCGCGGCGGTTGAGTTCCAGAGAGCTCAGTCCCTTCTCAACACGGATCGCAACGCTTCAATCGATATTCTTCATTCAATAGGTAAGTTGCTGCTGTCTAGCCTAAAAGAAATCACTCTGTGCTTGGATTGTAGATATACCCTGTTCGGTCACCGACTGGCGGTTTTCCGTGGAGCCGGCTCCCTTGCTGCTGACTCACCGTCGGACGGCTAACGTGGCTAGCTAGGCCGGGAAACCCAAAACCTGTATCATTTTATTCACTTAACGCCAATATGCTTAATTTTATCAAAATGAAATCTGTCGTTTAATTGCAAAAT
Source organism: Brevimyrus niger (assembly GCA_015164015.2). Taxonomy (NCBI): domain Eukaryota; kingdom Metazoa; phylum Chordata; class Actinopteri; order Osteoglossiformes; family Mormyridae; genus Brevimyrus; species Brevimyrus niger. Next base: position 27,629,108 of record JAABNY020000095.1, on the reverse strand, counting down.
TAAAGCGTCAGTTGCGTATAAAAAGTTGTCTATTTTGGAAAGTCGGCAGTGCTCTTAAATGAGTCGCACGGGATGTATGCAGCCATGGATAGCTGCGTTGCCAGCGGTGCCGTTGAAAAAGGTCTTTATCGACGGACGAGAAGATTAACCAACTAGTTCGCTTCATTCATTTTGATACTTATTTTTTACATCACGAGAGCGGTCCTAACGCTACTGGTAAGGAGCATTTTATGCTACCCGAAAAAGGTGTCGAGTCAGGGCTAAGAAGATAGGTTGTTACCTAACATGAATGGGGAGAAATTACCTAAAACTATTCCGTTAGTTATTTTTTTATTGAATAATATGTGAAGCTATGTGAAGACATGCACGGCGTACATTTTTGTCCATACAGGACATGGCGTAATTTCGCTAATGTACAGAACTGGCATAATTAGGATAGGTAAACATAAGCCACAGGTTGTGTATGAATTTAGGCAGCTGCGTTTGATTTTCGAGGTAATCTTTAGAAGTATGACGGTTGTATAATGAAAGCATCTTGACGCTTCATTCTGAGTCGCTTTGGTGGCACGCTTATACCTGAGCGACTCACCTGTGACAAGGTGTGGGTGTGTGCAATGCCTGTAAAACCCTGAAGATTAAAGACGTAAATATAGAGTAATAGGAAATATTCTGTGTATGTGTGAGTGAGGTTTGGCTTGATGTACGTTGGTATACGCAGTGTATATAAAGATAAATGTATTTCTGCACCTGACATACAGCGTAGACTCGGATTTAAAGTGACATGAGAACGAAGTGGTAATTTAGCCCAATGACCCCAAAGAAGGCAAATTCGTACTTGCTTTGGCTTGTAACTAAAAACATGCATGAGCGTGAGTCCGCGCCAGCCAACCGTAAAGCTAAGTATATCGGGCTAAATGTAGTTTAAAGGAATGGATGTATATTTTCTGCCTTTTGAATGGTCTTGGTATTTGGGGGGAGTAGGGTAAATGCTCCTGAAAAAAAACTGTTGATTGACTTATGCTGTTTTTTGTTTAATGGTGACACAACATTTTCCACTTTACCAACAGTGAAGAGGGATGTTCAAGAAGATGACGAGGAGGCGGTGAGAGTTAAAGAACAGAGCATCCTGGAGTTGGGAACCCTCCTAGCCATGACGGGGCAGGCAGCAGGTAGGGATGGCCCTCATTGACAGGTGTACTTATTGGGTGGTATGGCTGAATCACTTGTGTGTTGGATGTCTGGCTTTTCATTGATATCCACTGTCAAGTATAGCTGGAGAGGTTATATTTAATGTAGTTTTTGAATGTACTATGAACGTTTTCTTTTTCATAAATGTTAAAGTTGACAGTAATTATGTCGGAAAGTTGGAGGAAAAAACTTATATGTGAGCCAGAAGCTGAGACTGACACCATAGTGAGGATTTTACTTTCTCCATGTTCAGGTAGTGTCTTACCTTTTTTTTGGGTCTATCTTAATATGTCCTGTAATAGCTGCACATTTTACCCCTCTTTTAAAGTGGACAGCTTACTGTTTCTGTAGAGACCCTTTGGGACTGATGCTTCTTTTTGTCCCGTATCAGTTATTTCAGTAGGAATTAAGTTCACCTTGCTTTTGCAGGCATGTGTTTTTGCTAATCAAGACAATTTATAGCTGAATGAAAAATTGCACCTGCAGGGTAATTTGAGTGCCCCCCCCCCACCCCCAAGTATAACTTCAAATAAGTACCAGGCACCACAAAAGCAGCAGTCCTGCTGGCTCCTGACTGCTTATAGTGTCAGCTCCCCATGGCTTCTTAGAGTCTATAGCAATACGGATTGATAACTGGGAGCAAATCAGTGACGGAGAACTGTGGTTACAACCAGTGCTTTTACCCCACAGAGCTAGGGGGGCTGCTGAAGTATGTGAGGCCATTTCTGATCTCCATCAGTAAGGCCAAAGCGGCCCGGCTGGTGCGATCCCTGCTGGACCTGTTCCTGGATATGGAAGCGGCCACTGGACAGGAGGTGGACCTCTGTCTGGAGTGTATTGAATGGGCCAAGTCTGAGAAGAGGACCTTTCTGCGTCAGGCTCTTGAGGTAACCTCTTTGGTTGGCATAGCCTGCCTTCATGTATTAGATAAATTTTATGAATCTCAGAAGTGATCCGGGTCAAATAAAATTAACCCTGAAATTCTGAAAACTCTAGAAAATGTGTGCAATAAACTGGACTGTTGGTGTTTATTGTAATAGATTGTCTATGGAGTTATACTCTCATTAATTGTTTTATTATTCTATGGCTTCTAAAACTTTTCTAATGATTTTGTAGAGCTGCCCTGTGTATGAAGGAATGAATGAAAGAAAAATGTTGGCTAAAACGATACTGATTTAATCTAGAAACAATAACTGTACTTTGAAATCCAGCCCGATTTGACTTAGTCTAATTGAATGAAGGAACATTGTTACTGGTAAAGTGATTGAACAATATTAAAAACAACAATTTAAGAATTAAAGATATGTTTTGCCATTTTGGGGTATCAGGTCATTTACTAATGCATTTAAACAGGCCTGATTTTGGCTTTAGTGCAACAATTTCAGGACATTTTAAACTGCCATATTCAGTGGTGCAGTTGCTGAATCCATCCTTTTATTTTATATTAAAAGAAGCACACGACTATTTAACATGCAGCAGCTTCTGTAACCATTGCTGCTTGAAGTGCTAATGATAAACTGTTCATTCCACAGGCCCGTTTGGTTTCTCTGTATTTCGACACCAAGAGGTACCAGGAGGCATTGTTGCTCGGTGAGTCAGCTCACATTATGAGTGGGGAAAGTATGAAAAATTTAGCTAGGCTGCAGATTAGTTAATTAAAAAATGGTCTTTGTGGTGACAAAGAAGCATGTATGAGATCACCCATTAGCTGCCCTAAGGTGTTAAGTTTATCTATAGCTTCTTTAATTTATCTGAACATCCTGTGCTCACAAAAACCTGTTTTTTTTGTACTCTATAAAAAGGTTTAATAAAGCCAGATCTAATTATTGTTAAATTAATGAACATCTGGGTTATTAATGCATAAAATGCTGTGATTGATTCTTGAACAATGAAAGCATTTCTGTTCCAGTTGTTGTATATGTTAAAAGATCAAGATGTGCTCCCTGTTTACTTTCAGAAGCATTTTGAAGTTTTTTCTCTTACTACTTGAACTAATTAATTTTTGCCCATGCCCATGGTACCTTTCCTGAACCTTCTTTTGACACTTTACAGTGCTAGATTTTCTGTCATTGTGAAGATGAAATGCATGTTGGGATGTATTCCCAGTGTTGTGGATTTTATGATTTAAGAATCTCATTTTTTGCCAATTTTCAGGGTCTCAGCTGCTTCAGGAGCTGAAGAAGATGGATGACAAAGCTCTGCTAGTAGAGGTACAGCTCCTGGAGAGCAAGACCTATCATGCTCTGAGCAACCTGCCTAAGGCCCGTGCTGCACTCACCTCTGCTAGGACTACTGCCAACGCCATCTATTGCCCCCCTAAACTGCAGGCTGCTCTGGACATGCAGTCAGGTAAGTACTGGCAGCTGCTCATTCTGCTACAACTGCTCCATTTTTAGACCTCGATACCCTTGACCACCATAGAAGTACAGTGATACCTCGGTTCTCAAACTCACTAGAACTCGAATTTTTTGAAAGTTGAACAAACCAGTTTGACCTAGAACTCGATCTGAATATCAAACGTCGAACCGTGAACGCTGACCTAAACTGAACGCCAAATTATTTGTACTCCCTAGGAAATGAGCCATACTACAATGCAATTCTTCCTGAATACCTTCTTCACAGACTGGACGATTAACCAAATAAAACAGCGCAACATTACAGTAACTAACAATAAATAAACCACTAATTTACATGTACTATTAGAGAATTATATGTCATTTATTTAAACAGTACCAGGTAAATTAACTGAGAACCAGTTCATACTGCTTTACATGATATTCGAGAGAAATAGGAGATTACACAACGGAACTGCCTATGATACAAACGTCATCCCTGTAACTAAACTCCAATAAGGACAAAGTTGTGTCGTCAAGGAGGGGGTTCCAGTTTGTGCAGCCGGGTGATAGATGTATCTAAACGTAATGCATTGAGTCGGGATCAGAATGCGTTGCTTTAAGCCAGCGATGTAAGCAAGTTGAACACACCCAGTGACTGGACTGGGGAAACAAACTGAAACGCGGACTTAATACAGAGGACTAATGACAGCAACCAGAAACAGCTGATTACATGGGGATCCCACATGAGGTTAACGAGGGGGCGTGGCACACAGAAAGAGCGGAAGATCGGGGCAGGACAGGGGTAATGTTGGGATAAGATCTTTATCGTTTTGGAAGCCATTAAGAAAGAAATGCTATCCTGTTCATTATGTGTTTAAATGCTAAACATTTTTAGGTGTAATTTTGGGGGGCCAGGAACCAGTTAATTGGCTTTCCATTATTTCTTATGGGAAAATTTCTATCAGAACGCGAACTTTTTAGGATTCGATCCGTAGTTCGGAGCAAATTAAGTTTGAGAACTGTCTAATACAGACTTTTTATTGTGCCTTTGAGCCCCAGACCATAACATCTTTTTCAGTATTACAAAGAAAATGGCTGATAATTGGGCTGCTTTTTGTTAGATTGAAAAATTACCTGAAGATCAGTTTATTCTATTTCATTTTCTCTACAGCCAGGTAAATGGCTATAGGGGGCGAATACAGTCTTGCTTGAAATATTGGTCCATTACTGTTGTCCATACTTGGTGGAATTCAGTTAGCCAGTGTTTTTTTTTTTTTTTTTTTTAATCAGCAGGTATCAAGCTAACAGACTTAATCTGTGAAATTTACTAGGTTCTACTTTCAGAGCCATTCAGAAAGTCCCTTAAGATCACCGCCTCTGCAGCCTTTAAAAGGTGCTCCAGGGTTCGAAATAGCCGGTATCGCATCGCAGTTTACGATGTAAAAACATACAACTGCCTAATTCCCATTAAAATGACTCGTAGCAATTGCTAATCTCCAATATCCAGTTTTAAATTAAAAATTCTTCAATTTCTTAAAAGTTCTTAAAACAACAAAGTGTTCAATACAAAAAAAAATTAAAGGTGTGAGTACTTTACGACGCCCATGTAGTAGTTAGTGCTTCCGATGGTCACTTTTAAAACTTGCTAATCAAATTTCAAAACTGCTAATCAAATTGCAACTTCTGAAAATGTGGATTAGCAAAACTGCTAATCAAGTTGAAAATCTTATTTGGAACCCTGGTGCTCCTTCTGTGGCAGCTGACCCTGTCCTGTCATTAAATGCAGGAATCATTCATGCAGCTGAGGAGAAGGACTGGAAGACTGCCTACTCCTACTTCTATGAGGCCTTTGAAGGCTATGACTCCATTGACAGCCCACGGGCCATCACTGCCCTCAAATACATGCTCCTCTGCAAGATCATGCTCAACTCGTAAGTGCTGACACATCGACCCTCACTCTGTCATGGTTTCTGGGGGGAAAAATGTTCCTTTCAGCTGGTAGCTTGAGAAATTTTGACTCTGATTATTCATGAACCTACGCATTGTTCAGGAAATCTTGCGTATGCTGCAGTGTTTCAGATACTAAAGCAGAATGGGAACCGGATTGACATTGTAACCAAAATTATCAATGGCTAGTCAAATATTGCAGAGGAGCCTAAAATAAGGGAGTAAGGATGTGTAATGAAAGCTGGATAAAATAAAAAAATTCTGATTTCTTATTGCAGTTTAATGCTGAAGCGTTTTAGCGGCTGGTCTGAGGGTGCAGCGTGTGCCGATCTCTGCAGTGATTGACTCGTGCTATCGGTCTTTCTTTAGTCCGGAGGACGTGCAGGCTTTGATCAGTGGGAAGCTGGCTCTGCGATACGCCGGGAGGCAGGTAAGGCCTAATGCCTTGTCTGAGTGCCTTTGTCTTTTTTAAAGTTGGGGGCTGTATGGGGGAAGTTTTGACCTTGTTTGTAAGCGAGTACATTTTAATGTAAAGCACATTTCAAGAACAGCATGTTCACAAAAGAGCTATACACTTCAAAGTCGCACAACAACAGGTAAACGAGAACACAAAAGATGCATTACCTATATTAGTAAAAAGAAAAAACACTAGTCAAAATGCCCCTAGAATGGGTTGTTAGTTTACCACAATGTTCAAATTTTATGTGGCATTTTATGTACAAGTTTCTGCTTAAGTTGGGCTTTAAACTCTGAGCATTTAAGAAAGGGGTGGAGTTTTTTGGGGAAACTTGACTCCAAAAACTTGTAGTCATTGTTCAAGGATGGGAGTATCTTAATTGTATATGGCATCGTTCATGTTGGCTGTTTCCCACATGCATATGATGTATTGAAGGTGTGCAGTGTTGAAGGATAATTGTAAATGGGATGGTTTATGAAATAGGCCACTATTAATGTAGGGTCCAGGGAAGAAAGGGAGCAGTGAAATATCGAGGTTAGAAAATAAGAGCTATTTTTAACTGGTTTAAGACTGTCTGTCTGGTTTTCTTTAAACAAGTATGCATTGTAAATGCTGAGTATGCAAGGCCAAAACTACAGTAAAAGAATTGACTAATGCACTCTATTATGTGTAACTCTGCATAAACTCTTGCTTTTAAATGTTGATTTCAGTTCACCTCATACTATGTGACTCTGACAGTGGCTACACTTGTTAATGTTCCACTCTGGTCCTGTACCAGTCCTTATGTGTAGATCATAGCAGGGGAATGTCAATTTTGTGTGTGCGCTAAGAATTTTTTTCCCTAAATATGAAATGCAGATATGTTTTTGGATAATTCGCCAGAGTGTAGCCTCTCCGGTGACTTGGTAAGGGGCTTTTCAGGATGCTGGAGCCCTGTGAGGAGCATCCTGAATGGAGGCCAGATACTCCAGTGATACTTGCAGCTGTTGCACTGCTGGCACTTGGGTTCTGAGGTGTGGCAGTTGCAGACGGAGAGGCAGCTGGTCAGGACCTTCTCTGTGGTGCTCTGGTAGATTATGGTGAGGATGGTCTGCTCTCCTCCTTGCTATAAGTGGAGATGCTTCTGTGCTCTCTTGGGGGGAGAAATGGTGTTGAAGGCCCACCACTTTTGTATCAGTAGTGAACTAGATGTTTTGTTTTGGGGTGTGAACTGCACTTGGTGGTACGGTAGTGAGTAACGTGAACAGAAGTGAGAATGGCAACACCACCATAACTAACTGTTACAGAGGGACATGAGAGTGCAGCAGACTTCCAGGGCAGTATTTGTTGACTAGTGTCTCACAGCCCTTGTGTGAGTGCTTTTAAGGTGATGGAATTTAAAGCAAAACAGCATGTTGGAGGTAAAGTTTTTGTTAATTTCTCTACCAATAAATGAGTCTTTCGAGCAGGGCTGTTCAACTCACAGTTCCAAGGTCTGAGCACTTGATTTTTCCAGTCATCCTGTAAGCCAGGTGTAAACCTTCAGCCAGTCAGAATCAGTAAAACTAACTACAGTGGTACCTCAGGATACGTCCGCTTCGGAATAAGTCCAACTTGGTATTCGTTTTGTTTTTATGTGAGAAATTTTGCTTGGTGTACAACTCCACCAGCATGCTAGAACTTGTATTGATCAGAATGAGTCAGGACACCACGCGCTGCCCTTGATTACCTCTCAAGACAAAGCCAGGACTGCCCACGAGCGAAAGTACCATGCTATCATTCAGTGAATAACCCGCGCGATAACTTTGTGAATTCTTGTGATTTTGTGTTTTTTCCGAGAAAATGAGAAACTGAGAAAATTTTCATTTATTTCATTCAATTGCTTTTTTATTTATGTATTTTAGTATTAAGCAGTGTTTAATTTCATACAACCCCATCAATGTATAATGTGCCAATAACAATAGGTTTTTTTCATGAGAATGGATTAATCATTTTCCCCTTTCTTAAGGAAAAATTTTGTTTGGTATAAGTCCCCAGGAACTGGAATGAATTAAGGACGTATACCAAGTTACCACTGTACTAAAGAATTGAAAGCAAGGCCTAAATTTGGAATCAATGTCCAGATTGAGAGTCCTTATTTAGAGGGATAAAAGTGAGCTCAAGGCTACCGATACACCTTCATAATAGACAGTTGATTTTCTAGAAAGTGTTGCTAAGATGATTCATTAGAGCATGTTCAAGGTCCTTGGCTTTCATTAAGCCTGTGAGTCCAACCTAAGCCTCATCGGCCCACACTAGAAGCCTGACTCCTTCTATGGATTTCTTCAATAAACACGAAGTGCTTGATCCATGTAATGTTATCAGAAAGTTTTAAGATGCAAAACATGTATTTTAAAGCAAACTGATATGAGTGACATTATTACTGTCAAAACAAAACATGTTTCCAGGTTTTAAATGTACTTTTTGTAGGCTTAGTAAAGCACATTTTTCAGTCGTCATTTTCAAGATGCTTTGGCTGTTTTTTGGAGGGAGTTTGCTTTTTAAATGTCATTAAGTTGGAGTTGGTTATCAAGTAGCTTTTAAGTGTGCTGCTGGTGATTAATTGGACAGGTGGGTATAGATACTGCATGTACTTGGTGCCACTTTTCTAAAACGTATACCCATAATATCCTGAAGTCCTTTGAACATTTTAGCGTCCTTGACTAATGTGACAGTACTAGCGCTGAGTGATCATTCTTTCTTTCTCTGCAGACAGATGCTCTGAAATGTGTGGCACAAGCCAGTAAGAACAGGTCGTTGGCCGATTTTGAAAAGGTGAGTCCCATGTGCTTACCTGATTACTGAAACCTGTCCTCCTTTTGGGGGTCCTTGGGTCTGTGGGTTTTTGGAATTACATTGCTCTCAGCAACTCACTATCTGAAGAACCAGGTGAATTTCATTCTTGTTTTAATAATGAGGTCAAGCCCTCTAGCCCTTAACGCTGTGGAAGGCCCTAAAGATCCCATGTGGTTGTCCTGTTGTCTGAAGATTGTCCTCCTCCTGCTTCCAGGCTTTGACAGAATACAGAGTAGAGCTGAGGGACGACCCCATTATCAGTACCCATCTGACAAAACTGTATGACAACCTGCTGGAACAGAACCTGATCCGTGTCATTGAGCCCTTCTCCAGGGTGCAGGTAGGAGCTGGTGTTTCCCCTCAATGGTGCTTTGAACTGAATGAGACGGCGAGAATTTCTCCTCACTCATTTTGTATTTGTTTTGCAGATAGAACACATTTCGGCCCTCATAAAACTCTCAAAGGTATGAATAATAGAACCACTCTATTTTTGCAATATGTGAGACTTAAGTGCAGAATTGGTAGTTAAAGGCTCTTGACTTTTATAAATACAAAGCACTGTGAATATGCTATAACGTTCATTGCATTTTCTTTCTTGTAGGGAGATGTGGAGAGGAAATTATCACAGATGATTTTGGATAAGAAATTTCATGGTAAACATTTCAAGTGCTTTCATGCTTTTACATAATTAACTTTTGAACATGCAGTGGCCCTTTGGTACTTCTGTTGTGTAGGCAGTGCTTGGGTTAAACATGGACACTCTCAGATGTTTTTTTTAAAGGCATTGTTTACTGTTTTCCTTGATCTTTCTGGGTTGGGTATGTTTGAGAGAATTTTGCTGTCCATTTACATTCCTGAGTTTTCCGTCTTGTCCAAAGGTATCCTGGACCAGGGAGAAGGTGTACTGATCATATTTGATGAACCCCCAGTAGACAAGACCTATGAAGCAGCTCTTGAAACAATTCAGAACATGAGCAAAGTTGTTGATTCACTCTACAATAAAGCAAAGAAACTAACATAGGTGAGTTCTACCTGGTCCCATCACGGTACCAGGCCTCTACCGTTTGGGTCCCACACAGGTAATTGGTGACCGCTGTTTTTCTCAAGGCCCCCAATGATATTTGGCTTTTACCAACATTTCTGCCTGTCATAGGGTTTCCGTACATTCTTGGAAGTTGTGGAAATTTCATATTGGTCTAAGTGTTTAAACCTGAGGGGAGACACGTTTCTCCTAAGCTCCCCTTAACTAAGCAGTTAATGTCCTCTGTGTTCATGAAATCTGTCTTTGAGTGTGAAACGTAAAATGTGGTCATTCTGAATCATGCCCACCCCCCCACCTCAGGTAGACGGGAAAGACATTCTGCTGATTGGCGTGTCTGTTCTCCACAGAAATCAAGATGGCAGGCAGTGGAGAATGCGTGACTGGCATGTGGAACTTTTCACAGGAGGAGGAAAGGTGGGGGCAAAGAGGGGGAACAAGAAAAAAAATATCCCAAAAACTGAAGCAGTACTCCAGTTTTTAACTTCTCCTTCAATGGACAAAACAAACTTTTCAACTGTATTATCACTTTGTTTTTTTTTTGTTTTTTTCCTTTTTAAGATGTTGTTTTTCAGGATTCTCTGCAACACTCAGTGGCCCCAGCAGGCATCAGGGAATATTGTACAAAAACAATAAAACATATAAAAACTATACATATATGTGTGTGTATGTGTGTTGGGTGGGTGTATGCGTATGAATGTGGGCTGTATGTGTGTGTTGTATATGCACTTACACACACACACACACAGTCCTGCAGAATACACCAGTTAGGCAGGCATAGCTTGACTACTTCTGTTGCCAGGTGCAGTGTTGAGACTGTAAACATCTGACAACACTGAGTACGGTTTTGATCAAGGTTACGCCTTTCATTGCTGCCCCACTGGTTGTAAAGCTTTCTAAAAGCATATTGACTGGTTGTGGATGGACATAAAAAGACCTGGAAGATCATAAGTCTGCTGGGCTGAATTAGATGCTCATTCATTCTGTCTCAGCACTGTTTTTACAGAACATTGCCAAGCATCCATACCTGTATGTAATTAAAGTCTATCAGTGCTGCTTTTGTACTGATGCCAACTCAATGGAACATTTTGGTTTTCATTCTTAAATACAATAAACTAAATTCTCCTTGTTTTGCATTTTATTTCTCCCTATAGTTCTGCGCTACCTCTGTTTTGGGTCATCAGTCAAACCTTAGAATTTGGAAACACCTGTTGACACTTATTCCGTTAATGTGTTAGAAGCTGTAGTACAATGCAGTATGCTGTTAGCCTAACGGTTTGTTTTTCTTTTCCAAGTATTCCTGTATTTAAACATCATGTCTGGCTCAAGTTTGAAATAAAACATTTTGAGGGTTACTGCAGGGAGCATTGCTTGGTATTTTGATGAAACTAAAATTCAGACCTCTTCTGGGATAAGTGCTTACTCAGAAGTAGTCATATTTAGTCTAATTGAACTTTGTAGGCAGAGTAAATGCTGGGCAGAGTATTGTTCAAACAATGCATGAGTAGCCGTTGAACATATGTCAACGAGCCAGCTTTCCGGTAAGAGTCTTCCCCCCCCCCCCCCCCCCCCCCCCCCCCCCCCCTTCCCCCACAAAAAAGGGGGTTTTAGACAAGATTCATTGTATTTTTTGGTAATCTTTTTCCGAAAGCAGAGAGGGTC
>JAABNY020000095.1:27600171-27611741 GCA_015164015.2 Brevimyrus niger | reverse complement strand
GATAGGCTGGCCCCCTGTCCAGGGTTGTTCCCTGCCTCGTGCCTGTTGCTTCTGGGATAGGCTCCGGACCCCCCGTGACCCAGTAGGATAAGTGGCTTGGAAAATGGATGGATGGGTTTAACCTTCAAGCTTCAGTTGATTTAGTGATGTTCTAAATACATTCCACGTGATGGTTTCTGCCATTCTGATACAGGTATCCCTCAAACTTAAAGACTGAAGTAATTAAGACTTTCCAGTGAAATACTGGACACTATGGCATAATTGCCCTGGGTGAATATTGTGGATTTTGTGCAGATTTTTTTTCCCTATCAAAAAAATATGCATTTTTACCTATCAAAAGGGCAAAGCAGAATTTCTTGGTATAGTTTTATTGCAGAATGTCAGTGCAGAGTGGCAGGATTACACATTAACCGTTTAAAGGTTTTAGTCTTCGTGCACAATAAAGTTGTAGCATTTTACTGCTGCTGTTATTTTAGCAGCACTGCAGTTTTCTGTACCTGGAGCTTTTGTTTAAACTGCTGAATAATGTGATTTTGGTTTTGTTAGTCCCTGGTGCTGTAATTTGTTTCTCTCTTTGTGTTTCTCTTTAATCTTCCCCATTCAGAATATGCAGGCAGCACGCTGCCCAACAGACGAGTTGTCTTTGACAAACTGCGCTGTAGCAAATGACAATGATCTGCAGACTGGACTGTGAGTATGCCTGGTTGGTGTTAAACGTCACTTAAAGCAGTATCATATTACCATCACTGATGGCCCATCAAGCAGAGTCCGTGATGGGATGACAAGGTGTCATCAGTGTAGCATGACAGGACATTTGTATGGGCCCAGATGAAGTGTGTAGTATGCATTCTTAAGCTGAGCGGATCAAGACACTGTACAGCAGGACGCCTGGGCTTGTATCTAATGCAACAGGCTGTAGTGGTGATAATGAAAATGGGAGTGTTCCTGTCTGTCCTGTGGTGCACCCAGCCTTAGTAGCCACCGTTGACTGGGTCCTTAGGTTCTTCAGTAGATCTCTTAACCTGTCAACATACTGGGGTATGTTTTGCTTAAAAAGAAATCTCAAGTGTGTCAGTTTATTTACCAGATTCCTTCGGTGTCAAATTTGGGGACTGTCCTCTTGTCTTTAACCAGAATTACCTTATCAGTAGTTGACATTCCCCATGTATAGTTGCAATAGTTTTGTGATGCATTTTCTGTTTTCTGCAGCCATGTAACTGTGAAGACCACCCCCACGCACAAGTTTGTCTTCACCATCAAAACGCATAAAAGTGTGGTGCCAGGCACCATTGCTTTCAGTTTGCCACAGGTAGGGGTTGCTGCTGCCTTTTTGTTAATCACCCTGTTCAGGTTAGTGATGTTAATGACACCGTTATTGATAATTACTTTTTTAAATTAACATTTGACTCAATATTATGTTACTAGCCTTTTAAGTTTACTTAATTTGAGTATAATTTATTAACATTATTGTATTTTGAGGCCAGCATTTCTGTTGTGTATGAACATATTTTTTACTCTTGCTTAAGAGCAGTAGGATGTGAACCAGCCAGTGTCTCACTTACTTGTGATTAGATTCTGGGTCAGTCTCAAAGGATGCCGAGCCTGAATGCATATTCACTGTAACACATTAGTCCAAAAACATCAGCTGAGTCGGATTCCTGAAAGCACTTGATAGAGTAAGAAGGATGTGTTCCCATAACTGCTGAAAGCACCTTAGCTATTCAGATATGACATATATTAGTGCTCTTACTAAAAATTTGCTATTAATTCTGTGCTTTGAAGCCAAATTTTGTTGTATGTTGCAGATGTGAAGCTCTTGATAAAAATGTTTTTCAAAAAAAAACAAAATATTTTTTTATTCCATTCTTTTTGAAAGTAAAAAAAAATGAATTGACAGACTATAGTTAAAAAAAGGTTGATACACTTTAAAATGCAAAATTAGGGTCTGTTGTTAATGTTATAATTTCTTTTTGGGCCATTGATTAACAGCAAAAAAACTAAGTAGATTAACAACTTGGCTGAAATCTAAATATGGACAAAAGTATTGTCATCTGGCCATCACACCTACAGCAGCTTTTATGTCATCCCATTCTAATTCCATAGGTTTTAGTATGGTGTTGCTCCCCCCTTTGCTATAGCAGCTGCCACTCTTTTGGGAAGGCTTTCCACAAGTTTATGGAGTGTGTCTGTGGATGTGAAGACCCTGGCTTGGAATCTCCATTCTAGTTCATTTCAGAGTTTGAATGATGGGTTTGAGTTCAGGGCTCTGTGCAGACCAGTTAACGTTTTCCACATCAAATTCACCCAGCCACGTCTTTATGGACCTTGCTTTGTGTATTGCGGCACAGTCATGCTGGAACAGAAAAGGGCCTTCCCCAGTCTGTTCTCACAGTATTGAAAGCATAGAGTGGTGCAAAATGTCTTGGGATGCTGAAGCATTAAGAGCTCCCTTCACTGGAACTAAGGACGCTTTTCCACTGTACCAGGTATAGCACTTTTGGTATGGTACTTTTAATACCTTTGCTTTTCCATTGACTTCCAATTGAGTACCAGTACCAAAAGTTCCAGTAACGAAAGTGCCAAACCAGCTGGGGTACTTCTTTGGTACTTCGGGTGGGACTTGAAATGCTTTCTTTGTCGATTGGTTATACAAGTAGCTTGCCTCTGAAACACAATACAATCACCACCTTGAAAACAGTTGCAAACTCAGAACATAATGATAAAGGAAGTAAAAAAAAATATATATATGATTTGGTCATAAGAACATATGCAAAAGAGAGATCCGGATGGCATGACAAGAAATTAAAAAGTATTTTGTTGAGTATAGTAACATAGCAATTATATAGTGTTGTCCTAGTGATGTGATCATAAGGAAAATTTCTCACGAACCCGTCTTCAAGTGTTTTAAACGGCAAGGATAAAAATGATTACGATTGTCCCGGAGTACATATGCAGTGCTCATGCAAAAGCAGCGGAGATAAACTTTAAACTGGTTTTTATATAAGAGTATAACGTATAAGAATCTGCAAAAGGAAAAATAATTAAAATTGCAAAGCTTGCTAAGATTTTTTTTTCCCTGTGACAGAAGAGAGTAAAAATATTTTACCCCCGTGTTATAATGTTGATACAGAATTAAGAAAAAAAGTTCAGAAGTAAGAAAAAGCCTTATTTTATCATCTCACTAGTGATGTAAGAATTGTATATGCCTAACAACCGATGTTGTGATTAATATTGCACATCATCCAGCCCTATAATATACAACAGCCATTTTTTGAATTCAGTACAAAAAACCTGCCTTGCGTCATTCGGCGCTGGTACTAGTTTTTATGTGGAAAACCAACATCTTGAAGTATTGTTATTTCGATACTTTCTCGAAGTACCAAAAGTCTGGTCCCTGGTGTGGTAGAAAAATGCCCTAAGAGGCCCTGCCCAACTCCTGAAAAACAACCGTATAACATTACCCCTGTTCCACCAAACATTACAGTTGACAAAGTGCAGTCAGACAGGTAATGTTCTCCTGTCATCTGCCAAACCCAGACTCATCCATCTGACTGCCAGACAGAGAAGCTCCTTTCGTCATTCCTCAGTGACAGAGTGCTTTACTCCATTTCATCCCATGCTTGGCATTGGGCTTGGTGATGTGAGGCTTGCATGCAGCTGCCTGATCATGGAAGCCCATTCCATGAAGCTCCCAGCCCACAGTTTTCTGCTGGGGTCAATGCCAGAGGAACGAATCTTTTCCAATCAGATTTGAGTCACTTTCATATGCTCTCCTAGGTGGGATACATATCCAGTTCATGGCCATGCGTCATACACATGCGCTGTGTGGCTCAGCGCTCGGGGACTCTGCCCTTTCTTTACATGCTCTGTCTCTTTGTGGATGAGTTTCTGTTGTTCCTAAACACTCCAACTTTGCAAAAATACCAATTACAGTTGACCGTGGAATATCTAGAAGGGAGGAATTTTCATGAATAGTCATATTGCAGAGGTACTTTTGTCCATATAATGTACCTTTTAACAGGCACTTAAGCATCTCTGTTAATCATGTTTAATGTGTTTATGATTTTATCCATGTAAACCCTCCTTTTATTTATTGTCTATTTTAAATGTTTAAAATGTTGCATTGCTGATTATAAAGGCAGTATGTAAAAAGAGAATTGATAGAAATTGTATCAAATTTAACTACGTTTTTTTACCATCCAATTTGAAGGATGAAAAAGGTACATTTTTAAATCGCTAAATAATGGTTTACATTAGTCACCACATTCTAAAACTTCTAAACCTCCCCAAAACGGTTTATTAACAGAAATAATTTAAAATTAATAAAGTATGTTTCTTGTTTGCACAACAGCTTTTTCCTGTAGTGATTAAATAATATTTATACAGAGCAGGATGTAGTGATTGTAATTCACAGCTGACCGGTGCTGACCAGTAATTGCCAATGATGCAGGTATTCAGTTTACCTGTTGTGAGCACTGTTTAATAACTAGTGATGCTAATGCACAGCTGACTAGTGCTGATCTATTGTGACCACTAGTGGCTAATGGTAACCAATGATGCTAATGCATAGTTAGTTAATGGTATCGTAACCAGTGTTACTAATTCCCAGCTGACCCTTGTCTTGTTACTAGCATTCCTGCATGCTCTTTGTTCTCTCTCTCTATTCCCACCATTTCCTCTGACACCTGTGTGCTTCTGCCCGTCTTCTTCGGTAGACATGAAAGCAACAGCGCCTTTCAGGTACAACAATGATCTCCCTATTTTACAGATAGATCTGTAAAATAGAGTTAAATCACAGTGAGAAGTGCCAGTAGAAGCTGCCAATCTTCCGATGTTGCTCCATAACACCAAAGCTTGAATCGCACTGTTTTGACGATATGCCAGATGGGTTATGTTTAGATTGACGTTTTATCCTGTCGGTAATTATCAGAAGCACACTAGTTACATTTGGAATGCCTCTAATGCTATCACCTTTTTCTCTGGCGTTCACTCCTCGTCATTGCTGCTGTTGTTCAGTCATGCTCTTTGTTACAGCTGCATTATAGTAATCTGGATTTTCTTGGCCCGCGGGTGGTCTGGAGTTATTCTAATGTACATTTAATATAATCGTTAAAGTTGCAGCAATATCATGTAATATCCATATATTGAATTGTGAATGACACAGATCAGATGGTTCATGCTCGTTTAACCACTACAATCATTTATGTTCCCTGCAACCCTGTGATGGATAGATGGATGGAATCGCTCGTGACCTCATCATGCTATGGCTAAATTAGCTTACTTGCTGGTAGCCATGTTATGGGCCTTCTGGTTATGCAGAGCATATTTGTCTTTTGAAAGTAATCTGTTTGTTCTGTCCTTCAGAGAAAATGGGCTGGAATTTCCATTGGGCAGGAGGTTGAAGGTAAGGGTTATACCACAATGTGCTGGTGTAATGGCAATGCATGTGGAGGCTGATATCTGGACATGCATGTCTAAGCTTGGAAGAGAGACTTGGGATACTTGCATAAGTGGTATGTGGAAATCAAAGTATACACCTCCAATCTGACGTTTTGGGTCCGGCTGTATTCCCCTTCATCAATAGCTTCCTTTTATCCGGAAGCTTTTGTAGCTGTCTGTGTATACTTTGAAATCACTGTAACTAAAGCGGGTGTAAACCGATATTTCTTAGTATCTACAGTCCTAAATCTGAGTGTCTGTGCCTCTGATCAAAAGGTCTCTAGTTTGAGCCTTGTCCTGGCAGAATAGATGCATGTCTGTAGGTTATTGAGCAAGGCCCTTAACCCCCAGCTCCATGGGCGCCGCAGCAGGTGGCTGCCCTTCACTGCCAAGCTTACCAGCTCCTGCATATGTGTCAGTGTGTCATGGAGAGCAAGATGGGGTCGGCGAAAAGAGAATTTCTTCACGGGGATCAATAAACCACCACCACCATCATCATGGCTGTTGCTGCTGTTGTTGTTTGTAACCCCTGATGTATAAATCCCTTACACAAAATTTTGTCTATGGACATACTTCTATGGAAGGGAATTGATACTTTGATAATACTGAATCCAAAGTGAGGCATAAAATAACATTTATTAGGATTCACAGTACGTCTCTAAATCTAAATGTAGCAGGAAGTTAAACCAGCTGCCGCGCTTCCTTCCCTCACAGACACTGTTCCCTTTTGCGCTTTCACCACCATCATCCACAGTGAACATGGAGGATATCATTAAGAATATGTGCTGAGTGTTACATAGACAGTGCAGAAAAGGGGATCCTCAGAGCAGTACCAAAGGGCAGCCTTGTAGCCATAGTATCGATGTCCAGCGAGTTTACTGTGTTCCATTTTCTCTCCCACAACCGCAGTGGCTTCCTACATTTTTGACAAGACCAAGCAGTGCATTGGCACCATGACCATGGAGGTAGATTTCCTGCAAAAGAAGAACGTAGACAGCAGTCCCTATGACTCGGATAAGATGGCCACAGAGTTCATGCAGCACTTTAATAGTCAGAGCTTCAGTGTGGGGCAGCAGGTAAGGCACTGGGACTGTGTAATGTGAGGGGGGGGGACTTAAAACACTATACAGCACTCTGCATAATTGTGAGTACGGGTGGGCGATCTTTCCAAAAAAAGTCATATCACAATCCTTTAAACACAAAATCACAATCCACGATCTGAATTGCAATTTGTCTTTTCAATGTGGCACAAACATAATAGAATATCTTCAATCTCAATCTCAAGACCCAAGTTACACTTTATTTTATTTTAAACTTGAATTCAACTGTGAACAGATTACATAGAAAAATAATTCTAGAAGTAATAAAATGTAAATAAGGGCAATTTTCAATTTCGAACAGTTTTAAAATTTGTAATCAGCAGTTTACATCAGTGCCTCAGTTTCTTTAAACCCGCGTTGTCTGCAGCTTTGCATGGCAGCATGTCCTTCGCTAGGTAGAATGACCACCTCAGTCACCTCTTTCCATCGTTTGCTGCTTTTATCATATTTTTTGCTTTGTGTGGTATCTGACTGTGCATAGCTGAACCACTGCCACACTACTGACTTCGAGTCTTCTTTGGCACAAGCCAAAGCCGTAAAGGGGACATTTTAAATAATTTGGCCAGTTACAACGGGAAATCATTCAGTTGGTTTGTTGACACTCAATCATTAGTATGCAGTTTTAGAACAATCTACAATTATCAGATGGCACACCCCAGAGATGGATGGTAATCGTATGAGCCCCAAGGCTCGCTGTGCAAGTGTCTGACACTATTGCTGTAGTCTTTTGACAGCTGAGCCCAGCTGCCTGCATTGTAGTAGTGGCTGTGTTCGTGTCATTCTTCAGGATTCCAGTCTGAAGATCTTGTTTTAAATAATCAAATGAGTGTTGAGTTGTGTTAGTCCATTCCCTTAAATTAACTTTCTCTTTTTATCTCTCCCCCTCTTCCTTCTCTTCACCCCTTTGGTCTGATGGACATGGCTACTTCATAGCTGGTCTTCAGCTTCTGCGACAAACTCTTTTCCCTGCAGGTCAAAGACATTGAGGCTATGGACCCTAGCATCCTCAGGGGTGAGCAAGGCTCTGGGAAAAAGCGGAAGGTGAGTTTCTGGAAGATGAGTGGATTATGGTAGTGCTTCAGAACACACAGTGGCTGTGATACATCTGAGTGAGGGTTGGATCACAGTACAGAGAGATGGACGAGGGGAAGCTCCTTCCTTTAATGCCATTTCTCTTGGAGAGAGCAGAACTTGGCTTTGTGCTCCTCTGCTCCTCATCGCTTTTCTGACATTTGCGGTTCTCCCTTCCTGCAGATTGACATTGGCCTGTTGCTAGGCAATAGTCAGGTGATTTTCGAGAAAGCAGAGAACTCATCTATCACCCTGGTTGGTAGGTGCAGCCTAAGGTGTAAATATGTCTAATATTGTACATGCCAGTTATTATAAAATGTATATTTTATGTTTGCCTATGTTTTAAGTAGGGGTACATCATGACAATTTTTAATACATTTAAGTGGGTTATTATAAGAGCTCTAATAATTTTATTTATTATTTTCCTGTAAGTACTGCTATCCATAATAGCAGTAATTATTTTATGCTTAGGTTTTTTTCCCCCACTACTCAGGTATGTTTGTTTTGTTGTACACACGCAGTCCACTGGGTGGCAGCACAAACATTCATTTTTCTGATAGCTTTAAGGCACTCTAGTTAGTAGTAGTATTATTATAAGGTTATAGTAGACTTATAAAAATGTGTCCAATATCAATTTAGGTTGTTTTTTAAATAGTCCATTTTTTTTAGCCAACAAAGAAAGTGATATTAGCTAGCAGATCTGCTGTACTATTAAGATATTAGCAGGTATACTTAATAGAACAGAATTCTATTTATAAAATATGATCTTTCACTTTAATCGACTTTTAATCAACTTTTTAACTTCAGTATAAATTTCTGAATAACTTTCACTTTATTTTTTTTCCTTTTAAATATAATCAGTATTTGTAGATACTGATGGTAAGAAAAGCATTTTAAGACTGAGGTGCATCTGAGTGCTATGAAAACGGCCAGCAGATAGAGATCTTTAGTGAACTATTTAATCCCAGTTTGACCCTGTTTTATGATGGGATAAAGTATTACAGTATGCGTGAATTGTTTCAGTAAGTGCTCAGTCATTATAAAATGATGGATCAGTCGGTTGATCCCTATACCTCCTGTGATGTCCCTCTCCTCTCTGGTCTTTCTCTGGTTCCCGTCTTTTCTCACAGACTCCTCTGCATGTCTCCCTTTTCCTTGATGTTCCGTAGGGAAGGCCAAGACCAGGGAGGCACGCCAGTCCATCATTAACCCGGACTGGAACTTTGAGCGCATGGGCATTGGAGGTCTGGACAAGGAGTTTTCCGACATCTTCAGGCGGGCTTTCGCCTCCAGAGTCTTTCCCCCTGATATTGTGGAGCAGATGGGTGAGCTCCCTTCCCATAGCGTTAGATATTTGGAGTTCTAATCACAAATGATTTTCTGTGTATTGTACTCCATAGACCTCCTGCATGCCATTTCACATGCACTATGAGAAGTAGCCTTCTGCTTTCCATACATTTCATTCTCCAATGTTCTATAATGACTTGTGACTTTAAATTATCAGTGTCTCACTACTCCATCCATTCATTGGTCAGTTTTTATTTGGCTTAAATTACTTCTGTAGAAGAAACCATTAGTGGTAAACCCTAACACTCAATCTCCGAAGACCTAAAACCACGATTGAGATGTAATTCTGTCATTTATTACTCTGATTCAAAGCACACATATAGCAATGTGCTGATGCAGTGCTACATAACAGTACTTCACTTGACTTTGGTTAGCCTGACTTCACCTCTGAGAACACCAAATAACGACTTGAAGTGAGGAGTACTACATTGGTCATTGTGACATCAGAACTGGTCACTGTCATCTGAAGGGTTTATCAGAGCCGTGTATCACAGAATAAACTGTGCAGTTATGTCACGATAGAGCATAAATAAGCTGAGATCAGGCTGAGTGACTCTTTGTGCATGTGCCCTGGAACAACCCCACCCCACACACACACGCATTCTACCTGCAATTCTCAGCTTGAGAGATGACCTTTCAGAATACTGATTTACATTGCAGTGAGCCTTTGGCCTCCGACAGCTGGCCACCTTAATGAGATGGTGGGTTTCGATAAGTTAAAGGTGAGGGTATAATTACAGATTGTTCAAGAGTACAGGTGCTGAGACAGACAGAGCGCTGGGTCAGGGGCTTGGCGGGTTGTGAGCACAAATGGCTTGCGATGAACGACACCTCCCTCAAAGGTCAGCCAGCCAGAAAATATGTCAGTATGAGAGTCTAGGAGGAGTCTGTCACCTCTCTGTCCCAGCGTGACCTTTAAAAGAGAACAGAAATAGATGGGGCCTGTATCACGGTTTGACATTGCTTAATTCGCTGCAATAAAACACGCCAGGATACCTCCTGAGCTGCAGCTGGTAATGTTCTCCATGGTGACCTGGAGTCGTGCACAGAAGGTTGACGGTAAGATCCTAAGAGTAGAAGGATGTCCTTGTGCAATAAACTTTCTTAGTTTTGTCTTAAGCTGTGTCCTGCTTTAAAAAAAGTAGACCTGCCAAACAAACAAGCAAGCAACCCACCAACCAAAAAAATCAAACAACCAAACAGAAATAGCCCAGGAGCCATGCACCTGCCACTATTTGCTCATATATTGCGATGATGTTTGTATCTGTAAATGCCGACCAGTTAGCTATAGCTGAATGGGATATTATCTAAAATCAAGACCTCCTGCCTTAAGTGTCTCTTCCTTTGATTGAGCTGATTGCTTTCTGGCAGCCCCATGGATAACTTCCCCTTGGTTTACATGCATTCTTAGCTTTGGTTTATACATAGATGGTTTTTTGGATCGTAAGGGGTCTCCAGTTCTCCGGGGCCCGATGAGCTTCCTCCTTCACGTGGCTCTCTGTCTGTGCCCAGGCTGCAAGCACGTGAAGGGCATCCTGCTCTATGGCCCCCCCGGCTGCGGCAAGACCCTCATGGCGCGGCAGATCGGCAAGATGCTGAACGCCCGTGAGCCCAAGGTGGTGAATGGGCCCGAGATTCTCAACAAGTACGTGGGCGAGTCTGAGGCCAACATCCGCAAGCTGTTTGCCGACGCGGAGGACGAACAGAAGCGGGTGAGGAGGCCTGGTGCGCTGGTGACACTGGGAGGGGCCTTCAGTCGCCCGTTAGTGATGCATGGCATGCAGGCTAAGCGCTGCCACCTCACACCTCCAGTTCATCTCATTATTTTTGGAATTTGCATGTCCTCCCCATGTTTGCAGGTCTTTTCACTAGGCACTTTGGTTTCCACAACTGGGTGAATTGGTGCCTCTGAGTTGGCCCGTAGTGTTTGCCCTGCAGTGGGCTGGCATTCTGTCTAGGGTGTCCCCTGTCTACTCTCTGCGGTATGGTCCCGGCCTGTATGGAGGTGATGGATGGATGGATGGATGGATGCGTGCATATCTGCTCATTGAATGATCTGTTTTCATATGGCTATGTAAGAACTCTCTTTAGAGAATGAGAACCCTTTTATAGTGTGAGAACTCTTATCAGCTGTGAATGTTTGTTGTAATGATTTTGAGCTTTGGTTACCATGACAATTGCAAATCGCTGGTTAGGACGCAAAGACCCCTCCCCCACTCCCCAGAGCCCATTGTATCCCATATGCGTACACAGCATGGCAGTCTGTGTGGGACAGTGACGGGCTCCGTCCTCACCTCCCAATGAGCGTGCCCTTATCCTGGCGAGCCCGTAGGGGCCGCTGGCACCCTCGTGATAATCACTTCCCCACACCTGCCGTAGATGTTACGTCTGCAGACTGAGCAGGGTGGAGCGGGAGCTGCCGTTGCGGGTGACCACGTTTCCTGTTCGATGGCGCTGTGAGCTTCACATATGATCGCTTCCTTTATTATTAAAACTCAAAAGCAGAAGACTGACCGGTTTGTGGTTCACTGATGCCATTTTGAAACATGCCCAAAACATTGTGAAACAACATTCATTGTCTTTATATTCTATATATAATCTCTCTCTCTCTCT
>JAABNY020000095.1:27570907-27590144 GCA_015164015.2 Brevimyrus niger | reverse complement strand
GGTTTTTCTCCCCCCCCCCCCCCCCCCCGTTTTCGTAGTGAAAATGTTAGCTTTCAATCCAGCACCTTTATAGAAAAGCTTTTGCGAACATCCAAAAAATAATTAGATGTTTTCATTAACGGCGATAACAGCCGTTAATAATTTACGATGACTGTGACACTTCTGTGTATCATTAGCAAAGAGAAATTATCAAAAGAAATTATTGACGTTAGTGTTGAGTTGTGTTGCTAATTGGGATACAAGTCAGACAGAAAATCATTAGGTCGCATTTATTATGAAATAATGTTAATGCAACCCTTTGGCGTTCTCTTATTCTCTCCTAAGTAGGAGGGCTTATTGTGCATATAATGAGGCCATTAAAATGGGTCGGGCAGCAATTAATTAGTGGAATATTGCTATTGTGTGTCATTGGTAGTACTAATATGTCAGCATAGGGCTTGTTGAGTGTTTGTTTTTGTGGGCTGCCCCCAGTCTCCTTCCTGGAGTGTATGTGCAGAGTTTAGGGAGCAGAACCGACCAGCTTGACCCCGGGGCGCTTCTTCCCCCAGCCGCGTGTTGCTGGGGCAGGTATGGCTGTCGTCATGCCCCAGCCCTGCGGATTTATCACCAGCCCCTCTCACGCAGTAATCCGCTCATCCCGGCCCGGCGCAGACACCCCCAGGCACTCCCTGCCACCCCCAACCCGCTCCCCCGATCCCAGCGGAAGGCTGGCAGGGTGAAGGATTACTGCTCAGCAGTGGCCCAAGTCGCATCCGCGTCTCCGTCTTTGTGAGGAGGCGCCGTGTTGCGTCATCGAGCCCAGCTCTGGGGCTTCAACGCGACAACGCTGGGGAGCTGAGCCTCACCCCCTAAGATGCTGTTAAAGGAAAATATATGGGGGGGGGGGGGCTGAATTATGGCTAAGTGTACAGCCTGACAGCAGTGTGGCCCCACTCCGCTGTCTCGCGACATTGATGGAGAGAGCGGCCCCTCACCTGGGTGTCTATGTTGACTGCTTGTGTTTCAGATGGAGCCAGAATACCGGGTCAGCAAGTTCCTGACACTGCTCAGCGACGAGGGCGCGTGAGTGTCTGCCGCCAAAAAGAGTCACGTGTGCAGTTTGAGCTCTGGCCCCCGTCGGGGAGCCTGTGTATTTATTAAATGCCAGTCAAATGATTCATTTCAGGTCAAAAAAGGCTTAAATGTACTGACGTTGATCTTAATAATAATAACAAATATTTCTTCTGTTTGTGGGGCCGGAGTGATGTTGTTAAACAAAATGCAAACATATCAGGAGCAGAAGCATATTAAATGTCCCTCTTGCATCCTTGGGCTGGTTTTTGGTCCTGGATCCCCTGAAGATGTGGATCAGGGTGGAAAAGGGGCAACTGCTAATTATCAGGTGTCAAAATGCATGATAATTGGCAGATCATAAATATTTTATTTCGTTTTTTTATTTGTCCTATTAATTGATAGCTATTAAATATTACTGACTTTACCCAAGATGCATTCTGCTGACTGAACAGATCTGAAGTAGTTCAGTTAAAAATATATTTTCTAAGTAAAAAAAGTTGCTGAAAAATGTGCCGTTCCTGCATACATTCATAATAGTTCTCAGGTGTTGCTGACCACATCAGGAATTGAGGATTTGAATATCATTGTTCTTTAAGAAAAATATTGCCAAAATGTGAAATGTGTGGATTGGTCCCAAATGTATTTCACAGAATGTAGGCCCTGGCATTATTTAAATAGTACAGCTGCTTATTTGTGCGTTGTGTGGTAACCAGTACGTGCTGTCAGATGGCCGTGCTGACACGGGCCAATGGGCTGCCTTTTAGACACACTGTTCCTATTGGTTGCTTGTGCCAGGATTTTCCCAAAAGGTTTCTCTGCCATTTCAGGCCTTTACCTCATGACCGTATTTTCTGTTCCCCAGGCTGAGTGGACGTCCCAGCATTGTGCACATCTGAGAGCCTTATCGCTTCCCGAGCTCATGGTAAGGGGTCCTGCGCACTAATCAGTTCACGGTTCTCACACAGTTAACATGTCAAAGAGAACTGTAGCTATACTGAAATTCCCTGTGACACCAACGCTGGGTGTGGTGCTGATTGGAAATAGCAACATTATTACTCAGCCTAGTGACTCGATTGCCCCAGATCCTCTCCCCTAACACCAGCACTGTCTAAGGAACCCTTCCTTAACCTGAACACCCTGCCCCAGACCCTCTCCCCTAACACCAGCACAGTCTAAGTAACCCTTTCTTAACCTGAACACACTGGCCCACATTACATGCATACCATCTGCAATATGATGAGCATAAGAACATCAGATAAGAAGGTGACCATCCGGAAGTAGTTTACGCTTTTAACAACAACTAGTAGCAGAGTGATTTGCAATATTTGTGAAAACTTTGAGAGGTGGAAGCAGCACTTATTGGAAAATCCCACTGAAGAAAGCTCACAGAATCGTGTGAGACAATCCCAGTAATATGGAAACGGCAATGGATGATTTGGGAGCAAGCTTGGGCTGTTTTGTGTACTCAGTGCAGCTTGTGATACACGAAGGGCTGTTATCACAAGTATAAATATATATTTATTAATTGATATTAAAGTAAAAATAGGTCTTGTTTCGGAATCTATATCGGTATCAGCAGTTCTGTACCGGAATCCGTATCGGTATCAGCAGTTCTGTACCGGAATCCGTATCGGTATCAGCAGTTCTGTACCGGAATCCGTATCGGTATCAGCAGTTCTGTACCGGAATCGGAATGGAACTATGCTGCACTGGTGACGTTAAGCATTGTGTGCAGCAGCACCGTAACGCGATGCCAAGGCTGAGCCCCTTGGCCCCAGCTCTGGTTTTCTCCCCACTTACTGTCCCTTGCTTCTCCTTCCTGTAGACAGCAGATTGTCCTCCATATCCAACACACAGGGAGACTTTGAGACATCAAGAAGCAAAGATTATACATTTCATCTCATATAAATGTTGACAATCTGACAGTAAGTGCCATGTGTCCCCCACCGCCCTAAATGGCCTCAGTTTTGTACTTCCCCCCCTGCATGTTTTCAGTAGCTACTCTAAATCTCCCCTAACTATCGAGCAGTGAGTAATTTATTGCTATACGTTTATTATATAGTTTTAGTCACTTTTGTATAATTTGAATTAAAACAGCCTATGTCCCATTCTGTTGCCATTGCAGTCTTGTTCTATGTTGCAGGTATATATTTGCACATATATGTGAAGTATTTTAATATAAACTCAGATACGGTCATGCTTGTGGCTATAAAATATACATTATGTGCTGTGTAGAGGTGTACCTGTTTGGTGTTTATGTTATGTATGCATCTATATATTGTGTTGAGTGTATTTATACTGAATAACTTAAATTGGCATAATTTAAATTAACATCATTGTTAGTGAGTGTTCGATCCGTGCAAAGAAGCGTTACTCAGTCTTGATCCGTCTGCTCCAGTCTTAGTGTTGACACTGCCATGGATATTTTTTCCCTCCATTAAAGAGCACTGTTTATGAATTTGATACCCCACTGGTGTAGGCATGCAGGTGGTTACTGAGCTTCAGCACATTGTATAAGTATAAAACTACTTAAGACAAATACTTAAAGCAAGTCATGCATGTTTCTAACAGTATCTGTTCCAAGGGTGGCCTGAGACACAAAATCAAACAGTCTTCCCTGGAAATACCCCTGAAAGTGCACGACTCGATATACTGACGTCTAGGTCGGCATCTGGTTATTTTTAAATATTTGATTCACAATGCATTACAAGTCTTCTAACTTTCTCTTGAGTTAGTTTAAATTGCACTTGAGAATAACAATAAATGTTTATAGCATTGTTGAGGAGAAGTGCTTGTGGTTTGTTGTCAGGCTCTCTGACTGTGAAGGACTAGTGTCCGCTGATTTAAAGCGGCATGTACTGCCTAGTACCCATTTATCCTCAGCCCTTGTTCTTCAGTCCGTCCAAGTGAACAGGCTCTTCACAGATTTACTGATGTCGACCATGAACGTGCAGTGCATTGTGGGAATACTTTCTTTATGTTGGGAAACTCGCTGAGAAAACTGTATTCTCTTTCTTTGCAGAAATTTGTATAGCCGTATTCTTCTCTAAAACATCTGTTGTGATTCAAATTAGATTAATCCAGTTACATTTTTTTTAAATTATGCTGTCTGAATCTATAGAATGTATTAACCATTCCTTGAATTTGTGTTTCGCTTAACGGATGTTTAGTCTCTCTGATTTGTTGGTGTCGATATGGGGGAAATGTGTCCGTCTCAGCCGGCGGGATGCTGACGTGGGCCCATGTGTCTCCTTGCATGTGCTGAAAATTTCTGAGGTTGCTTGTGAGTAATTAGTTTGCCGGCGAGATGAGAACTGCAGACTGTGCACATGTACCGTAGATGCTGTGTTTGTTAACCGGACACACGGACAGTGTAAAGTAGTGTTTTGTCCCAGCTCACGGCTGTCAGGTGTGTTTTTATGACGTGTGGATCAGTTTTGTGTGCACATATGCTTGCATCTGGACTGTGTGCATTGGGTCTACATCGCAGATATTTTCTACAAATTTTTATTGTAGCGTTTTTACTGTAAGCATGAGTCCAAAGCTGCTTCTCATGTAAAGTGGCAGGATTCAAATGTGATGTTTCAATAAAGATGCAAAGAGATTTTGTGTTTGTGTGTGTGTGTTTGTGTGTTTGTGTGTGTGTGTGTGTGTGTGTGTGTGTGTGTTTTTTCCCCTGTTCATGTCATCAAGTGAGATCACTAAAAGCAGACACTGTGGACAGAGCACCTACAGTACAGTAGAGCATGGTTAAGCAAATTTAAGCAACTCCAATGTTAACCTGACATAATTACAGATTGTGCTTTAGAAACTTAATTTAAAAAAAATTAATCTCCATGCATGTAGTTTTTGTTTATTTTTACATTTGCCTCATCTTTATTCTTTAAAAGCCATGTTCTATTCCCTTATGTGGTATTTGCATGGAGTGTTTTTTTTAAATCCAGGATCATGTTAAGAGTATGGAAATAACAAAAAAAATAATAATAATAATTTAACTATAGATAACGTCATGCTCATTTTATTATGTAAGGTCTAAGACTATACCAGACAGTTAGGTATATTTTGCACTGGAATATTGAACTGAGGTGTCTGTTTCATTGACTGCCTGTATACACGTTTTTCCACGTTCCTGTCAAACTTGAAAAGATGTATAAGGCTTGGAAGTAAAAGAATGAGACAAGAGTTTTTCTTCAAATATATAATCTTAGTTCAGTCATACAGATATATACATTGTATAATAAATAATATTTATAAAAACATAGCATTTTCAGATTATAAAATAAAAAGGGACTTATTAAAACTTTGTACAAAACTTTGGATATAGCAAAAAAAACAAGTAAAACAACAGAGGAAGTGAGAAAGAGGGTATTTTAGAGGACAGTGTGGATACTAGGCTACGTCACGGGGATAAAATCCTACTCTAAATTGTAACTTGTATGTTTGCTGTTAAATATAATTGCTAGGAAGCACTTCAGCTGTCTGAACATGTCGTGTGGAAACCATGGCGACTGGTGCCGATGTCGTGAAGCTGGTTGCCCTCACTGCACTGCGCCGTCCCGCCTGCCTTCAGCCGTCTCACACACACACACACACACACACACACATGCACGCACGCACACATATAGCCAGATCCCCTCAGTTTGCAGGCTGCTTGTCACAGGCAGGACTCGGGGTTAAGCTGTCTAGTTTTGTTATTGCTCATCTATGCATCCATATATGCTTATTGTTCCCCCAGGGCTGTTTCCAGCCCACTTGTGAGTCTCCTTTTTTTGTGTACGGAGTGGGAGGGAGGAAGAATTCACTGTAGTATGGAGAAGGTAAGTGGGTTACAGGACGACAGCCTTTTTCTTACTGCTACTATTTTTCTTATATCTTAAGTGCAAATTCCATCAGGCTTCATGCACATATGCTATTTTATTATTAATATCTCACATTTTAGGTGATCTCAGTCGTGGTCTGAAATGTCCTCTTGTTATTAAAGGGCACAAGTTCCACTTCTGTCTTAAACATAGAAAGGTTCTGAATAAGACATGCCTACTTTTTTATTAGGGCGTATGGAAAGTATTTGTATTCTGACTGGCACAGCTTTGAAAATGAATCGTCATAGTTGTATGGGGTATAGACCTGGATAACAGGAGGATACCTGTGAAGTATGCTGTGTATTTTCTGTGGGCCGTTAGACTTCTGAACAACATCAAAAAAGAAAAAGTTACATTTTGCATTGTGTGACATCAATTCCTGCAAACTGATCAGATCTCAGAAACATAGCTATAAAACCAGCTCCTCTAAACTGTAAGCACAGTGTGTGGAAATGAGGAGCAGGTCAGTCGGGCTATGGGGACCCGGTGGCCACAGTGCTCTGCGCGTTTGGCGGTCGAGCGCCTGGCTGCTGGGATGAGACACACTGGGCCAGTACTGGTCAGGAGGGGGGAGGCAGAGTCCTGGGCAGCAGGGGAAGGTCATAGCACCTGAGCTACCAACAGTTCCTGCCAGCTGTATGGACCCCAGTGCTGGAGAAAGTGGTGAGTCACGGAGGGGTAGAGAAATAAATAAAGATGGGGGGGGGAGATCCCAGCATTGTGAGGGACAGGGAGAAGTGAAGCACTACTTTGGGATCGGGAAGCGTGCTGCTGCTTCACGGTCTGACTTTGCCAGACTTTCCAGTAGGAAGTGCTTTTGATTATGGGAGTTTGTGCCTGGGAAGCTGTCCTGCAGAGGTGTATGCGTGTGATGTCATCGTGAGTCTGTGCCCCCCATCTCGCCCCCCCACCCATGCAGCTGCAGGCTTCACTTGCATGTGTGCACGTCGTAGACGCGCATGCACTCCTGGCAGCTGACATAGCAGCACCAGTGGAAGATGCAGTGGCACTTCTCCTTGCGCTTCTCGGTGCGCGTGTTGTGGCCGCGGCCGCAGCAGAGCAGGTCGCAGCCCTCGATGCCGTGTGACGACACGTTGCAGGCGCGGTCGCGCGTGCCGAATGAGCCCGTCTCGGTGTTGGGCTCGCAGAAGTTGGGCGAGCCCTCGTAGTAGACCAGGTC
Organism: Brevimyrus niger; assembly: GCA_015164015.2. Classification (NCBI taxonomy): domain Eukaryota; kingdom Metazoa; phylum Chordata; class Actinopteri; order Osteoglossiformes; family Mormyridae; genus Brevimyrus; species Brevimyrus niger. The sequence continues at coordinate 27,583,052 of JAABNY020000095.1, read as the reverse complement.
GCGCTCCGTGGGCGGTTTGAAGAAGGCGTACTTGGCGCGCAGGGTCTCCACCCAGCCCCGGGACTCGCGATGCTTCTCCACCACCATCTCGGAGGCGCTGTCGTACTTGTCTTTCAGGTAGTCGCCCAGCATGCGGAAGTCCGGCTGCGCCCACCAGCACGTCTTCACCTCGCAGCTACCCGACAGGCCGTGGCACTTGCAGCGCAGGTGCATGTGATCCAGGATGGTCTGTCAAGATGGAGACAGAGGGACGGCTTCAGAAAAAGGCAAACGGGGATTCTCAGGTTCCCGTGATACAGCCGGCTGAAAGGAGATCCCTGCCCTCGGTACAGATACTCAGCCGTGTGCTTAAAGGCAAATCCACAAAAAAATGTGAACGTCAATGCATTTCAAAAACACAGAAAGACTCTTGACAATTTTGGCTCTGCCCTTGACAAATCTGGCTCGGTCCCGACTCCTGGGGGAGATACAGGTGGTTTGGGCCACAGGGTTCTGAAGACGGCATATTAATTGTACGTGTCGACGTTTCGGTGAGGTGAGGGAACTCTGTAGGCGACTTGTCAAGGGAACAAGGCAAATCACATCTGGTGTGCGTCAATTTTTTTTCAGCTGCTTCTATAAAGCTACTAGATTCCCCCTCGCCCCACCCCAGCTGTGTAGGGGAGGATGGGCAGGTGACTGCGGCACCTCGGCTTCCCGGGGGCTGATGTCACGTCCCAGGCTTGCCGGGCCACAGGCATCTCCGCAGGGCCCCTGCCAGAGTCGGAGCCCGAGCCCAGCCGTGAATGACGGGGATCAGGTGGGGGGCCAGGCAGGGGGCGGCCGTGTGAGCACCTTTGTTCCCCCGGCCCCTGTCAGCCCAGATCAAAGCTGAGCCTTGTTACCGTGTGGTCTCTCCAATTGCCCCTCAGCCTCTCCAAACCCCTCCCACAACACCACTGATTTTTTTTTTAAACAATCCATTCTCTGTCATTTATTTTCTCCTTCTCCAAGTCACTGAGAGCTTGAGTGGTGTGAGCACCTTGGACTTTCTCCAGCCAAGCACACCTCCTACATGTTATATGTTGGATGTCTCATGTGTGGCTGTGGTTGGTTCACTTGTCATGCAGCTGAATTCCACTACAGGTAACTGCAGGTAACTACAGGAATGTATTTTATAGCCGCAGCACACGTCGCTATTCAGCCTTACAATTTATGTTGAGGATTATAAAATGAACACATGAATGTTTAAGACCCCAAGATCGCCCAGGATCAGTCGTTACCGTGCGTCCTGCCTCGTTGTTGTGCCGGTTCATGGCAGAACGGGCATCCGGCCGGTTCTCCCTGGCGTCGGCGAACTCGCGGGACACCAGGACCCCAAATTCGGCGTCCTCACTGCAGCCGCCCCACTTCCAGCCCTCCCCGGGGGGACCCTTGTGGTGGGAGTCGCAGCCGCACATAGTTGAGGTTCCCTCGGAGCAGGAGCGCGTGACGGCGAAGGCCACGCCTGCCGAGGCAATGGCGTGCACGAAGGCAGACTCCCGCGTGGCTAGACGGGGATCAGAGATCGAGAATCAGTCTGGGCTCAACATTCTGATAATTCCAAAACAACCCTCCGCTAAACACTTCTGGTCACTCAAAGGTAAAAGTCTTCAATGTCAGAACAGCTTTTTCTCCAGAGCCATAAACATGCTAAGCCATAAAGGCCTCGGTTTTTAGGTTGTCGATCCATCATGTCACACCTTAAGGGAACAATTCCGTTCGCACTATATCACTTCGTATTCCCTCCATTGTTACACCCTCCTCATCCTTTGCATAAATATATACATTTTACATTGCCGGGTGGTCAGCTCTATGTTATGTTATTTTAGTGTTTATTTTCGTAATTTAGTTTTTATTTTAATGTGACTCATTACGCTAGAACGAATTCTGTAAAGTTGGTTCTGATTCTGACATATGTATGAAGAACTACGCTCAAGGGTACGGACAGCATCAGACCTCTGACTAAAACTGGCGTCTTAACCACTGGGAATAATGCTGGCGACACTTTTTACGAATAAGTTGCTTCGTGGTCAAGGATCTGAGATCAGAGGATGACATTTTAGGTTGATTTCCCAGGACTCCCATTGGATAGGCTAAATTGTTGCAGTAAAAATGAACTCCAAACAGTTCGGTTGTATAAAATCACCTGCTGAGCAACACAGCACCAGCAGGTCACTTTACCTCCAGTGATATGAGAAAGCCCCCGTGCACTTGGATTAACTCAGCTGGAGTTGGGAAAGTAAGCAGCGTGAAGAGGAAAACCAGCATGGGGCAACTCCATTCAACAGGGGCTTCACTACTGACGGCCAAATCTTGCTTATTACTAACTATTCGACCCATCTGTGTACGAGCAGGCGCTGGATTTAAAGTGACGTGATCCCCGTCAGGGTAACACACCCGTTTAGTTTTCAGTTTGCTCTGTGCTCTGAGTAAATACCTGAGACCCTGTCAGTGATATTGACGGATGCTTCTGACAAGCCAGCACCAAAAGCGAGCCGATGGAATCACACAACACGGCTAAGCAGGGACACAGGGAGTGTGTTTCAGGAGAGAAAAAGGTAGCATACACTCTGTAACAGCCCCTCGGCCCACACAGCTGCAGTCCAGTCACAAAGCCCGGCCATCTCCCGATAGTACTGTCACGTCACAGAGCCGCCTAACGCTGTGTGTTAAGGTGCGTTTAGAATGCCCCCCCTCCCCTTCCGCCTGTGCGGCTGGGCTGTAGCTGTGTGTGTCAGGTTTCTGCGGCCATGCTGAGCACCACTGACGACGCCCCCTGTGAACGCAACAGCTTATTATGTAACCTGACGCCATTGTTTCAGGCTGCCAGGCAGCCGCCGATGTGGGTCTGCCCCAACCTCAATCCACGCCCGGGGCGGGGGGACGACACCCCCTCCCTGACAGACCTGCTAGACTCCGTCTCACAGCACGCCCCCCCCCCCGTTGTCAGGCTGTTAGCTGCACTAGGACACAGCGGCTGTTGTAGGTCAGGGCTTGCAGAGTGTCACAGACAGAACCTATGATGCTTCCACACTCACACTGTCACACTCACACCATCACTATGAGTCTCTCGGGAGTCCTGAACGTACTGAGGTTAGCTATGCCGGAAACCGACTCGTCAACGAAACTCGTCACGGGAGGAAAGCGGTGATTTCCCTATTGTGACTCTCTTTTTTTGATCCAGATATGGGCCAGTTGAGCTTAATGACCTGTGCAACTTACTTTTGATAAAAGTGTCTGCTCTTGGGCTACAGTAAGCACAAATCCATCTATCCATCCAGTCACATCACAAATCCAGTTCATGGTGGTGGGGAGCCCGGAGCCTATCCCAGAATGCACAGGGCAGGGGACACCATGGACATCAGTATTTATTTGTAATAGACTGAAAAGCCATATTCCCGAGCATACACCGTGGTCGGCAGCCTGGTAACCTGGCCAGCCATTGGCACGTTCCCACACTAACGTCCTGCCGTCATTCTGACACCCAGCGTATCCCCGCGCTCTCCCCGGCCCACCGAGTGTCCCCGGCTGCCCCGGCAGACCCCGGGACGCCTTTCCCAGCGTGGGCCGGGCCCCGCGGGCCCCGAGGAGGACTGGCTGTGAGCCGGGGCCTGAGCTGCGCCGCGCTACCTGCTGAGCCCATGAATCTGCCTTTGTTCCTCTGGTGTCACACTGCGTTACCCGCACAAAGGCGCTGGGGACGCGCGCCTCCACGGCCCGGCTCTGCCCGGAGCTGGCACTGCTCACAGTAACCCCCCCCCCCCCACACACACACACACACACACACACACACACACAGCCTCAGCCAGCTTCCAGCAACCAGCCCCAACCGCCACCCCCACACAGAGCCGGTGTCGCCAGCTCCGCCACGGCCGCCGCCATGCCCGCCCGCTCCCCCTCAGCAGCACCCCCTGCCTTCCGCCTCATTGCGGGCTGACGGGTGAACTGTGGAGAGACCTCCTTTCAGCCTGTTTTCATGTCAGAGTCAAAAGGGCGTGTGAATGGGCTGTGCGTGGGAGCGGGCCCCTCCGAGGCGCGCTGAGATGGCTCGCGCTGCTTTTCCTGCACAGTAGGGGTTGCGCTCAGCCCCCCAGACCTTTTCTATTGCCCCTAATCTCATTTGGCCTCCCTCTCCTTTATCATTTTGTTTTGGAACAACAGCGGTTCACACTGCCTGTTTCTGCCCTGCACTCTCCTGACACTGGGGCTAATTAATTTCCAATCAGGAGGTTCACTCCGAGCAAAATCAGCTCTTTATCATTAAAGATTTAAAGGACTGACTGAGCTCATTAATTCAGTCGCCTACTTGTGGCCCCCCCTCTCCACCCACCCCCAAACCCTTTGTTCGCATTTTTTCAGTCCTCGTTGGAAAAGTACCGTGTTTACACTGCTGGTGATTAACGAGTGCCAGTCATTAACAAGTACAAACAGAAATGATAATTGTCTCATAGCAGGGCTGTCGGGGGCCCTCTACCTCCTCAATGGGGACAGTGGATCCCTCCAGGCTGGATGTGCTCTGAGGCCGGGCCCCCTCGGCACAATCCACTGCTTTGTGTGTGGACAAATAGGGCTACTAGAGAACTTAACTAGAACAGAGGGCTGTTTTCAAACATTTTAAACAAGGTGCTCCTTTCCCTTTGAAACGTAAAACCACAGAAACAAACGACAAGCCGTTAAATGCCCGCTACAAAGACTTACAAAAAGTACCTCGCAGACTTAAAGGCAGAGTCGTAAACATATCGTCTGCCGCCCCAGGCTGCTGTAATGACTGCGAGTTTTAATGTGGCTGTTATTAATGCACCTTTGTCCCCACTGGCTGTCCTGTTTAACGATCCTGTTGCCTTTACAGTTTTTGATGAGACGACCTCGTTCTTCACTGTAATACTTTTCACCTGGACTCTGTTTTCTCCAGCATTGTCTCAAAGCAGCTGATGTTCAGAAACTGTTTTCAGATGATCCAGTGATCAGTATCAGTTACAGTGATCACTGGGGCGGCACGGTTCAGGCTCACTCGCCTTAATAGTTCCTTTAGACAGCAAGAGACACCTCAGATATTTACCCTCACAGGGGTAACAGGCAGAAGTCACAGGCAGACCAGAATGTGGGTGTGGCTTAGAACCCATATTACTGTGACATGTGTCCTCTACTTATGAACGAGTTACGTTCCGAACATAATATTTGTAACTTGAAATGTTCGTAAGTCGTTATTCAACATCTTTTTTAGGGTACTCAAATCTATCGTCACTAGCCTTACACTTTTAACCAACCATGATGGATTGTGGATGCAAAGAATACTTTAAAAAACTAAGTGGAGGCCCCCTATCAAGAAAATTTATGATTTCAATTCCTCCACAATGCAGGCAATTTGCGGCCCTCTGCAACTGGCTATTCTGTGTACAGCTAGAGCCGGCCATGTTGGCACTGACTCACAGGTCTATTTGACATTAATCGGGAATGACAGATTTTGCGGGATGATCCTATAGTTTAAACTACAGGTCCCCTGTCCTGGGCCTTGGGTTATTTGCATATTTATTTTTTCATCTGTAGTTGCTACAACATGGGTTTAAGGGGAAAAAAAACACTAATCCGGTCAGATAACCTGTGGATGAAGTGGCCAAAGTCTTTTCCTTGCTACCTTTTATGTAATCACTGAACACCGAGCTTCCCAAACTCCGCCTGTAGATGTGTTGTGTGAGGGTCATACCTTTGTCCAGCACTGGGCCGAATATGGCCAGGTTGTCCTCGATGGTGGTGCAGTTCCAGCGCCGGCCCCGGAACTGGTGCTGGCACTCCTGGATGCCCAGCTTCACTCCCTCAGCCACACTGGGCATGATCTCGATGTAGTTGCGGCAGAAGCGTAGCTGTTTGGGCACCAGGCCAGGGATGGTGCCACACAGGATGGGCTGGGAGCCCAGGGAGGAGTACTGCTGCCCCAGGGCCAGGGACCTGAGGTGAGGAAGGCACACAGTCAGGGCCCTCTTCCCTACATTCCTGTACCATGTGACAGGTTTACTACATCAAGCATGTTAGCATGTTGCGTTAATCAGAATTCCCTTGTAGTGATTTTTTATTTTAATTTTTTTTTGGGGGGGTGGGGTGTGTACAGGCAAAATGTCATTTATGCATTATCAGGGTTCTGCTCTCTTCATTCAGCACAGTGCCCATCTGAAAAGAGGCTAAAATTAATTAACATATATCATGCTGCATGAAAAGTGACTTGAAAGTCATTTTTATTTTGTAATTTGTATGTTATTCTTATTACTCCAGCAGAACAGCCTACAGCAACTTGCCTTATGAAATTATTTAGATCAAGAAGAATTATAGCAAATAAACCTCATATTTCAAAAATATCAATGTGATTTCTTACAAGTTAATAAAGATCACCTCTTTTTTATTTATAGCTCCAGGAGATGATTTTGCCAGTCATTTATCTCCTTCTGTGTACCGTTATAGTGTATCTGCTGCCTACACTCAGGGGCCTCCTTCTGAGGTGGCACCAAGCCCACGTTTAATTGCAGTATTAAAAAAACTGTAAACTCTACCCGCATGGAGGTTGTTCCTGAGACTCTGGGACCACTACATCTGGCACCAACAATCAATCCATGTTCACGCATCTTAATTATTCCAGTGCTTAGTAAAACACTTATTGAACCTTGTTACCCTTCCTGGTTCCTGTATACTGTTGCAACCACATGATTCACTGTGTAGAAGAGCAGACTCTTTGCATTAACAATCAAGTGTACCTCTTAAACTGTCCACTAGGGATATATTTCTAGACTGTGTATTTGAAACTTTAAGTACATCACAGATTTATTCACTTAAACACTCATCACTATTCCTTCCAAAAAATACTGGGGAGGGATAGGGTGGTGTGTGGATCTGTGTCTATTATTGGAAGGTCACTAGTGAGTGATGTCACAGTTGGGCCCTTGAGCAAGGCCCTTAACCCCAAATGCCCCAGGGACGGACTGACCCTGCTCTCTGATGCTCGCATGTATGTCACTTTGGACAAAAGCTTCTGGTAAATAAATAAATGTAAATGTATTCCCTCTCAAAATGACCTGATGATGATTGGTGAGGTCCATATTCCAATGAAGAGTGAAGGGTAAATCATATTCATTATTAAGATGAAGAGAAGTAAGGTGGTGTCTCTGATATTCAATTTAGGTGCTATCATTATTTTAAATCACATTGAGCACTTCTATAAACTCTTTCTAAACTTTCAGTTATCTTGCTAATACTTTTGTGTCACACTGTAATCTCCACATGATTAAATCATAATTATAAAGTTGCTGGATCCTCAAACAACCTTTAAAAATTGGCACAAATGTTGTTCAGATTTAACCTGTTAGGCGCATGGTATCAGTTAGGCAAAAGCTGCAGTGAGAAATTGCAGGGTTTTCTTATGGTATTCTGGAGACAGTATAGTAGATTGTTACAATAGCATTATGCAAGTAATAAATTGTATCAATATATCGTATATCACATATCGTATCAGGGTGTTAATTGAAATAACCAGATTCTACAACTTGAAAGCTTTTTGTTATGCAAAAGATATTCCCTAGACTCTGTCTTAAATTTGAAGCTGGGGAAATTGCTATAGATATCTGATTATTAATAATAATACATTTAATAATTTTAATTCTCCACTACCCTTCAAAGATCATTTCTCTTTCCAAGTTGAGTCTGATTTTTATTAACAATGAATAATAATAATAACAAAACAAATGTTAAATAAAATAGTGGTAGTGTGACAGCACAAAGAAAAAGCAATACTTTGTGATAACACTGTGAGGTGTGCAATGGGACAAGTCTGAGTCATTCATTCAAAATTCAAACCCTGAAAATGAATCATTTCCACCCATATTTCGTTCCCAGCCCTGAATGAAATATGGGTATTTTTATGTACAGTTGCTATCTAGCATCAGGCTCTCACTCTGCGCATACTTAATAGCATAACCATCCATTTCAATGCAAATCTGGGATAGCTATGACATGTTGTGCATGCACAGTTCTGTAACAATGCTTTGCATTGTTATTAAATCAGGTCCCAGGACACCACTAATCCATCATTCTGGCTACTTTTTTTGGGTGGGGGCTATGATCCTGTATTTCTTTGCATGTCAGGGGGTAATGAAACAAGAAACCTGGCAAACATAATTATACTTATACCTATATGCACTTTTTTCACCAAAAAAAAACCACATTGCTTATGTTATTCATAGGGCAGATAGATTCCTTTTTCAACGACATAAGACATCATCGCACAGGCAAAGACGCATGTTAAATGCGGTGCTTTTTTAGCATAATCAAGTGTGCATTATGGCCGGAGTGCTGGATGCAGTGCATTGATCCGATCTCCCATTGTTTCAGTGGGAGTTGGCATCTGCTAAGCAAGGATTAATCATCTAAGCGAGACAGGCCAAATCTGCAAGGAATGCAAGAAAGCTTTACGATCGCATTGGGGTAATGCATTTTAATGGGCTTCTTTTAGTCCTACAGTGATTAAATAATAGATTAAAAAAAAATTGGGAGATTTGCTGTGTCTATGTTATAACAAGTTTACCGTGATGACAAGCTCAAACAAAAACCATACAACCCAGGAACTGCAATTGCTTTTACTGAAAAATATTCAAAGGTCTATTTTTCTAGTGTTGTTGTTTACTTTGTAAGTATGTGCTATTTACATAAAATTTACTTTTCCAACAATATTATAGCAACACATTTTCCACACTACGTTGCTCCTCCTGTTACTCTGCAAACAAAAGAAACAAGCACTATACCAACATGTGATTTATGCCTCTGTGGAGCAGCATAGCTTTCTAAACAGATCATACCAGCTTGTAAAACCAAAGTGTAAGAAAATTTGACCTTGTTGTAGCGAGAGTTTATATAAACTTGTGTCTTCCTTGTATCCTTGTGTTGACAACTTAATACCAAATGATGTCTTTTATCACATACCCCGACTGCCACAGGTTATTTTTTAATGCAAAGGGGATTCAATTCAATTCAATTTAATTTTATATAGCGCATTTTTACATTACATTAGCTCAAAGCGCTAATCAAATGGGAGCCCATCCTACCAGGGCTGGCAGAGGAAGTCAAGTGGGCATGATGGCAAGGTCCCAGTTCACACTGTCCCAATTTTAACATTTGAGTCTCAAGTGGGGGGTGGACAGGTACTGGTGCTGCTTCAGATGGCAGGACAGATAGTGGTACATAAGGAGAGTGTTCAGGAGAGACGTCACAGTCACGGAAAAGTTAACTGAAATCAATGGCATTGTTACGTTTGCAACTGGTCTGGCATCATGGTATGTAGTTGAATGGAAGGACTCTGACTGGCACTGGTGTGAAATGAGGTGCAAGCACCGACCACCACCCAGATCCTCTTCTCACTGGCCAATCAGAGTACACCTGTACAAAAACTGACCACCCTCCCTCCAGCCATCATCACAACACCGCATAAAAGACCATATTTCCCTGGAAAATGTGCAGGTCCTTTTTAAGAAGTGCTTCGTGGTTCTGATCTTTTATTTGATGAAGAGACAGAGTTTTTTCCTAGCGTCATATATCTTCCCTAATGGCCAAACTTTTGTAATGTTTGATTGCTGGCCACAATGAAACAGCAGCTATGAGATGGACATTTGTGATGCAACTTGCTTGACCATTTTGAGGATTTCACTGTAAGAATTGACTCCATTATAGAGGCTTGTCCTGCCTCCGCCACCCCCGGACACACGCAGACTGGGAACGAAAGCTCACAAGAGATTCTGACAAGCCTACAGTATTGGCATTTAACTAGCCCCTGTCAACAACGACAACAACAACAACAGCAAATAATAATATAATTGGCTAAATGTAATGAAACGGAAGTTTTAGAACTCTCCATTCTCAGAAAGCCGGCTCATAAATATCTTACGATGATATTTTTGGTTATCTTTGCCCAGTGAAATACTAGCTTCATTACATTGCCTTATTTTGTGGGTGACCGAGATTTGAACGCTTTAGTATCAGAAAGCATCTGTTGATGGGCTAGTTGCGGATTTGACGCTAGGGCAGAAACAGACTCTATTGTTTTTATTTTCTTTCGGCCTGTTTTTGGAGCGGCGCAGTGGTTAGCACTGTCACCTCACTCTGCTGGGACCTGGGTTCAGATCTCCACCAGGGTTTCACATGTGTGGAGTTTTCATGTTCTCCTCGTGCCATCATGGGGTTTCCCCCAAGTGCTCCGGTCTCTCCTCACAATCCAAAAACACGCTTATGTTAATGTAAATTACCAGATTACCGCTTGGCGTGAATGTGCCATTGCAACGAGTCAGCACCACATCCTGGGTTATTCCCTGCCTAGTGCCCCCCCATGACCCTGAATAAGAAAATGGATGGATGTGGTGGAGTCCTACTTTTTGCCTCATTTTTAAGTATATGGACCCATAAATTTACTGATCCTTATTAGTAAGATTTTGGGTCCCCAGCAGGGGCTGGGTGATATGAGTATACTGTCGATAATCGATAATACCAGACTAGTAACCTGGTGTTGATATCTGACAGTAACTAACCAGGGATTATCGGAAATGTAGGCTTAGGCGAGATACAAAGCAAAATAACTGAAGCATTTATTATTAAATTTGGTTTAGCCTTGTAGTCTAGGTGCTTTTTAACTGCTATAGAGCAGCAATTCACAAACATGACATGTTACAGTAGTAGTTTGTTCACCATTTTGCCACATCACCAACTTACAGTCTCCCAGTCAGCAGCCCCAGAATGTCAGCCATTCAAGTGCAACTTCCTGGTGGGAATTCTGAGCTTCTGACTTATGTGGTTGATCAAGCACGACAAGCGCTTAGCACTGTTAATTCCCAATCGAGATAAGGACACTGCTGAAGGTCTCAATAGCCAAGCTACGAATTCTGTATTTGCAGCTTATTTTATTTATGGGAGGCAGTGGTCTTCACAGGCTAAAGCCTGAACTTGGGATAAAAAAAAAAATAAAGAACCACTGACAATTTTTAGAGGACGCAGGATAAGCTAATCTTCAGTTTGAAAGCTTCTGTTGAGTTGTGAAGACTGTGTCACACTGAAAAATAAAGTCTCAATTCTCATGTCAATCGGGGGCCCTTGGTCCAAATTCCCCCATCCCCCAACCACCCCACCCAACCCTCAACTGCACCTTTGTCTGCAGCTGCACCCCTTAATCAAAATACATCCTCAGGCATGCCAGTAACCAGCTGGAGGTGCGCTTTGCTACCAGGTACCTGCAGCCGTGCATCTTTGCAACGGCAAACCCGGGAGAAGATCCGACACATGGCATGCTTGGGTTCGCACTAGAAACCGAAATCACGTGCCTTTGCAGTGAATCAGTTCTATTGAGAACTAACAGATTCATTCAGGACTGTCCCTTGAGCCGTTCGCTCCCTGGGACGTCTTTCCATTTCCTTTCCACGTTTTATTTATTAACTTATTATTTATGATTCTTTCAGACTCTTTCACACGTTCCTACGTCATTTACCATTTTGGGTGGCGAAAAAGCGTGTGTCACACTTATAAACAGTGTGATCCATTTCACTGGTGAGTTTGATGAGCGGAAAATCATGTAGCAAATGAACTGAACGATTCAATATGGTTACCATCATTTTATTCTCTTAAAAGATAAAATCACAGATAACACAAGTCGGCTAAATTCACTGGTAAGAAAAGGGCCTGGTGACGCTTGTTGTCGGCGGTGCTGTAAAGCTTCTGCAGTTTTTTAATTTGACATGTTTGTCTTTTCTGCCATTACTGTGGTCTCGTGGACAAACTGATCTAACCTAGTGGAAATATAAAGACAGATTTAGAGAGGATGGGGGATTTCAAGAGGGGATATTGGAATTGGGGGAGTGACTTGCAGGAAACACGGAGGCTGCTGGGAGGCGACATTAAAACTGAGAGTCGGAAAAGAACAAGCAGCATTAGGCACAAGTCTAAACAAGCTTAGGTGGCACCCTGACTGGGGTAGGATGGGACCTTCTGAATGGACACCCCCCCCCCCCCCCCCCCCCCTCCCCCCAAACTCCGACGCGGAGGGCCCCTGCGGGCTGTCCCTACTACTCAGGGCCCCCCCGCCCCCCGGAGCCCCTCCGTCCTTTCC
>JAABNY020000095.1:27548113-27558839 GCA_015164015.2 Brevimyrus niger | reverse complement strand
CTATCTATCTATCTATCTATCTATCTATCTATCTATCTATCTATCTATCTATCTATCTATCTATCTATCTATCTGGTATCCAATCACATTACATCTCCTTTTGGTTTATTTACTTCTACTGTAGCAAAACACTTATAAAATATGGACCAGATGTCAATAATATTATTATTATTATTATTATTATTATTAATAATAATAATAATAATAATAATAATAATATGTTATCTTATGATTCTCATTATTTTGCATTTTAACGGCTTTCTGAAATTGAGGTGTGTCCTTTTTTTTTTCACTGATCCCGAGGAACGCATCTATGAAATGACACCGTGATCATCATTAAATTACAGAATGCCGTTATTGGTCGAGGCTGCGTCTCTGATTAGGGTACGCCTGCATCAGATGGGAAGCTAGCTGCCCTTTTGATTGGTCTCAGTTGGTCAGCGTGTCGCTCATGCACAAGGAGGCCAGTACGACCCAAGTCCAAAGGTCAGCTACAGAATTTCCCTCTTTCTTCTCTGGCTTTGTTTCCCTGATCAAAAGGAGGGCTGGCTGTGACTGATATTTCTGTGTGATGGGGTGGGGGGTGGGAAGTGGGGGTGTTCCATAAACAAATCAGCAAAGCGGCTAAGACACTACATGTGAGACCAAAATGATGAATGGCGAGAAAGACAGTGGCTACCACACCTTTGGTATGTGGCAGTTAAATCAGAATATCTTCATAAAAGATAAACACCAGGACCCAGAAACTCTGTTATCACTAGTCCAGTAGTAGGTTGTCTCTGAGATGTCCATGGTTAGACAAATCTGTTTCCAATCAAGGATATTGTTGTGTGCAACAGCGCAGTGTCAGAATGTGCCGAGATCAGCGGTTTGATTGGACGTGCATTCTTGCGAAGTGACAGATTGCTCCGGGTTCCAGGAACGTATGGTAAAACCGTATCACAGGACATAATTTATTGGCGGAGTCTAGGAATGATTGGTGGCCGGCATCTGAACAACAGTGAAATCATTCTTCAGGTTGCGACAAAATCAGATCGACTTCCTCACGACCAAAATCTGTATCACAAATCTGCACCTGAAGCATGACTGTCTGTGACGACTTGTGATATTGTGCGATGTGCACTTTATGGTACTTTTTGGCTGTTTTTTTTTTCTTACCAAACCTTTGTATCACACACTGCAATATTTCCCATCTCGTAATATTCCAGTATCCCGGGCAAAGGCCTCTTCAACTGTTAAAAACGGCCCTGCTTCTGCAGGAAAAGCACGATTAAACCACAGGTAGTAACAGAGTAATCATCACTGACCCTGAGTAGAAATCTTAGACACATAACAGCCACAATATCCATCTTCGGTGGATAGAGATGCATGTGGCCTCTTCATACTCTATTGTAATTCTTTGCCTGTTTCAGAGTCATATCTTTCTAATTTATTCTGGGTTTTAAATTGTTATGATTCCACATCCCCTTACCAAATAATATTGTATAAGGAAGCTCTAGAATGTCTGGAACACTCTAGAATATCTCAGGCGGTTTCCGGAGCCCTAGGGGTGTGTGTGGGGAGGGGGGGTTACTGAGATAAAAAACTAGTGCTGTTCACTGAGATAAAAATCTAGGTTCTTCCACTGGTTCTATAGGTTTCAAGATCTAGTGCGACACTCATAGTCTGTTACTTAAAAGTGTTTTTTTTGTTTTCTAAACATCAGCTTGGATGTGTCCTGTAGCTCAGTGCATCCATAATGACTGCAGGGGGATGATATGTATCTCTGAGGATGGGTGGTGGGGGGGGGGGGGCAACGTATGGGCGAAACGGTAGAGAGGGCCTGGATGGGGAAAGTGAGGCCTGAACGGTTGAATGGAATATGAATGGTGTTGCTGTGTGTGTATACAATTGTTTGTGAGTGTGTGCACAGGAGGGGAAAGACATACAGAACCCCTGTCGCGCGTTTCTACGGCGACCCAAGGAGGGCTGTAACCAGGTCTGGCTCTTTTTCAGGCCTTTCTGATCAGGCCAGTTACAATGGAGGACATGTGTTCAGTGGCGCTCCAACCCCCCCAACCCCCCCCCACTCAATCCGCCCGGCCGGCCAGGCCAGAGTGGGACAGCCAATAAAACCCGGATTAGCAGCACATCTACACATTGCACTGTTGCAGAAAAGTTTCTAACCTCCCCCACCCTCGTCTCACATACTCTTCTTTTCTTTTTCCTGTTCCCCCTTTCCATCTTCTTCCTCCGCTTCTTCTTCCCCAAACTCTCACTATTTAAACACTCGGCACAAAGGGGACTTAAGGAATTACACGTTTTGCCGGGGCAATTGAGCAAATCCCACCCCCCTTGTCCTCCCACCCTCAAAGGCTTGTTTTCCCGGCCTGGGGTAATAATAAAATGTCGCCCATAGCTAAAGCTGGGGTGTGTTTTTGTGTGTGCATGTGTGTCAAACACAGCTTGATCCCAGTCTTTCACAAGTTGCTCCCAGGCCTATCTGTCGTTGGGGGCTTGTGGTTGTGAATGTTCTAAGAATTTGTCAGTTGGACTGGTGACCACTCCGGCACAGAATGAAGTTTTATGGGTGTTTAAGGAGTAATAGGGAAAATACCCTGATGATTCTGGTTTTGGCCAATTTGGTTATTTCATTTCAATAGCTTGCTGGTGTCAATTGAGTCAGGCTTATGGTTTCAGAAATTTGGCCAGATTGGTTGAACCCAATGCCTTTTACTGACCTAAAATGCAGAGATCTGGAATTTACAAGCAGATCATTTAGCCATATTGTCACACCTCCGGTCAGCTGCTTCTGCATGTCTGAAGGGTTTACAGCGGCTCCCCTAAGATCCTGAAAAGATTGCTTGACAAACTTGACTTTCCTTTTGTGAACTTGCTCTTGTCATACATTTTAATCTGCCCTGGGACACAAAAGTGGTAAAACGGAGAGGAAATGCCCCCGGTCTTAGGTGCAATATCCTCTATTGACAATTTTGCTATATATCCGGCACTTTCGACAAACGTGACGCTGCAAGCTGATGTGGTGCCATGAGGGGGCTGTGTTCCCCCCCCCGAACGCGGCACTTATGTCGCCATCTGCACCTCGACTTTCACTGTGTGCCCCCCGAACGGCCCAAGGATCTGTTCAGGGCCGCCTTGTCGGAAGTCTCAGCTTTGTAAGAGCTACACAAAGGCAAGGTTTCCAAAACCCTTTTTCATTAAATTAGCAAACATTTTCCCTCTTGAAGAATGTGCCTTCAGCACCACTCCGCTGACCCCAGCCCCACACACTAGGCCTTTCGGCCATGCCACCCAGAACAGGCAGATCTTTGCGGACCAATTGGGACATTGATCCCAGCTAATTAAAGCGCACTTAAGATGGACAATAGGATGGGGTTGGCCGGGGAGTCGTGGCAGCGTCAAGGAGGTGGATCGCCAGTGATGGCCGAGTTCCTCGAGTGGTGGGGCTCTGTTGAGAGGTCTCGTAAACAAGTGGTCAGGCAAGAGGACGAGAGGGGTGTGCACCCATGACTCCAGTTCACACAAGAAGAGTCAACAGCCACCCCCACCCTTTAATAAGCACGGCCTTCAGAGTGCTTGCTAACACAAAACCCTCCTGCCCTGCTCCTCTCCCTCTCAATCATGGACGGGACAATGGGACGGCCCAGTGCCCCCACCGAAACCTCCACCCCCAGACAGACACTTCCTTTATTGAAGTTCTTTGGTGCTTTAATCCGCAGCTTCCTCCAGTTGCAATGAGGTAGTTCCCGACCCAGCCTTTTGCAGCCAGTCCATCACTGGGCCAGGCTTATGTCACAGGCCCAGTCCCCCTCCATCTCTGCCTGCTGATCTTTCTGAGCGAACTTCCAGCAGTGTGACACCATGCTGTGATGTTCTGCTGTCTGTAGCTGAGAATTTTTTCAATAGTAATTTGCATAGACTTAATGCTCCACTTACACAATACAGACGGAAACAAACAATAATATCCTTTTCAACTTGCAAATATCATGCCATTGTTTCACATTATTTAACACTGGATGAATTAACATTCATTTATTTTTTGCTGATATCTCATCTGACTTGTGCATCTTATGTAACGCTAAATATTAAATAAAGTCAAGCAGCATTTTCTCAGCAAAGAATGAAACACTTTTCAACACTTTCAATCATACGTTTGTAAAATAATATACAACAATATAGCCTGTATCTTAGCCCTACAAATCTCGGTGTTAAGATGCTGGAAATCAAATGCTCAGGAGTTGATTTATTTTGGGTAATATTAGAATGTTGTATTTACCCTATGATCCAGAATGTTGTATTTACCCTATGATTATATGTTGGGGTTGCAGTTTTAAAAAGTCAAATCATACAATTAAATTATGTGGTTTTAAAGTCTAATATAAAGAGGGTGACATGATCATCTCTTATCTTGCTCATGTCTCCCAAGGGGCAGCTAACATTTGAATCATGAACCACAGACTCAATCAAGGGGCATCTTTCGGCAATGAAACTGCTGTTTCTTAGCAACAAACCGTCAGTGCCCTCAAGTACCATCAAGTACCTCTGTGTTATGGCCATGGTCATTACAACCAACATTAATGTGTGTTAAAATCCTTCAAAGTTCTTAACTTTTGATACTTTGATATTTTATCACGCAGTATGTAATGTTTCTGTGATCCTATTGAGCTCCTGGGCCTTTGGTTAGCCGCTTCTCAGCTACAGTTGAGCGTTTTCTTGACATGTCAAGTCACAGAAACATGATAGTGCTGGGGGCAAAACGTGAAGGTGCTCAGGAGTAACTGAACACGAGGCTGGGAGCTGAAAAGACCTATAGAATTTTTTTGTAGCACTTTACTCGACGGGGCACAAGTAACTTAGTAACTCAGTTACTACTTAAATACAAAGCATGTTCAAATACAGTAATTTCATGAAATACGTTGCAATACATTGTGATTGATTAATGATGAATGAACATGGGATTATTTACATTACAACACAGTTTTTGGTTAATTAATACCTTGCATTATTGGTGCCCCCTCAATAAAGTGTTACAAAATTTTATTTTGCAACTGCAGTTCAATTTTCTTAAGGTTAATGTTCAGCATATGTTATATAATGTTGATCTTATAGCCATCTGCTGCTTTTCAAACCTAATGCATATAAACACTGCATGATTAACCAGTAGTGCTTTACCTTGTAAATTTCTACATCATATCAGCTGGATAAACCAAGAAGCCTGATGATTCAGCACAAGGCTTCAGTGTGCAGCTCGCTGTCCTTCAGGTCATGCATATTCTCTGTGTAGGTAAAAATGGTTTTTTTTTTCAGAGTTAAAAATGAAGGGTATGTATTTGCCTGCAGATACCTGTTATCTACCCCGAGGTGTTCAACTACATCAACATGTTTTATCCACATATTTTCATCTATCAGGTTTTACACAACACAGTTGTTGAAGTCAGTACAACATTTTAAAGGTTCTCCCTCAAAAACTGCATGGTTTATTTATGATAGAATGATAGTTGCTGCAGTTACAAAAATAAGGTAGATGTGTAACAAAAGCTACCAACACTGGATAAATATGCTCTTTTCAAAGCTAAGAAATGTATATCTGCTTTGTGTATCAGAAACATGTTCGATACGTGCATCACTCTAGAGGCCAGAGTCCAGCTCCTGTAAGTGAGGAACAGGCAGGACCTGTGACAAGGGTGACACCTGCTGGCTGCACATGACCCCTTCTGCCACAGCGGTCACAGTACATTTAATTAACGACAATGTTTGAGAGGCTGTATAGGCTGAAATTCAAACTTCAGGTCACACACCCTGCCATACTTTCCTGCTCACAGTCATATAGACACCCCATACAAGCGTAAAAATGCCAGAAGGACACCCTTGTAGAGACTCAAAAAAAGTGCTGGAATTAGGTGGATTCTGAAATCCTGCAGAATCTTCTGCATAATCAATGCCAGACAGAGTTCGCACTCTGACGAAAGCAGGTTGTGTACATACTGGGCCATTTCAGCATTCAGTTGATACTCAACCAAGGGAGAGCGGGAGGGTTACAATAAACCGCGGGTGGAGGTACACAGTTTGAGGTATGGCTTGAAATTTTGCCAACGGGAAACTGGTCCATAGTCAACAAATGTGAAGCCGTGCTGTAAACATACTGGACAACATTCTGGACTGGAGCCCTGACTTTGCACTGCTCAATATAGGTGTGCATATGGATCAAATGCTCCTAAACACTGTAACAGCCAGCAGCCAGCCACCCCACCCCATGGGAACACCTCATCCATTACTTTGCCCCCCCCCCTCCCTTACGACTCCAGAACCACCTGCCATCAACCCCACTGGCCTCATTCTTCCTGTGACTCCTGTACGGAGACTGCCTATACAGGCTTAACCACTGGATCTCAAATATAGACAGAGCTTCCGATCCTTAACATACCACCCAAAATATGGGATGTACTGTTGTATATCTTCAAGTTCAGGGGCTTTATTTTCATAGCATCTATATGCAAGTGTATAGTGTCATGATGTTCCCCCAGGACCCCGGTGTGAGATGCTGACCGGAAATAACAAGAAAGGAGTGATTCAAAATAATTGCAAAAAGTCCAAAAAGAACAGACCAAGACAAGGGGATCTGAACCTGTCAGAGCTGGCTTGGGTGTTCCTATGTTCTGATGATTTTTCCCATCGTAAGCACTATCCACTGCAGAGATCTGCAGTGTGAGACTTCGCAGTTCCGAAGCCTGACCATGATAAAGTTCTCTATGGTGTCCCTATAAATGGCGGTGAGGATGGGGGTGTAAGACTTTCTCCGCAGGAAGTGGAGACAGTGTTCCTTGGCTAGGATGAAGGTGTCAAGAGTCCAGGTGAAGTTTTTCATTGAGCGGACTCCGGGTTATTTGGTGATCTTCACTTTCTCCAACGCAGACTCCTTCATGTGCAATGGGATGTGGACAAATTGTTCCTTAAGTTATGTTTTATTTTGTCCTCAGACGGAGATTGTTGACCTTGCATCAGTCTGCCAGCAACTCCAACTCCAGCCTGAATTCTGACTCATCACTGTTGCTGATGAGACCCACTACTGTTGTGTCATCAGCAAACTTTATGATGCTGTTTCAGTTGTGCGCAGCAGTACAGTTATGAGTCAGCAGGATGAATAGAAGCAGACTGGGAGGTGGGTGCTGGAGATGTTATAGCCCATGTGGACCGTCTGAGGTCTCCCAGGCAGGAAGTCCATGATCCAATTACACAGGGATGTGTTGAAAGTCAACAGCCTAAACTTTCCTACAAGTTTCTAAGGGATGATGTTGCGTTGAAAGCTGACACTGATTAAGAGCATTCCACCATGGGAGGGTGGAGGACTGACTAAGCTTTGGGGAATCCTGGGATTAACACCATTTCATGAGCAGCCTTCTCCTCTCAGCCCTCAATCGAGTTCCTGAATAGAGAGGCATCATCCAACCACAAGCTTCCTGCCCTTGGCCAAGACCCATGTTAACAGCAAGAAGCTGCATCTGCATATTTCTTCAAGATTTCATAGAGTATAAAGATAGAAAAAAAACAAACTATGGCTTTTACTGATCTAAACGAGTAAGATTTTATTAGTAGCCCTGGAGGCTTGGTTAATTGCTTGTCATATAATTGCCCTTATATTTTGAGATATATACATTTAATGGTTCACTTAAATGCAGTTCTTCAACACAAATTTTGTATCTCATGAGTGCTTTAATTGTGTTAATTGCCCACTCAAACTGCTAAGGGTACAGTCATGACCAAAAATATTGGCAGCCCTGCATTTATGTCAGAAAAGCACTACATTTCCCAGAAGATAGTTGCAGTTAAAAATGCTTTGGTATTGTCATATTTATTTCTCTTGTTCTTTTGGAAGAACACAAAAAAATTGTATGGAATTTCTAAGATTTTCCCTCTACTTTTTTGTGTTCCTCCAGTGCTAACAAGCAAAATAAATATGACAATACCAAGGTGTATGTAATTGCAACAATATTTTTGCCTATGCCTGTATATGTACAGAAGAACATATTGACTTGAGGTCTGTTGCTGCTTCTGCATATGTGGACATTCACAAACGCTTATGATGTAATTGATGTAAATGTGGTTCTCAGTAGTCGAACGCTTGCAGCCTCCAGCCACCTTACCCACAGTGCATACTGTATCTCTCTTCTGGCATATTCCCCTTTACCCAGCCCACACATTCAGTGTCTTTTGAAAGATATAAAACAATGGGCCAATTATTTATAAAAGACGTGAAATACAGGTCTTATTTTCTAATACTTGTATTTATGAATGAAATTTTATTTATGAGTTATAATATTAATAAAACATGTTTCAAATGTTTTTCCTTAAGCTGTTAGGAGTCAAAGTGTTTATAATCTATTATAAATTTGTTTAGAACATGCATCCATTGTGCAGGCTTGAATGCATTAGTATGAGCAATTTTGTGCCCATTACACATGCGGATGCAGAAACACACAGTCCTTGGGTGTGTTAGTGTGTTCCAGCCATTACTGCTAGCACTAGAACATGTTTCAAGCAAATTATGTTTTTTGTAGATATATTGCAAACAGCAGTTTTGTTTTACTTGAATGATTTGAACCTTCACTAGACTTAAAAAGTCATCAGAAGATCTTGTTTTGAAGTTTTTGGGGGAAAAAAAGAATATATATATGTAATAGTTATTAACGTGAAGTGGGTGTACTGTTTGAACTCAATCAATCTTCATCAATGCCAGGGTTATCTATTGACATTAAGAAGCCTTCTTTGCCACAGTTGAAAGGGGACCTGCCCTCCTTGTGTGTATAAGACGTAATTTTATTGATTTCTGAATTCTGCAACTGCTGACGAGTGAACGTATTGCAAGTAAAACAGATGGATCTTACGGGTTTAATCCAGGATACTGTGGTTTTCTATAAAGGTGAAAAGGTTGCTAAAGTGAAATGTCACTGCTCGATTTGGTCCAGCCCACAATCTCTAATTATTAACAAGTTTCTAGCTTCCATACAGGCAGGTCCGCCCCACCCTATAGGCAACATAGGCGCTTGCCTAGGGCGCCACTTGATTAAGGGCACAAAAGAGTGAGGAAAAACGAGGAGAAATTCCTTAAATATGACGTTGGGTGTGAGATAGCTAGTTAGCAGTCAGATACCCTGTACTGGGGGGGGGGGGCACCAGAATACCCAGGGCTGCCCCAACATCCATGTGCCTGTCAAAAGAAGGTTACAAAACAGCTTAATGGAGCATTCCTTTGTCTGAGGGTTTCACTCTGGGCACCATGAAGTGGCTGCAAACCCATCATAGTTCAATAGGGATGTAAATGTTTTAAACACTGAAGGGCCATTCAGTTGAGTCAGGTTAGCTGGTGACTGTTTGTCATGCCAGGATTTTATTTGAATCTCTTTAATCTTTAATTTGAATGACCAGAAGTTTCCTAATATGTATCATTCTCCTACATTTTCAGTGCTCTATGTAATCACTGCATTCGGTGCATTATCGGACCGAATTGCGGAGGGATTTCGAGGGGCCTGTGGATTGCCCATCTGCCGACGGCCCAGCGGGAGGTCATTTTTCCTTAGGTCCTCTCAAGGGTTGCAAAGTGAGAAATTTGCTGATATGATATTTCATATTATGGGTGACCAGGCAAAAATGAACTATGAAAAGGGCTTCAATTTTTCTCAATTGATCATTCTGTGTTCAAAGTCATTAAATAAGGAACAAAAGCAGATGCATAGTGCTGCCGATGCATTTGCTCACTCCCTGTTCCTCGCCTCTTCATACTGCTGAACAATGCAAAGGAAGGAAGTCCTTGAGTGGTCAGTAACTGTCCCGAGTTTCCCCAGGCCTGAGCTCTCAGGTCCCACTCTCAATTGCCTTGGACACACTGCAAGGCATTATCAAAGAAACAGATGATATCCTCATTTCCATTTTTATGCAGAAACAAACTCTGAACTAGGAAAATAAAAATTACGAGAAACATGTTAGTGAGTTAAGAAATGCAAATGAAGGCAGATTTTTCTTATGTGAAAATGTAACAAGTAAATCTTAAATTGCTGCAAATTTAGACAGACAGGCCATGCACTGATCAGAATAATCAGTTGGTTTTAGTTTCCAGCAAGTTTATATTCTCTGTCACACACTGACAAACTCTCTGGCAGCGTCAGACTGTCTTGTGTACTAACTATCACTCCATGCAGAGTGTAAGTTAGAGGAATTTACATAAGTATGTATGGGGCATGATGGAATGTGAAAGAGGTCCAAAATGAAAGTAAAAGTGAGATAGTATGTATGAGATAGTCTGACGGTGCGTGATGGAGAGTTTGGCAGAGCACGTGAGAGGCTTATAGCATGTGCAGGAAGCTGACTTATGACGTTTGGCCTGAATGAATTTAAAAATGACCAGACTGTATATGCGTCACATTACAATATAAAATAGCGAGCACCTGAGAAACATATGAAAATCGCAAAATGATAATCAATGTCACTCCATTGTTCCATGATGTTTTTTAAAAGATTTCACTAAAAATTATAAACAGAATAATTTGTCTAAATCTGACCTACAACTGTAGTCTGATTCTTCATAATGAAGAATATGAGGCAGTAATGTCTGGTCATTTTCAATGGTAATGTGAACATTGTACATTGAGGATGAGGGTATCAGTGATGCGCGGGTCAATGTATAAACAACCCGAACCCGACCGACGTTTTCAATAACCCGCCCGCAACTCGG
>JAABNY020000095.1:27490904-27507706 GCA_015164015.2 Brevimyrus niger | reverse complement strand
CCCTCCTCTCCCTTACTCCAGACAGTTCTCTTGTGTGGTTCCCTGATGGTGGAATGAGCTACTAAACCACTTGCAGTTATCAGACTCCCTTTCCACCTTAAGTAAACACCTCAAGACCCATCTGTTCCATAAACTACTCTACTAGCCCAATGCTGCTTTATGTTCCCTGAATGCTTTTGTTTTGTGCTCCATTTTTTATCCTTGTATAGTCTTATTAGGTTCTTGCTTTGTTAGAAGATTCTGCAGCTCCTGCTCCAATACTGCTCACACCTGTACCTGGATATTCATTTCAAGCTCAGCCTAGCTACACTTATGCCTAGTTGACTCCTCAATAGCATGTATATTTGTAATGTGCTGTTTCCTTCACTTGCATGTCGCTTTGCATAAAGTGTCTGCTAAATATGTTCAATGTTAATATAAAGGGCTCCTCAATATTAAAGGAGCTGAAATCACTGAAGTAACCATTGCTTGAAGCACTAGAATGTGTAGTTCAGTGTTTGCGGTTCTCAGATTGAGATGACATCCTCTAAGTATCTAAGTATATAGTTATAACTATGCCCTCCTTGTTTCATGGGACAAATTTTGGGTTTTCGTTTTATAAAGACAGGCACTTCAATACTTACTTGTGTGGACGTTGCTACCAAAAAAAGATTTCATTGAATTAGGCAGTATTTATCCTTTTTAGGTATTAGTTCACATAATTTTATTTTCATATTTATTTTTTGCTAAAGAGATTTACTGAAGTACTATAATTATAAGGACTGCATATATACATCTATAAAACCTCAACACTGATTCATAAACATACTATGATAAACTGTGTCCTTTCCCCCTTTGCAGGTTGCTATTTTCTGTAAGGCTTCTGGTGGCCACTAGGGGGTAGTATAGTACCATCCTTGGCACTAATGTGGAATGGCATTTACTTCCTATAAATAGATTCTACCACTAGGGAGACATTACTGGCCTGGTTTTTCATCACTGGCAGTATTTGTTCTTGCTAGGAGTATAGCACTGGAGAGCATGTAGACATAGTTTTCTTATAGTGAATGTTATCTGGCCATTTTAAGCACAGTGTCTGGCCTGAACTGTTTACAATAGCCCTTCAGGCCTGATTTAAACATTAACTTGTGGAACTCCTTCCACGTATTCACTGAATCTGACTCAGGTTTATTCATTCTCCCTCTCCTGATCTGAGCTCACTCCTTGCACTTCCCCACTTATTTCCTACTTTACCTGCATACTCCTTGCTGGTGGTGTAACGCTTTGTGTTCAAAATTGGTGTTTTCGGGGGGGGGGGTACCCATTCAGTCCACAGACTCTGCTAGCCGGCATCCAAGAGTGGCACGCTGGTTGTGACCCCTACACAGAAACCCCATTTAGGAGCGAGAAGGTGTCCTCTTAGAGTGTGCGATTGCTCACCAGGGATGTTACAAGCAGGCACCTCGCCTGAGCCGTCTAGCTGGGTTAAGTGGAGCACGCAGAGCCAGTGCGCCGTGACGGGAGCGTGACAGCTAAGCGCCGCCGCCCGCCTGCGGCGTTGGGCACATTCCCAGTGGCAGTACCTCTGGAGTGCCAGTTTGAAGGGAAGTCCTGGCTGAGGCACATTATAAATAGCAGAGACACAGATCCATTAAACATGAGCAGAATTCTCTGGATGTATCTTGTAACCTTTAGAGGAGACTGGGGACTACAGTTGTAAGAAAGTTTGTCCTGGACATCTAACATCCATCTCCTTCATGAGTGTGAAATTTTACAGTCAAACAGGTGGAGCTTCCTCCGAGACCAGTGCCGCTACCAGCGTAACGTGCGTCGCTTCCTGACTGCCCTGTCACCCGAATACTGATCTGAATGTCGCATCTGTCACAAGCATGAGCTGCAGCTTCTCCGAAAAATGCCTTTCAGGTGCATTTTTGGATAAAATGTTATACAGCCATCAAGTTAATTATTGTAAATAAATTGATACACATAGCAATTATCAGTCTGGCTGTTGTTAATCAAACTGAGTAAAGGAGCAATTTACTATGAGAGTTGGTGCAATTACGATCATTTAAGCATTCATACTAAGTAATGTTAGAAACATGTCTTTTATTCATAAAAACAATTCTGAGAAGCCAGCCTGTTTAATGAGGCGATCAGCTGGATCTAATGTCCATGTAACGAGTGACTTGCAGATGAAGCGATACCATGATATTGACTTATCAACACTGGATGCAAAACAAAAATAGCACTAATAAGCAGTAAACAGCATCCCTTTGCCAGTTTTAATTGCCAAAACAATATTCAAAACAAGCTACCAGACTGACATTTCAGTCTTGAAGTCTAGTTTACAGGGGTTCCTTAATGTATTTACATACCTGTAGTTTTTGACAAGTAGCCAACAGATGAGAAATAGTGAAGAAACATGTAAGCATTTATATTATATTAATTTACATTGAGTACTAGGGGTTGATTATGTTACATCCTGTGAAGTTTCTCCTTTGGTTACGCAAAACAAATACATTATGTTGATACAGAGTTCTTCACTGGAACTTGTATGTAACCATTTAGGTTTTACTTTGCTTTGATTTATATGCAAACAGCATGTAGTGAAAAAACTGAAGAGTTTTAACAAAGACAACCTTTAGCACTGGGGGGGGGGGGTTTTTGATGGGTTTGAATGTGTGGACAAGAGGCAAGAACAGTATTAATGATCCCTCCTATTCCACCCATGACAAATGTCCAAATAAACATTTTTATTCTCGATTCCTTATTGTGGACTTTAAATCTCAACAACAACGCTATTTAGAATTCGGAAAATAAACAGAATTGTTGAAGGGAAATTGAGGAAATTGCAGATTGAAATGCTTATTTGATTGCCACCCTGGGGAGAAAATATAGTAGTTCAATGTATAAAATCAAGCGTGGTAATATATATCAGTCTACCATGCATGACCTGCCATTTAAAAATAGTTACTATATGAGTGTATGAGTGTTTGTTGGGGAGAGTATGCAGCCTTTAAGTTATATCCTGAAAAGCAAATGGATAGCTGTGTGAGAAAACATCTCCTCTCCTCACCTTCTCCAATGCTGAGGTGAAAGATGATTAACAATATAATTAGCTGTGATGATGACAAACAAAGTGTTGATGAGCAGATGATGGACTGAATTAGCATCACAGGAGACAGAAGGTTTGAAAACAGAGTATTTAAACAAAACTTTGATACAGTAGGTGCTGTGTCAGCAAATGAAATGGCCACAGCGCTTTAACATGGGGATTGTAACTGATTACCTGGCATATCTTATGCTGATTCGGCACTGTCAGACAAAAACTTTATTTTTGGGACATTAAAAATATGGTTCGACTTTAGATTATCAGTCCTAGGCATAGATTTTGTTCTTCATATATTGAGATCAACTGGGCTTCTCATTGAACTCTTCATATAATAGGCCATACTGTTTTTATAAGGTGAGTTACAGAGGAAAAATCTGGTGCATTTTTAAACTTAAAGTGTTAAAGCTTATTAAAATTTGTTCATCATTTATGATAAGTTTTCTAAGGTTACTGAATGAAATTATTAGAATTAAGACAAAACTACAATAAAATAATTTTGACAGAACATGAGCTTGTTTCAGATAAAATCAACCAAGGAGAAATGAAGCTGATAACCAAGAACATCAACATTTTTCCATCTTCATTGGAACATCTCCCAGCTTCTTAGTGAAATCAGCCTGAAACTATCATGGACCGAGTCTTATAGAATCTTATTAAAACCCTGTGAAGCATTCCTGGAATCATTTGTAGTGTCCTTTATCTGGAACGATAGTTTGGCTGATGTTGTCTCATCTCATAGATTCACTAACTGCATTCCGTAATTGTGTAGATAGAAATGCATGGATGTTTATGCAAGTAAATGAAAACTACATACACCTACAGTAGGTTCAATAAACATCTATATACTGTCATGTTTTGCTATCAAATGTCTATGTTATCGAAAAGATCTTAGATTACGTCCCTCCTCTGGCTATTTAGAAAGGAATCCAATATGGAACATTCCCTTGTGACTGCTCTATTGCTGCTAACTTTGGTCATGTGACAACACTTGCTTCTGATTTGCCAAGCCATTTCCTTCACATGCACCATTAAAGCTGCAGAACAGGCAACCATGTATTCAGTCCTATCAGAAGTCATCTACGACCATATTTCACAGACCTCTGTAGCGGATCAATAGCCTGGAATGTGTTTTCAGTCATCAGCAAGCATTTGCTGTAATTGCTCAAATCATTAGAACGAGCTGTTTGGCACATTGTCGTAGGCATACGTTGAGCTCCCAGGCTCCACGCAAGTGACTTTCATGGATATTGTATTGATTAGCTGCTACAGTTGAGCCGCTGTTTTTCCTTAGCATTCATCACTTTGCCCATCTGAGGATCCTGACCTCCCAGTGCGGTGGATGGATTTGTGTGTTTCAGCGATCCACAGGGCTACGTTGGCTGGAGTTTGAGATCTTGGCAGGGCCAGGTCTGACCAAGAAGTACTCTGCTCATGACTGGGTTACTGGGACCTACCTCTGGGCCTAACTAAGGGGTGGTTTTGGATCAAGAGTACCTGGTGACCGGGCACCTATTCAGTATAAGCCAGCTGGTCTCAGCACGCAACTGCTCCGTGGAGCCATTTTGTTGGCTAATTGCCTTTTAGGGGAATGTTGGGGGTCAGGTGTAGTGTGATTTTGGTGGCTGGGGTAGGAAAGACCCAGATGGCTTGGGGATCTTTGGAGATCTGCCAAAATGAGCGGGCGCCTGGAGGGACCTTGGAAAGCGGATTCTGGTCTGACCTGCCAGCTCAACTCTCACTGGGAGAATAAAGCGGTGTGAAGATGAGGATGAGGATGATGATTGATCAATTAATGGGTTTCAGCATTTCCCTACTCTGATTATCTGCAGCTGAGACAGATGCAGCACACAGACCTTTCAGGTCTGGCACTGAGTTTTAGGCCAAACAGTTCACATGTTGATGTCCTTGAACTCAGGCCATATGCAGACTAGAAGCTGCGATTGAAGTCAAGTTACCCATAATAACAAACCAGAGGAAAACATATATGCAAGCCGCTTCAGAGAAGTGTTTCAGTGCTGAGTGCAATGAATAAGAAGCAGTCCTGTATTGTTAGTCACGCTTGGTTTAAAGCTAGACTGTTTGCTGCAGTTCCAAAAAATTCACATAATTAAAAAGAGAGCATTTTATATTTCGCTGTCATAGCCCTCAGTCACCACTGTACCCCAATTCCATTTCCAACTCATTACAAATAAATTACAAATTGAAGGACTGTAATTAAAATTCCTCCTCATTAACATTTTGTGTATTGTGGATGGACTTGCAAATGGAAAGCTTGGCACTGAGCCAAATTAAAGTGCAGCAATAACAAATAATAACAATGATTAACAACGTATATGAAATCAAGCAGACATTAGC
This sequence comes from Brevimyrus niger, assembly GCA_015164015.2. Classification (NCBI taxonomy): domain Eukaryota; kingdom Metazoa; phylum Chordata; class Actinopteri; order Osteoglossiformes; family Mormyridae; genus Brevimyrus; species Brevimyrus niger. The sequence continues at coordinate 27,502,260 of JAABNY020000095.1, read as the reverse complement.
ATCAGTGTCTGATCTGAATCAAATAGAACCACGGTGAAGGTTTCTTAAATGAATGAGTTAAATGAGTCACGAATGAAAGGATGTGTATGCATGGTGCTCAGCTCAAAGCCAGCCAGGGGAGAGGGGATTTGCTCCCCACACTGTAATATGTACATGACCACACATACACACACACACACACACACACACACACACACACACACACACACACATACGCACACGTCGGGTAAACATATCTTTATGGGGACCGCTCATTCATTTCTATGGGAAAAATGCTAATGCTAACTAAGACAACCTTAACCCCTATCCAGCCCTAATCATAACCATAAGTAACAAAATACAAGCATTTTTGCATTTTTAGTTTTTTTCATTGCAGTCCCAGATGTTTATTAAATTGAGTTTTCCCTTATGGGGACCAAGAAAAATTGTGGTTGAAAAAAAAAATGGTTGTATCCCCATAAGGTAAGGTATACCTGCTCACACACACGGACACACGCACACAGACAGACAGACAGACAGACAGACACACACACACACACACACACAAGGCATGAATGGAATTCAAACCTCCAATCCTGGAGCTTTAAGGCAGCATTTCAAAGTTATTCAATTTGGTGTTTTTGAAGTTAGTCTTGAATTTATAAATATGAAATCATTCATTCAAAGCCAGTACTGGGTTGCTTGAATTTTATATTATGTCTGCTTTTCACACTTATATCTCTTAGCAGAAATTAATATTCATCTTTGACTTTAACAGATTCGGATTCTGGGAATGGTTTTAGACTGTTGAATAAAAAGATCTATATGCATAAAAGTGGCCAGCCAAAAGTATAAGACGGGGTACATGTTCAGGTATTGGTCTGATTAGAGAGGGACGCTGCATGTTTGCCATGTTTTCAGACCAGGGCGATGATGCCCTGTGGTTATAAGCTCATAAGAGATCATAATACTGATAAAGGTGCTTAATTTCCATTGACTGTGATTCGAAGATGGATGCTGGTATGAAATAAAAGCTGATAAGTGTAAATAATAATCTGTCAGCCCAACAGCCAGTGATCAAAAGAGGTCTCACTCTTCAAAGACCAAGGCTTGAGACAACATGTGGAGTCACTTTTAATTAAATATTGACTTTTTATTTTTTGTAATGTAAGAAATTGTTTTTATAAATACCACATCAATTTACATTCCCTTGCAGAATTTCCTATCTTAAATGAAGAACCAATCCTTCTTTCATATTCCAATACCAAATAATAAATAATAGAAAAATTCATAGCAACAATTTAAAATATAACTTAATAAAGTTGTTTTCTTAATGTAAAAATATCTGAATAGGAGAGCAGCGATTAAATAAAGGATAACTATATTGTAATGTGAAGTAATCCAAAATGCTGATCTATTTCACATGATGGATAGGATGGGTGATAATACAGAAGGCACATCCTCACATTTATATGACCAAGAACCTTCCATACTCAATCACATATCATATTATATGACAATTTCCTAAATATCTTAATAATGTAGCTCAACCAATCACCTAGCAGATCTTTCTTAAGATGCACAGTGTCTCATAGGGGATGCTGTCATTTGCCACAATACCATGAAAAAACAAGCAACTACTTTGACTACTTTGAGTGAACATAGCTATCAGACCTCGGCATTATCTTAGATATGGGTCCACACCTGTTTTTAAAATTGCATTAGTATGAATGGGGCAGTTCACCCAAAACTGAAAAAATATGTCTTAAATAGGCTTTATAGCTATCTATCCATCTGGGTTGATCTGCTGGGAGGTGCCTAGTTTTCGTGATACGGGCCATTGAAATGTCGGGCTTCTCTCGAATTTAATGGGAGTAAAAGGCATTCTTTCTGTGGTGATTAACGCGCCAGAAAAAAAAAAAACATTTGAAAAATTAAACAGCAATGTCTCTTACCAGAAATCATGACCCGGTTATTGTAGATAATCCACAGACTTGTTAGTGAGCAGTTTGATTTAGGAACAATTTTCTTTTGCAGAACTTCAGGCACTAATCACATCACTGTGTACAATGGAATGGCTGCAGCATTATTGCACATCTCCAGGGAGCAATGGTCTTTTCTAAAATATCTACATTAACTGTGAAATTTTTAATGGCAGTGTCCACTCCTATCAAGGTTGGCTTTGCTCTATAGATTCAGATATTCCATAGTAAATGAGATTTAATTTCCTAGATTAAAAGATGCCTGCATTATGTGATTAAGAAATTAAATTGATAATATATTTAAAAATGCGGAATGTCAATGTCAAGCATTTCTCCTCACTCTCCTGTTTTATCCTTGTTGTCAAAAAATATGCCTGAAAACATAGAAATATACAGTACCTCTCCTGCTACCAGGCTGTACAATTTATGTATTTGAACTCATTGTAAATTAACATGTATTTAAATAAATGGTGTAAATGTTGTAAATGCGGCTGTAAAGGGAAACAGTACCCTACCAAGCAGTAGGCTTGCACTGGCACAGGAAAGCTGCCTTTGTGTTAATATCACCCCTGTGAAATAATTCCCCTTTCTGGGGATTAGCTTAGCTCGGTAACACAGTTAAAAGTAACCCGTTTGACACAAGCCGGTGTCTCGTACGCCCTCAGAACTCGTCTCTAACAAGGACCAGCTGGACTCCAGATGGCGGGTCACCAAGCGGTGTGACAGTGACATGACAGGTAACACGCAGTGGCGGAAGCATATTGCCAGGGGTCTCCCAGGGGTGATACATTTATTCATTTAACTCTACAAGGAGCCGCGGTAGATTAAGCTTAGAATACACAGCATATCAGCTGTCAGAGCCTGCATTATTATATTCAAAGATGTTAGAACATTTCTCCACATCCTCTGACTATTGAATATTTCAGATGCAATTTTAGTTGCTCCTTGAATGCCAATTTACAAACTGCATCCATCTGTCGCAAACCATTCGAGATACTTTATGAGAACAGTGAATTATACAGTATATACATGAGACTACCCACAACACTGGCCAGGATGGACGGTCAGATGAATGCATAAGACTAATATGTGGTGTTATTGTTACTTATCATTACTTAGAACCATCAGTGAGTTCTGCCTGGGGCACAAAAACCTGCAATGAAGTCGCAAATCACTGCTATCCTAGTGAGGCTTCTTGTGCCCCTTGTGAAACAGCTTGTGTCCTTTTCGAAACAGCAGTTCACACAGGTTGATTAAGCCCAGGTGCATTAATTCTCCCACTCACTTGGCTTCTGTTTGGCCACTGAATGCTTTAAAAGGCATGTTACATCAATGAGGGGGATGAGGGGGGTATCGCATGTAGAAAGATGATCAATAAAGTGTAGAGCTGCTTTATTTATGTATTGTTTGTTATTTAATTATACTCAGTAAGTTCAGATCTTGATATCCATCCATCCATCCATCCATCCATTCATACATACATACATCCAATCATCTTCCAATAACTAATCCAGTAGTTCCAAAGAAGCTATTTTAAGCTTACCTGGAGTGTACAGCTAATCCAGAACCAGGAACCGGTCAGTCCTCTTCTGTGGTCTCTCCCCCCCCCTTTTTCCTTAATTATTACCAATAAAGTAACATATTTAGTATTTAGTCCTGAACTTGAACGTTTACAATGAGAACGAACATTAAATTTTCTTTGTAAAACAAAATACTTAAATGAAATGGCACCTGCGGCGACAAAGGAATACACTGAAATGTTACTCGCTGATTGTTGCTCTGCTAATGAGCGTTACAAAAGCAAACAGTGGAATAGGAACAGTGTTAACGGCTTTTTCCACAACATAAACTCGGAACTTTAACCTCACTGGTTCATATCAGACTAAATCGACCAGCAAACCGAGCTGGAGATGGTTGTGTTTAAAATACCAGTAATTTCAAACAGAAGAACATGCTTCTTCTTCCCCGGTCTCCCGTTAAACATGTATGTATACACACAAAGAAGAACGTTTTAAAGAAAATTGGTTGTTTTAGTCTATTAGTGTAGAAGATGAACATCTAAGCTTGCAATGGGAGCTTAGCAATTAATCAATAAACCATTATACAGAATTAGTGCTGCCTTGAACGAGTGCAGTCACAACGAATGAGTTTTAAAAAATGTGTGAAAACTTAATGCTAGCAATACCTGTTTTACTGCTATTGCAATTAAGTTTTATTTTTACCCACTTTCCGAAGGCATCAAACCAGCTCAGAGATAAGGCTTTAATGAATTAACTTTTTGTGTTCATTTACCATTGATTCTTCTAGTGATTCAGCTGGAACCCCGGCAATGCTGATGTTCAGTGTAGCCAAACATGCAACAAAGGCCTGCCTGGCTTCAGCTCTGTTACAGTCTCATATCATTATTAGAATCATTTTTGCCATTGCATTGTATGTCCGTGCAACACACTTCATCAACTGCATTACAAAAGCCCCATGTTTGGGCAGTATTGCTATGTTATTTTCAACCTGAAAGAAGAATTGGACTGAAATGGAGTGGCTGACTAAAAACTGGAGTCTCGGCCAAGTCTGTTGAGTCTGATGGAAATGAAGCAAATCCCTCAGAATCTGTCTTGAGAAGGAATAGCTAATTTATGACTGATGCTATAGCCCATCCCCAGACTATAGTTTTTATAGTTTTTCATTAACCCTAATGGGAAACATTTTTATAATCGCAGATGCAACACGCTTATATTAGTATATAAAAGGTGAAAACTGTCATTGCTTTTTCAGTAGTTTACAGGGTGAGAAAGGGGGGGGCTCACAATGACATTAAAGCACATTTAGTTATTGGCAGCTCTTGTGCAAATTGTCCGTGGTTTTTTGTCTGCTTGAAGATTCACCTTGAGAAGAGGATGTTAGCTGATTGCTTGTTTTTTGGAGAATGTTGCTTAGCTGCTTGGGTTAAAAAAATATAGACCGTGTTGAAAGTAATGTTCCATCCATTCAATTTGCAACCAGTTATCCAAGTCAGAGTGACAGGGAACTGGAGCACATTCCAGGCAGTGTAGGCCACAAGGCAGGGCTTCACCCCAGAGTGCATGCCGTTCCATAGCTCAGCACTCGCTACAAGCGATTTAAAGACACAAATTAGCACATCTATATATCAGGAGACTACAATTGGAGTAAAACCTAACGACATGGAGAGAAAACGCACCACACACACAAAGCAGAAGTGGGATCTGAACCCCCACTCTGCCGGCGTGAAGCAACAGTGCTGCTCGCTGACCCAAGATTATTAAACCTGCGTCTAGACTTGCTTTTGGGGGAACCACTGTTAAACATGAGTCACGCACAGCAGCTAAAATCACACTTTAGCAGACATAAACGTTGCCATTTTGGAGCCATATGCCTCAGCAGACAGTGGAAAAACCGCAGTGTAGGAAGGCAGTGGCCAAAAGGGTGAGTGTATTTGAACACATGGACGGTCCTGCAGATAAACAGATCACAGCTCAGTCTGAGCCTTGCACATGGGCTCTGTGGCGTGAGCTGGTGTCAGCAGCCGCACACTGAGCCAGCGCTGTGTTGGCCGTGGGCGCTAGGCCTGCTGTGGGCACTGGGCCTGTCGTGGGTGCTGGGCCTGCTGTGGGCACTGGGCCTGCCGCGGCTGCTGGGCCTGCTGTGGGCACTGGGCCTGTCGTGGGTGCTGGGCCTGCTGTGGAAGCTGGGCCTGCCGTGGGTGCTGGGCCTGCTGTGGAAGCTGGGCCTGCCGTGGGTGCTGGGCCTCCCGTGGGTCCTGGGCCTGCTGTGGAAACTGGCCCTGCCGTGAGCACTGACCCTTTGCATCAGTTTCCTGTAAATGCCAGAAGAAAAAGAAACAAATCCGGGGTCAGTGTCTTTTCCCTCTGTGCTTCCCATGATTTCTACAAAATGTTTTTTAATCAGTACATTAGCAAATACATTGCTTGATAGAAATGCAGCATTGACATTGAAACTGAGGCCTGAGGAATGCAAACCATTTAGCTTTTGTAAAATAATGACTTCATCTTTTGTTAACATGCTATTGTAGTCTCTTGTATACATGACAGATCACAGTCTGTCTGAGTGTAATCTTTCAGAACCAAGGGTGGGGGCAGGGCTGAGGTCAATATTCAGCTAAAGGCTGAGTTTACAGATGATAGACTGATGAAAGCACAGAGAGTAATCAAGAGGTCCAATTCAGCTGCCAAGGAATTTTTCATATATGGGTAACCGACACAATGCAGAGTAGCACTGTCCTGCTTAAAAAAGCCGGCAATGAATATCGCAAACGCTAAGTCTCTTTAGGTCGTGTTCTGCTTAACTGCCTCCTTTAAAAGTTATCGACTCATCGCCCTAACCATAATTGATTGCCACTTCCATCCCTCTGCTCTCCTTTCTGTCCCCAGCTCCTCTTCATGTCCATTTCCTGCTGCTCACCCTCTCACGTTTCCCCTCTCCTCTCCTCTCTCCAGTGCACGCATTTTCCAGTCAATTACTTAATTTAAACATCCTGGCCGTTTCGCACGTTTCCCGTCGTCTGTCTTGCCCTCACCTTTTGACATCAGCAATCTGCTCCTTCTGTCATCCTGTCTAATCCCCTCCCCCTCTTCCTGACAACCAGCACACATCACCTACATGGACGGCAACAAGCCACACACTAAGCACCCTCTTCTGTCCCCTCCCCAAGGAGACTCCACCCCATCTAATACTGCTGTGCTAAAAGCCTCTCCAGCCGCCCGTCAGCTCCGCTCCCGACCCCTTTAATATCTGCACTAATTCATATTTAATGCTTTTAACAAGCCGTGGACCCACTCGGCTCTCAGTGATGGATATGGACACTGGCAGGTTGACTGCATGCTGGCTAGATCCCGGCGATGGGCCTGATGCCCCTAAGCTGGCTCACGTTGTCATGGGCACTGTGCCACTTTTGTAGTCAAGGCTGTTGGGGGTTGGTGTTGGTGCTGGCAATCGCTCAGTGTATCATATGTCATTGGGGGATGGATTGACCTTTAATGCAATATTTAAGAGCTATAGTCTGACAGGTCAAAATCAGAGTCTGAAATAAAGCCGAACTGATATTGAAGATTGAAAATAGAAATTAAAACACAATGAGCATATTGCATGTGTTGAAGAGGCATTAGTAGTGATATAGGTTCCCCTATATAAGGTGTCAGAACAATAGGGGAATATGAACAACTTATAACTTATAAAATGGCTCAAAAAGTCAAAAAGATCACATAACCAGGAATAATTCTCATGAGAAAATTATATGCATGTAACTAAGTATACCTACATTTATATATTCTAGGATTTAATAGTTTTCTCTAGAGCTTTTACACAGTTTAATATTACAATCCATTCATAAAGAAACCAAAGATGAATGTTGCTCAGGGGTTCAACAGCTGTCCATCTTATGGATTTTAACTCGAATGAAGCAGCACTCTCAAGAGCAGCATTAGAGTTATTTATGTAAGAATGAAACAATGGTCACGTTAAATTAGAAATTTAATTTCCCACCATAGCGGTGTTTGAAAACCGAAAAACAGAAACAGGAACTATAAGTGCCAGAGTACGGGCATCCTTATGCAAACAGTACGTATTTGTGCCTCTCTAACTGTAATCCGACTTTTGGTCTACCCTGTATTAACCACTACTGTAAAAATTTGTTCATTCATTGTTCTGGTGGTTTAAGGTAACATGACATGGGAGATGCATGCTATATTCACAGGAGACTAAATGTCCTAGCCTTTTGTGGCCTAAATTGACAGAACAAAGCTTAAATGAGGCTAACAGTTTGAACTCTAAGTCAATAGAAAATGTACAGATGACCTCCTGTGAACTGACAGTAGCTTGCGGCAGAATCTATATTATTTTTTAAAGCTACGAAAAGTTCTCAGAATCTGATACTTCTGCTCTGACAATAATTTTCTATAACTAAGCGAGTTAAGCTCAAGTACAGGAAATACATTTCTATGACTGTTAAGGTCATGGGTGATGTAACTATAGACAGGGCTTTTATTGTTTTTAACATTTCAAAGTGGCTTCAAGTGGTTTTAAATCTCCTAGAAAATTGTTGAGATTTTGAAAACTCTGTCACTGGTCTGGCAGTGGTCCAGCTTTAAGGGTGCTCGTGTCCTGCTTTGGCCTGTTATTGGCAGGTACTGTACAGGAATCTGAGAGCGACGACATGAACATATGCACAAGTAGGGTGATCGCTTGTCTGGATTTCGTCTGGATTGTATGGTCTTCCAACCCTCTGCTTTTAGCCCCCTGTTCACCTTTTTCCCTCCCCACTACCTGCTCCCCTGTTAAAAATGAGTGTCGCTGTAAAATCCCCCCCTACACACCACAGAGTTTGAGAACAGCTACAGTATGCTTGCCTTTTTTATATGCTGTTATTGGGATGATACGTTTTGGGCTTCTGTGGTATGTATGTGACGGTTACTCCCTCCCCATCCTTTCCCTGCACATTATTTATTGACTGTGCTTCTTTTCTGTCCCCCCCCTTTTTGGACCAAAGTGTCCCTCTTCTGGGACACAGGTGTCCCCCATATTGGACGCAGGTGTCCTCATTTTTAGAGTCATGCCAGTGGCCACCCTCTGCCCAAGCCTGCTCGTCACATACATATTAATATTCTTCTCTTGATGCTGCTATGGCCACATCTACCATTCGCTTGTGCCGATGTCCTGATGGGCTTTCCTGTGTTCCTGGCCTTTACTTCAAGCTCCTGCTTTAATAATTGCTTTATGAAATCTTTGAGAGCAGCATATGCCACAGTAATCCACTGCCAGGCTACTGCTTTCTTATCTGTCAACCCCTCCATCCTTTCGCCATTCGCTTTCATAAGTTTTTATCCCCAAAAATGAAATCCCTTCTCAGCCTGCTGGGCTGCTTTTTCTTTTTCATTAGTGACAGGAGAGTACTGCAGTGGGCCCTGGTTCTGTCTGTGTGCCGACCTCTCAGATGGCTACCCCCCGTGCGTCGACTGAACGTGATCTCGGCACTCCGGCTCACTCGCACCAAGGCATGGGGGGCTGTGGCTCAAAGCTCCGTCACCTTAGATAAACTAGCCAAGGTCACATTCCACCCCTGCTCTCATTCAGCTCAGCTTCTGCTCCTGTGGGGAGAAGTGAGACTTGATGAGTTTCAGAGTTAGGTTCAGTGACAAAGAGCTTCTTTACTCATTAGTGGATCCTGAACACACTTGGCAGGCATGTCTCAACATCGTGCGTTGAGGGTTATTTATATCTTAGTGTGCAGTCACACAGAAAGGGAAAGCTTAATGGTGTTTACATTTATCAATTCCAGCAAAGCCTTTTTGGCAGGAGTTGCTTAAAGAAAATGAAATATGTGTTTGTTTAAAGCTTGCAGTTCATATTCATATGATAATGATTTCTTTCATGTTTGAGGTTGACCATTCAAAGCATTTCTTCAACAACATAGCTCAGTTCCTGCCATCACGTTTATCCCCGATGTTATGTTGCACTCACTGGTGAGCAGACATTGCAGTTTAAAGATAATAGTGTGTGTGCATGCGTGTGTCAGTTTTATGCCTGCTCTATGTAGGTTAAATGATGTGGCAGCCGCACCTTGAGTGCTGACAGCAATAAAACGATTGGCTCAGACAAGTCAGCAGACAGATGCACAGAAATCGATTGGCTGTTGGGGGAATGGGAGGTGATCTCCTGCTGTCATTACATCTAGGGATGTCGCAAACGTGTGCAAGCAGACTCCTCGCTGCTTCTCATCTTATACCAAGCAGGCGTTTCAGTTTTAATCCTCACGAAGGTAACAAGATTAAAGGGGGGATCAGAGCTAATGTAGCTGTTTGAAATGCTAAAGGAGACCACTAAATGTGAGGAACTTCACTCAAATCATTATGCTGTGGAAATGAATAATGTGAAAGTGTACACACTCTGAATAGAAGTTAATCAGAATGCACTATAATCCTGTTCCTAATCCGATTTCTAGCTGGTCACTTTAAAAGTTTGTGCTGAAAAGCATTTCAATGATGAGAATTGAATGAATTTGTGATTTTCAATAAGCAATGAGAGACCAGGTGGTCTGTGATCACTACATGGAATAAAAGCAGAACACATCTGATTTTTGCATCTTCCTTAAAATGACAACGGCAGCTTTTTGTTTTGTTTCTCCCTGCCAAGGAAGGCCTCCATTGACACTCCAGTGAAAAAAACATCTATAAATTTTCCTTTTACTTACACAATTTCCAAAGGTTCCCAAAAATTGTTTTAATTCTGTTACTGGATGAAAACTTCAAATAGTTAACATTAAATTTAAAGGCACTTAGTTGTTAGCAATATACAGTACGTTATGCATGTCAAAAAAAGGGTCACACAACTTGGCTTCGACTAGTTCCAGAGCTTAGTTGTTAAGAGTCTAGACATCCAGGTAATTCAAAACTGCTGAGGTGCCATCTGTGTTCTTTGAAAATGCGCAAGGGCCAATTGATATTTATAAGAAAGTTTTATGCATTCAATTAAATGTGAAATAGAAAAGTATGAACCTTTTGAGTCTGTGGCACTATATCACTAACTTGCTGAAAATACAGAATGATCTTGAACACTAGCCTGAGGGTTGAGCTCAGTTCCTGAATCATAAAAACACCAAATGATGACAGGATCGGCACGCAGACCCTTATTTAATTTTGTTGCGTGATAATGTGTGAGCATAGACTGCTGTATTTCTTTAAAGCGCGGAATTCCTCAGTGGTGCTGCGGGCAGATGCTAGCCAACGTGTGCTAACTCACATGCACTGCTGTTCCAGCCTGTGAAAAATGTTTGAGCAGAAGACAGAGCGTGTGAGAAAGATTCACGAAAGAACCAACAATAAAGTAAATCTTTGAACAAGGTCTGGCGGGAAGAGCCACGCCACAAAAGCAAAAGTGACCTCTAGGACCAAGGCGGACGATATTTCTTAGGTCAGGGAGTCTCACAAGCAATAAGCTATGGACAGTATCTTCAGAGAAGGGGACATGGATCTGTTATTCCCATATACTGTTGTACAAACAGTGGGGCTATGCAGCAGCAAGGTGATTACTGGTCCAGCTGCATTTCTATAGTCGCAATGAGAAAATCAGCCAGGATATATAAGGCCTTCCTGCATATAGGGCATATAGCTCTGAGAGGCCTGCTTGGTGTTTTAGGAAAGTCATGTGAGCATCTCCTTGTAATATGAGCCATTGACAGTGCTGGTTTATACTGAAATCTTAAATTAAAATTAAACCGAATGACCACTTGTTTAAAGTTGGTGTGTTTACATTATGCTACATGAAACTTGTCTGTTTCACATGTAAACTATCTCTACCTAATCAGGGCTTTTTAGGATGTAATAAACAGAAAAACATATTTTAGTATCTGAATCCCATTGGAAGAT
>JAABNY020000095.1:27475918-27487368 GCA_015164015.2 Brevimyrus niger | reverse complement strand
TATTATTATTATTATTATTATTATTATTATGCCCTGTCGTATGTCCTTCTGCCTGTGACGTCTCTCCTGTATGCCCTGTCGTATGTCCTTCTGCCTGTGACGTCTCTCCCGTATGCCCTGCCGTATGTCATTCTGCCTGTGACGTCTCTCCCGTATGCCCTGCCGTATGTCATTCTGCCTGTGACATCTCTCCCGTATGCCCTGTCGTATGTCCTTCTGCCTGTGACTTCTCTCCCGTATGCCCTTCTGCCTGTGACTTCTCTCCCGTATGCCCTTCTGCCTGTGACTTCTCTCCCGTATGCCCTTCTGCCTGTGATGTCTCTCCCATATGCCCTGCTGACTGTTCATCCTCCCAGCAGAAGCAGCACCGGCACCTGCCTGCCATCACCTGCCTGCCCCCTCGACTGAGACTCAAGTCTCAAAATTGGGACAGTGTGAATTAGGACTTTGCCATCTTGCTCATTTGAGTTCCTCTGTCATCCCCTGGAGGATGGGCTCCTTCTTGGTTATTTCCAAGGTTTCTTCCTTCTAGGGAGTTTTTTGTTGCCACTATCACCTGTGGCTTGCTCAATGGGGGCATCGGGCGGTGATAATAGAAGGCACTTTGAAACAATGTAATGATGTGAAAATATGCTACACATACTGTATGCTATTCTGTGGAATTTAATTCATTTGAAATTAAATGAAATGAAATTAAATTAACTGAACTGTGTTGAATTGAAAATCCCACAAACAACTTTTCAGTTTTTAGCAGCTTCTAGCAGATCATCAGTCCTCTGTGAAGATAATGAGTTATCCACATGATTATGAGAATTGTACCACATATATGGAACTGTTCAAATAAATGGTCATTTTGTTTCTTAAAAAATGGGGGTTGCCAAATGTTGGAGGTCAGCAAAGCTCTCTGATGGTGTGCTTTTGACTTCCTTTGGCAGTGAGGAGACATTTTCATCTCCTCACATCATCAGATTACAAAAGTTTCCCTGTTTCAAAAATGAGAATATATGCTGTTATTTGGCATTGAGAACAATGCATATACAACGATCTCTGTGCTCAGGTTTCACCAGGATCTGTACAGAGACCAACCATGAGAATGATCTGCCCATTCATAGATGTGTGGAGCTTTTTACCATCTTCAAACAGAATGCGCTAACAAATCGCTAAGAGTTATGCATTTACATTTTTGGAAACTTACAGCCTTATATTTTAGAAGTGTTGAAAGTGCTTAAGTGTGAAAGCAATCAAACGAAACTTTTTGCAGGTAATGAAGCTACAATCTGTTATTTTGAATTCCACAGTAATCAAATGTAGTGGAACGCTTTACTAAGGAACCTAGATTAAACACATGTGAGGTGCATGTTTTTTAATGAAGTGCAAGAAGTCTAAATGAAATAAAGCATTTGCATGTAACCACATCAAGTCCAAGCTATTCTAACCCCATAAACAAATGGACACATTGAAAATTTTCCTTCTCTCACTTAAAAGACAAATTTTCCTTTCCCTCAGAAGTATGAGCCGGCCTCGTCCTCATTTTGTCCAAATACCACACCCAGATAAAGGAAGGCACTATAGAGTTACACATCTCAGAGGGAGAACAGTTTTCATTTAATTACAGACATGTCACAAACACAGAGGACACTTGAGAAAGATCGATCAGAACAGCTAGACTAGATTCGTATTTATTACAGTTATTGTATTAATTACTCCTTTAAATCTATGCGGTCTATGGTTTCTGTGCAGGCCTCAGGGCGTGAGCTCGACGTGAGACGCCTTTAGGCATCTGCTTTGCGGTATAGCTCAGGCTGCTTTCCTGTACAAGCATGTAGCAGCATATACCTTCTAGTTCACAGTTAGGTATAGCTAGAGAGAGAGGGCCACGTATTCTTGAATGCACAAAATAAGGAAAAGACAATGGAAGTGAAGGCATTCATATAATTCAGTTAGAAATTACTGTAAGCTGTTTTTAAGCACTTGAAAAGGGAATTTGGATATGAACTGGAGACCACAACTCCCCAAAAGAGAGTTCCTTGCATAAATAGAATATATTGTCATCTTTGTCTGAGTTAACAAACACTAATTGGGACTGCTCCTTCCCATGAATGAAACCCTTAATCCCTGCTAGTTTAGTAAGAGCTTTTTTTTTCTTGTTGGCTAGCAATAAAACTGAGCCTTTCTTGACAAAGTGAAACACACAGACACACATATAAAATTGACTGTTTATGCTCTGAGATTTCCAAATGCGTGGCTAGCTAATCGGATTGCTCTTTGTGAAATTCAGCATTGAAATATATACAGGCCAAATTTCACGAAAAACTCTGGCGTCGAATCCATTATATTTGCACCTCGCATTGCCCATGTATGTCCTCAGTATTGTAACTTAGTTAACCTATGTCCCTTCAGAACGGTTGAATTGTAACAATTCTGGGTACATGAGTTTTATCTAACCTGACCAAACCAGATAATTTAATTCACATGAGCTCACAGGGCTCTACCTTAATGGCCACCATACACAATTTGCCGTATAAAAATGGACAAAAAGTGGCTTGACTATTACTCAGATCAGCTGTGAAATGCCCTCTTCTAGTCACCAGAAGCCATTTGGCCTTGAGTACCTCTGGCTTTTCTTTACCACACATGTTCTTCGTCTGAGTGGTACACAGCACCCAGCATTAACAGTCACCTGGCGCTCGCAGGTCAGCTGCCAGGTTCTGTAATGACTTGGCTTGTGTTCAGCAGCGAATGTTCCCCTCCCTCGGTTCTGTCGCATGCTGTTCTTCTGACCTGTTATGTGACCGGCTGAGCTGAATTCTCCTTCATACTAGACGTTAAGAAGCTGACATTTTTCTTCCCAATGTGGCTCTTTCTCTTTCATCTATCCCAGGTTTAGTGGTGCTAATTCTGAACCAGGAGTGAGTCCCTAAGAGAGGCGATAGCAGAGATAGATCAGCTATATACCCAGAGTTACTGTTTCCAGGGTAATAGCAACAACTATTAATGCCAATATTAATACTAGCTCCAATACATGTCATGATGTGCCCTAATAGTGGGTCTGTTGTATTGCTTACACTGACCTAACATTTGCTATTTACTATAGCTATTACTCTGAGTTGCCTGTCAGTCACAGATCAAGTTGGAAAAGATGATGGAAATAATGAAACTAATCTTATTAATCCCTCTTTTGATTTGTTTTCAAGTGTTTGGTTGGTATAACTGCTTGGCCCTTCAGGTGCCATCTTAATTAGGTAACATGGTATTTTGAGCTCCTGTGACTTTTATAAAGGAATCCAAGATCTGTCGAAACTCATATAGTTACATTTGATATTTCTAGGAGAATTACTGCTATGAAGCACTTCATAATTACACACACAAACAATTTGCTGCCTTCCCTTTGCCTGCCTGCTTGGAGTCAAAGAGCACAGTTAAAATGTATTCTGTGCTTCAAAGCAAAGTGACTGTAAAAGTTAATGTTCTGTTGAAGGTTACTTGGGGATGAAGATGTGTACGTGTGCACTTCTGCCTAAGCGGTCAGACGGAAAATAAAGAGTACGTAATGAGACAGATGCCAGGATACTGGGAAGATCGTTTCAGTAGCTCTTCCCTTCCTAAGGTGCTATGCGCACTTCCTGCATCTGTGCCTTGTTGTTTAACAGCTGCCCAAACAGCAGGTAATGGCAATGTCAGACATGGCGTGTTTTTTATAAACTCTACGGTGCCTAACTCTCCCATTTTGTGACGTAAGGATCTGGATGAATGTTTAACACGTTTGTGGCCAGGTCAGCATTCATCTCCGCTTGGTTGCAGTGGTGTAGGAGGTATGGGGGGCTGGGGGTCACGGAAACGCCACTTGAGGGGTGTCAAGGGCAACACACGTCAAGGTGATGATACACAGGGCAACTACTTGAGCAATGTTGCTGACCATTATTGCTCAGGGATTGTTCCATTGATATTGGACAACAAATTTCTATTTGAAAAAACTGAGTGGCAGTGAGCAAGCTCTTTGCAATCATACAGTCCCAGATAAGTTGCCCTCTGTCCCACCTGGTTGGCAATTGATCAGCAATATTGCACAAAAAGGGTCAATCAGGAGGTGGCAGTCGCTTCAGTGCAGCCTTCCTCCGATATTCATGCATGCAGAGAGCACATCCTTGGCTGGCCTATCTGTGGGGTGCAGATCGTCCCCTACTGGTGGGCGATGGACTCCCAGCAGGCCTGCTCTTGTCTTTCACTCCCTACCACTGGCATCGTGCATCGTGCTTGTTTTTTTTGTTTGTTTTTTTTTTTTAACTTGCTACAAATACATACATAATAAACACATTGCCATTTCTATACTGTTGTGAGGTGTCATATAGTTGGCAATTAACCATGCTTAATCATTAGCAAGTAAGATTAAATAAGAAGCTAAGAATAAGTGAAGAAAGGCTGTCATCACATACAGTATTCATCCGTATCCCAACCACTTACCTAGAATAAGGTAACTGTTAATCTGTTAGCATAGAACTCATGTACACCCTTGTGATTCTGGGGTATGGCAGGAAACCCCCCCCCCACTACCCAGGAAAGCATTAAAACTCCAGATACATGCACACAGACTCTGGGAAAACCCCTGAGAGCTGATGGTGTTACCTTTATAGCCATCATACTGCCCGATGCATTGGCCAATGCAAGGGTGTTACCTAATCCACACATTTTTGGAAAAGTTACTCAGAAAAGTAAGTCATTAGAGAGAGTTGGAAAGTTCAGGTCCAGAAAGTACAAATCCAGACCAAGGTTTTTGTTTCAACCAACCAGGTGAGTATAACGAACCACAGTCACAGAGTGCTCAATTGACTGGTTGAAAAAAAACCTTGGCCTGGATTTGTACTTTTTGGACCTGAACTTCTCACCTCAGTCTTTAATGGATCACATTTGTGAGTAACTTTCCCAGCACCGAACACACACACTTTCAAATCACCCCCAGCAGTTAATCTGTCTAAAATGATTGCCTGTTTCTTAGCCATTATTCCACTAATGCTAACTCCAGAAATCAGCAGCATAACTCTGATACAATCTTCAATCTAAAATGGAGCTGTCTGGATGTAATCAGGAAAGTTCAGGAGCAGCATATGGTGCTTAGAGCTTATGACCATGCCAACCATGTGGCCTCCATCATTTTATTAAAAATGAGGAACCAAGCTAAATGTGTGATTAATGTAATTGTTCACACTTTATATAGATGAACCCCTTAAGTTAATGGCCAACGCGCCCCTGCCTTGCATCTCTTGCCGTGCCAGATTCAGTCTAATATTAGCCTTCTCTGCTTCACTCCCTCTGCACTTTGTAATAATACTTCAGAGCCCTGATGGCCCAATATACCTTAGAGAAATTCAATAAACTGTGCTGCTCGCGGGTGAAACGGCAGATTGACAGAGGAAATAGTTCCTGAAAATGTCAGGTGGACTTTCTGAAAGACTGATGGATTTAAACAGAATGTTACCCAATATATGTGTGAAATAACACACCAAAAAAAATAAAAAATAAAACATGTCCTTAAGAGAAGCTAAGAATAAAGGTGTTAAGCTTGAAGCTAAGGCTTTCTCATCTTTATTTTAGTGTATTCCTCTGATTTATACACCTTGGGGCACCACGAGGGGTTTCAAGGGCCCTTTCATTGTGGAGTAACTGGATCCAGTCCAGGAGGAGGAAGAATGAAAAAGCCTTTCAGATGCCCACTTTGTGAGCAAAGGGCCACTTAGATTCATGGCACAGCTTTACAGTAGGTCCCGTTGGAGAACGGGAGCTTGGGTCACCGTGGTGGCTGTGGACACGTGCTCCGGGAGGAGTTTACGGCAAGGCCGCAGATGAAATACCGCAGTCTGTGTTACTCGCAGCCAGCCTCTGCGAAGGGATTCGTGGAAAGAGGCAGGATTAACTAGGGTCACGCACAAGTGCAGAAAGTAGACCAGTGGCAGCATGTTTTGATTCTTTTTCTACCTTTGATCTAAGTTTGGACGGACCATTCGTAAAATGAGAGATTAAGCAGAGGGACGCAGAACTATTTCTAATGGCAATGTAAAAAATCATCTGACCCGAGTGCCTCCAGGGTAAGTTTCATTACCTGTAGGTTTTAATTAATTAAGCAGTGACTGCAAATTCACTGCCAGATGTGTGCACATCCGATACTTTACTAAGGAATTTGTGGAGAGGGGTAGAATTTTGCATATAATCCATATTCGAATTGTAGGGTCCCTTGTGTATTCTCATGGAGAATTACATTGCCCATATGGGCCATCTATGGGGAAAATGTGAAATTATGGCTAAGTAATCCTCCCCCTCCTCAATCCCCTGTGCAGAGTTTTCGGAACTTCTCACATATCCTCAAACAAGAGTTGATCTGGGCCATAAGAAGATTACGCTAACTCTCTAACCCTTTCCTGAAGTACAGATTAAGAGGGGGGCAGGGAGACGTTGCTATGAAAGGAATGGGGGCCTCACAGATGGAAGCCAGTGGCGTGCCTCTCTCATTATCTTTATGTTTAGTTGACACTTTTATTGGACATTCAAGTGGATGTTTTACTGAAGCGACTCAGGTTAAGCTTCCCTGCCCACGGATTCAGCAGCAGGGTATCTCCTTGAGCCTGAACAGCTAACATGCATGACATGCAGCCTGTGTCGGTACCCACCCAGCCACACGGCAATCACTCAGAATGTACGAGAAAGTAATCAGCTCAGTGTCGGAAAAACTGGAAGAAATACTCTAAGGGTTGGTCATGGGATTTCAGCTCAGCCACACAAAAATTTGTTGTTTGCCATGATATCAGGTACCTTTATTTTGTAGCTTTTCTTTCCCTGGTTTCACTCCGCAACCTGTGATTTTTGAAACTGTTTAATAAGCGATACCATAATTCCAGTACATCTGATGGTAAGAGATACACGTGATGGATTTATAAAATGTTGTCCATTGTTGTAGTGTTCTCCAAAAAAATGCTGCTATGTGGCTCAGTAAGTTAAGCCTTGCGGAAGGTCGCTGGTTTGTATTCCATCTGTAGCATTTCCAATGGGTGCTTCAGCAAGGCCCTTAATACTCCATGGATGCCCGATTAATGGCTGGCCCTGGATTTGGACCCATGTGAGTCTGAAAGGAGAGCATGATGGGATATGTGGAGAGAAGCATTCCAAAGTACTTGTGCAAATGGCAAATAAAGTACAATTTCAGAAGTAAGCACGCTCATCTTCAGCATCGCTAAGATGGTAGACAATTATAAATGCCCTCAGTTTTTTATATTTTATTCTATAGTTTATTTTTATATAGCGCCTTTCACAACAGTGTAGTATCAAAGCGTATTACAGGGTTGTGTTATGATACATGAACAGAAGTAGGGGGAGATAGGGAACGGGGGAAAAAAGGAAGGAAAGAAACTGAATAAAGAAAGCCAGAAGACAACGGAGTAGTGGAACTATGGAGAAGGTATGGAGAAAAAACCTCTGGGGGTCCAAGGTCAACTGGCTGCCAACCCTCCCGGGCATACTAACGTTACTGAAAACAGGAAAGAGTGGACATGCTGCTAAAAGGGAGGTATATGCTGGGATTAGGACAAAGTCCATCATTGAGTCTGTTATCCATGTTGGCCTCTGAGGGGCGGCCAGGGTCTCCACGTTGGGCTGTGTCAGGTGGCCCGTTGGGGTGCACCCATGATGATACAGTTTGTATGGCCCATTTGTGATGTCACCCCTCCGTGGGACTGAACCAGGCCTCCAGCTTAGTCGGTGCCCACCCCGGGCACCACCGGGCATGTGGGAAGGCAGAGAGCATGGATGTCAGAACATGCGTTGACACATAAACGGACAAGCATAGTAGATAGAAATGACATGCAGAGCAGCACCAGCAGAATGCTTTACCTCCCACTGTCACTTTATTTATATGTGGAACAACAAGGAAACCTGCATTGTGTGATCTGAGTGGCCTGTAAACTTGGAGTAATTCCGTCAGCTAGGCCGGAGCTAGACCTTTAAGTGCCTTATATGTAAGTAGAAGAAGTTATCTCTAAACCTAACAGGAAGCCAATGCAGGGAACTAAGAACAGGGGTTAAGTGTTCAAACTTCCTGTTCCTGGTGACAATTCGAGTTGCTGCATTTTGAATACGCTAAAAAGTATTTAGTGTGCAGTGTGTACTCCCAGATAACAGAGCACTGCAGTAGTCTAACCTACTGTATACAACAGCATGTACCAATTTCTCAGTGTCTGGAATAGTAAGAAATCATTGCAGTTTGGTGATTTGGCTTACCTGTAAGAAGCACGCCTTTGATACTGCATTTACTGTACATGTGATTTAAATGAGAGGTCTGCATCTAAGATTGGACCTCGAATTTTCTAAGCATTTAACGATAAAAAGTTTTCACCATCCAGGATTTAACTTCGTTAAAGCAATTAGCTAAGGTGACAATACAATAGGTGTGGTGTCGATTTAGTTTAACATTGTCTGTAGTTAAAGAACAACATACTTTAAGCATATATATTAAAAGCAGAAATCTTTGACTGGTTAGTTGTGGTGAAAAGTCCATACATTAAAAGCAATGAAAGACAGCACACTCTTCACTAGTGGGATTTCATTTGTATTTCTAATATTTTGCATGCCCAGCCATGCTGCTGAGATCCAGGCCTCAGTGGGACGAAAGGTAGATACCATTGTAGCACAAATATTGAGAGAGATATTCTGCCATTCTTCACAGATGATTCTTTTCACGTTTCTGCTTGAAGGGCTGCATTTTTTTTTTTACTTTGAGAGTCTCCAAATAAGTTCTATAGCATCCAAATCAGATGATGTACTTGACCAGTAAATTAAAAACCCACATTTGCTTTATTTATGGGAACATTGCTGTGTTGGAACATTCCTTTCTTGTCTAGTGTCAAGCCTAGAAATTGCCTTTTCATTCAGTATTTTGGAGTACGCACTAGCAGCGTTTCCCTCTATAAAAGTAAATTCCCCTGCACCTGCTGCACTCAGGCAGGCCCAGACTACCACACTCTTCCCTCCTTATGTTTTACATTTGGCACAATGCAGTCATTGTAATGGTCTAGGCAAGGTCCCTGCCAAATATGCTGAAGACCATCTGACACAGCTAGCGGTTTATCATAGCTTCATCTGACCAGAGAACGTGTCGGCGATATTCACCAGGCCTCTTTTCATTTTCTTTGGCAAACCTTTATTCCTGTAGTTTTGTGCCTATTTGTTAGTCCTCTTCTTGGACGCCATCCGTGGAGGTTTACTTCGTGTAAGGCTTGGGGAACGGGCTGGACACTCACTGAGAGGCTAATTTCTGAAAACAAATCGTGTGCTAAGCTAGAGGAATAAAGGCCATAATGAACTCAAAGGAGCCATGAGCAAAAAATGTGGTGTTGACAGCTTGTTTTGGACACTGCATTGGAAATTGCATCATGCGTGTAAATCACTTTTGTGTCACTAAGTGTCATGTTAGTCTGTAATTTCAATATGGCCCGTTCAATCTGTTTGTTTTCAGACATCCATACCTTTGACATTGTTTAACATTTTAGTAATATCAAACAGGGGTTTACTCACTTTTGTTGTATGCTGCATATATTGTCTCATAACAAGAGGAGAGGCAGAGGACATACACAGTGATGAAGGAGAGCCTAAATTCTCAATGTCAAATTACGTCATCTTCAGGAAATGGTTATGAGCAAGCAATAGCAATTACTTTTGGCTCTATGATCAAGATCCACCCATGACTCAGCACCTTCAGATATGTATGTGTATTGTTAGGCTAATCTTTATGATTATTTATGACAGTTAACACTTGGCTGTCTACAGAACATCCAGTCTTATTACAACATGATCATCATCTGAGGTTTAAAAGTCCAACAAAAGGAGTAAATGCAGAAATAATTCCACACAAATTAATTTCTAGCAAGAGCTCAGAGTTCTGCACATTTGAGATGCTTCATGGAAGCATCTTTTCAGCCTGACCGCAGAGAATTACTGGAATCTAATCTTGCGGTTATGCAGCTTTTTTGCATCATGCAGATTCAGCACTTTCTTGGCTATTTCCGTAGGTGAAATAAAGGCACAGATATGTTTCTGATGTGAGCACGAAATGTATTATTCTGGTAACTTGTAACAGCAGTAATTTTAGAGCAAAATCAGCATTTAAAAAGCTGTATCCCTACCCTCGGAGCTCAACAATAGGAAGTCACCCATCCATCCCTAATGCCCTTTGTACATGCTTCCATTTGGGGGCTGTCAGCAGGATGCGGCTGCCAGATGCTAATTTTTCCAGAGGAGGATGGGATCTACTCTCCCAGCACAGTACATAGTCTGTGTCATGGGCAGGAGGACTGTGACTGCTGAGTTATGCCCCTGAACTCCTCTCAGAGACCCAGAGGGTGACCGCCCCGAGGGCCTGCCGCCTCCCGTCAAAACCACCAGTGACCCAGGAGACATGTCCAGCCGGCTCATCTGCCCTTACGAGTCTTTTTCCAACTTTCTCGAAATAAACGCTGCCTCCCCTGGGGGTTTCATCTATGTCTCCTATGCCTCCTCGCCTGCCACATAATCCTGTCACGTTCACCCTGAAATATGTCCTTATATACGACCTGGTTGTGCAGCATATTCGGAAAAAAAAAACAAAAAAAAACATAGGATAGAGAGCTTATAGACAACAGGCAGCAAGTTGAGAAGTGAATTACGCAATGAACAGCACTGTCATGACTTAAGGGTTGAAGGACTCCAGGGCAGATATGGTGATGAAACAAAAGGGGTTTGTTGAACTAAATAATAAAGTCTGAAAGCAAATAGGACCATGAGGGATCCAAAACGGGAGGACAGGAAACAGGGAAGGGCACAAGCAGACTGGAGGAGTGACATTAATGACCGGATTGGGGCTGACGAGACAAACAGGTACTTAAATACAAGGACTAGCAAGGGGTAACACGCACCAGGAGTGGTTCATAAGGACTACAGTAGGGAGGAGACAAGAGGGTCAGACGTGGAGGACGTGACAAGAACAAGTACCTCACATTGTATAAGCAACTCTTTAGTGCGACGTAAACAAGGTTCTCGCTATTAAGTCAAGATTCTGGCTACAATATTAGCCTGGTTGGTAAAACTTATTTAGAATTGGGATCTAAAAGCAGATATTAATTAAAAAAAAAACATATACACACACACACACACACATATAACCGTCTTCCTGTCCATCAGATAACTTTGACAAGTTACCAAATGGATGCAAAATCAAAGATATTTATTTCCTCCTGGCACTAACCATGTATTCCTTCACAGTACTAATTCATAGAAACATCCTCAATGAAACCCCTGAATTCCCACATCCAAGAGACTCTAACACTGTAACGATCGGGTGAGTAACGGGCGGACAATGGAGGCAGGGGAACTCAAGTTGAGGGTAACAAAGGGGTTTAATGACGGAAAACAGGCAGGGTACTCACACATGGAAA
>JAABNY020000095.1:27458499-27469030 GCA_015164015.2 Brevimyrus niger | reverse complement strand
GTGCATTGTTTCTCAAAACTGTTAATACCTCTGCCAATGGCACTTCCTTACACAATGATTCATGCCTTTTTCAAACTGTTTAATTTAGGAATTGAATTAATTTGGAAATGAAAAAAAAAAAATATCATGAGAGAGTGGACAACTATTCTACACATTCTTAAGAAGTTTTGGTTTTGGCTTATGCTTGCTGCTGAAATGTGCATTTCACCATGGAAGGTTTTCACTGGCACTGTTTGTGAGGACATCATTTCCTTTGCCTCTCTGTACAAGAAATTAATTTCCTGATGTGAGGGGAAACTTCCACATCTCAAGCCGCCTTCCATGCCAGTGCATGTGAGTGTGACTGAAAGCGAGGGCAGGGGTGATGGTGGAAATGCATTGCTTCATCACCTGACTACCAACACGTGAGCGACCAATCAAAAGAGAAGAAGCAAATAAGGTAACTTAAGTATTTCTGTCAGTTGACGAATCATTGTTGCTCCAAGCTCCGTCCCCACAGCCACCTTATCGACAACCACACGTTCCCAAGTTCAACACACATTTGTCGTCTAAAAGTAAAAAGGACAACTGGAAATAACACAAGCTCACCCTACATAACGTTAATACAAAACATACCAAAGTGCAGCCATCTACAGTCTGCACAGTCTGCAGCACCATCAAACGATGATCCTTATCCAGGGTCATTGATATATCCATCTGCTACTGAAAAAATCCATTTTAGTGAAGTTTAAAATCCATTTCAAGTTCAAAAGTACTAGCAGTAAGTCTCATTTGCCTTAAACTCCAAGCCATTAAAGTGCAATTTTATCTGTTTTATAGACAGGGAATGAAATATTAAGCATAAATAAAGTAATATATTTAATATTAAAGTTGGGATTTTCTGGGTTTTGATGTGAATACAGAATGATTGCCTTATACTCTCTGATCTTTGCAGGTCTAATTTGTTCCTCTGTGCAGTTTTCTCTCTGAGATACATTATTATGCCTTCTGCATTTCATCCATCAAGCAGCTCAGACTATCAGAAAACACTGCAAAACTATACATCCATAATACATTTCCCCACCACATAGGGCACGTGGATAATTGTATACGTATAGAAATGCTGTTTCACCACATTGACTGAGCATTCATAATTCATCTGAGTTCTTGCATTTTTAACACGTAATGTTACACAGAAAAAACATTTCCTGGAAGAGAACGATCAACTTCTAAAAATGGGTGGGGGAGTGATCTCCTGTAGGGCTGTTGTCTTTGCCAAAAACAAGATTTTATGAAGCATTCAAAGTTTCCATCCAACCATCTTCCAACAGTTTATCCTTGTCAGCATTGCGGTCAGCTGCAGCCTATTTAGAATTTCAAATGACTTAATTCATGTGAGTAAGTAAGTATAAATTTATCAAAGGCTAGTTGAAAGTATCACATACCATTTGGAAACATTATACTTGTATTGAATATAAAGTTACATATTTTCATTAACCCCTGCTGTTAACAAAACTGGAGCTAAAGTCATTATTGAAATCGTGAAAAGCAATTCGTCAGTCATTTTTAATGTGATTTAAATATGCACTTATAATGTAACCCCAAAGCCCTGATCCAGAACCCATTTCTAACCACAATTAAACTAAACAGGCCTGAAAACAGGTAATCTATTAGCACCTACATACTTAATTTCCCAGAAGATTTAACTCTGAAGTAATACTTCTGTATTTAAATCTGGAACGGTGTCCCTAATTCTGCATTTGAGCTTGCCGTTTGTGAGAGCCCATTTGTGAGTGCCCTGCACGGAATTAAATGGCATCCTATCCAAGGTCTGTTTCCCACCGTTTAGGCCAGGGGTGGACAATCTTATCCGCAATCTTACCTGTATATGCAGGTTTTAGCTGCAACTCCCTAATTGAGTTACTAATTAGAGGACTGATTGGCTGAAGA
Organism: Brevimyrus niger; assembly: GCA_015164015.2. Lineage (NCBI taxonomy): Eukaryota > Metazoa > Chordata > Actinopteri > Osteoglossiformes > Mormyridae > Brevimyrus > Brevimyrus niger. The sequence continues at coordinate 27,467,101 of JAABNY020000095.1, read as the reverse complement.
GTCCTCAAACCTGGGCTAGAACAGCTGACCTACAGGTTATCCCAAAAACCTGCATACTGTACACATCAGATTGCCCACCCCTGGTTTAGGCACACCATAACCCTGCTTTAATAAGCCGTTGTAAGCAGTAGTGTGGAATAGAAGAGGTGCAAGGTGTTTTAGTGTATCTAGTACCTTAAAATACACACACACACACACACACTAAATTTCAGCAGAGCTAGAATAAAACTAATGTGACGCAAACTACTCAAGCAGTTTGATTATTTTCAACATCTAAAAATAAGACTCATTCTCCTCATATAAACTCATATATTCCAATCAGTTTGACGCAACTAACAGAACATCAGTTACCTTGACAACAGGATGTGAAGGAAGCAAATAAAAGTTGTACCCATTTAAACTCAGATTCTTTAAAAGAGACAATTTATGAATACAGCAGCACCGATGTATGTCTACAAAAAGGCATTCTGCGTATTAGAAAAACTAAAGAACCAGGTCAGAAAATAAGAATCTAAAACAAGATTCGATTAATTTGCAATGAAAGCTGATTGCTGCTTTAAATACCTCTGGCTGGGACTGTGTCTTACACCTACGACAGCCTGTTACTGCCACTTCCACGCTGTGGGTATAGTATAGTGTGGAGTCGCACTCTATTGGACATGCATGAAATGTAACATCATACATTTAGTAGGACGAGTTAAGCTTTATCTAACCTTTGCCACATTTTTACTGGATCAGCCGGGTGATTCCTTCAAACATCACGTCAACTTTCAGACTGCTATATTTAACAAGACATCTTTGTGCCAATCAGGCTCATGTTGAACATTGCAGGCTGTTACACCTTTTCTTCCGTATCATACTCGCGCAAATTGCCTTTGACACCACAGTAAATTTTCCATTCTCTGTCTCTATGCATTGCTATGGTTGACTCTTCTTATAAAAATGCTCTTGTTTCATAAATGTAGCCCTGAGCTAATTCCTCAATGAACTTCAACTTTTCTTTCCGTTTTCAGTAGTAAAAGCTTTTAATGCTTTGGCTTTTCTTTTACCATCATGACCCACTCAATAAATTTTTTAATTTTTTCCTTTCAAAACAAAAACCCATTATCATGTGTAAAATGCACAATAACTGGTACTGTGGCTCTAAATGCCAGATCCTTTAGTTTTAACTAAACTAAAAGTAAATGCTGCGCAGAACTTTTTGCCAGCCACTACAAGTGGTGTCCAGTCTTGAAAATGTCAGATGGCTTTGTCACAGTGTATTACAGACATGGTACTATTATGTCTAAATGAATGCTCCCGTCTCCCAGGTAAATTGGAAACTTGTAAGTGCTTGTAGGCATTTGATAATGAATGAAAGCGCCAAGTCTAATAGCACCAGTGAGAAAATTGGCAGAAAGTAAAGGATGACACGGCAGAACACACAGAGTGTAATTTGGTTGCTTGTAGCTCATTTTAAAATGGGAGAAGACTCACAAAGCCTGCATTGATGCCTGTCACAAAAGTACTCACAGCAACTTTACTTTTTATCCACTACCTTCTTTTTGCTTTTTTCCCCTCTTTTCCAATTGATTCCCCAGTGCACAAAACTTTCTCCGTTGTAGCTCTGTCAGCTTTGCAGTCTAAAAGTCCCTCCGTATTCCATCCACCCTATTTCCGTATACATTCATCGCCTACCAGAGGCAGCAACACATCGAGGACTCTGTCAGAGGCTGCCTCTGGTCTTTTCTCCTTTCTTCTTCAGACTAATGGAGTCTCGTGTGTGATGACAAGCCCTAAGCCTGAATCAAGCCTATGCGTCTCTCCATGGTCTCATTGGACTCACTACGTCTACAATTCAGAACACTACATGCTCTCCTTGGTTCTCATTAAGTTAAATATTTCCCCTTCTAGGTATGATTCAATGTAGAAGAACAAAAACACACAACATCACATAAGGTTAGCCTTGGCATAGAAACATCAATGTAAGGAGGAAGGGACTGATGTATAAAGTTCAAAGCGTAAAAAATGAACAAATATCAGTATATGCAAACTCCAGCTATTGACACTAATACCATTACTTTGCAACTCTGAACTGATTAAATTGATTTAAGTAAAAGGGCATGTTGAAGGGAATCTATAAAACTGTGCAAACAGGATGTACCTAATAAAGACCAGTAATGCTCCACAAATCTCTCTGCAAACTGTAGGGATACTTAAAGTATTCCTCTCAGTGTCCACCTAAAGATATTAACAGAGGGGCTGTCATTCCTCTTTTTGCATCCTTATGTACTGGAAAAGGCAGCAGCAAATGAAATCACCACCATCTATGCAGTAATGCTGCACACGCTTTAGGACACAGTAGTCTGGCAAAAATCACTGCTTGGCTTCTCACCTGTACAGATGCAAATAAATAATGGAAGCTATCTTCAGCACATGATTTTTCGTGCTCTCAGATTTCAAAAAAGCAAAACTGCACAGACAGATTTGTTCTACCCACAATTCCCATCAGTTTTGCCCATTGTCTATGAGAAAAACATTTTGGCTTTGACATGAAGAATAAAGCCAGTACCGTGAACAGATAAACAACTATCATAAGCAGAAGACTGACCTGAGACTGCCCAGGAAACTACCAATGAAGGAAGGAAGAAAGAGGAAGAGCAGGTGTTTATGTGTCTGAGGGAGAGAATAAGATTGGGAGAGTTTTCCAGTTTTCCGCGAAGTTCTGCCAAACCTCTCCATTAGTATTAAATTATATCCTGTTTGATTAGGACTCTGTCCCGAGGATATTTCAGGGGCTGGTGCTAACAGCCAAAATGCATCAAGAATTCACCTGCTTAAAGAAATTAACATTGTCTCACAGATGGGAATGAGGTTGCCAAGTACAAATTTTAATCCTCTTTAATGCATTTTAAGAAGCATTGTCGGAAGATAAAGTAATTATTTACAGTTATTAACCACGATTACCACTGGTGCTGAAACATCCACTTTACATGTTTATTTACTTGTGAAATCTGAGTTTCATATTAACTAATATGTTTATGAGAAAAGAATTTGCAGGCTCTTTCAGGGCTTACCAGGATGCGAGACAGTAAAGAGTGTGATAATCCACCTCGTCTGCCCAAGCGCACACAGACACAGCATGTAATTTCGCTGTCTTTGTTCATCACTTCCTCCTTATGCGTCTCGCTGTGAGCCCTCATCGCCTTCCTGAGACAGTCCGCGCCTCCTGCCACGTCCCGATTCTTTGTACCTGCCTCCGTGTCCCCGGGGAACTTAGAGCCCCGTTCACGGCCAGAACCGGGGTTTTTGGTTCACGTCGGGCGTGAAGTCCCCCATAATGCCCCTTTGTGCCGGGTACTGCTAATGACCAGCACCAAGTCGGGCCCCAGCGCTGTGAACAAAGCCCCCCATGCTGCCCGTCCCGCTGGGCCCCTCTCTGAGGCCCACATCTACATTCTGTCACGCTCCACCAGGAGTCCACGTTTCTCATTTGGCTTTGCGCTCCGCGGACCAGCGCGGATACACGGCCATCCTGCCTATAATGAGATTTAAAGAACATCAAAGTGTCTTTCCTTAGAGGGGTATAAAAAAGTAAGAGGTTTGAAATGCAAATCCATTACCGCAAAAAGACGTGCGGACGAGCTATCCTCCCTAAAAAGAATTCGATAAACACGTCAGCGAGGGTAAAAAAAACATTAAAATGATGCTCACCAATGACTTTGATAAATGTGAATAAAGAATTCCATCCCGATGCTGGATATATGGGCCTGACGTGGCATATTGGGAAAAAACATGAAAGTGTCAGAGTTGGTGATGGACTAAAGTGAGAGTGATTCCCTGCGTGATGCATGCTGGCATTGCTGGTAGGCAGCATCCAGGAGGAAATTAGAATTACCAATATGTACAGTAATCCTTGACAGGCACATGGATTAAACTTCACGGTCAATTTTGCACCATCTTAAATGTGGAATTAACCTGCAAAATGGAAATCTAGGTTATTCGTTTGCAAGGTCATCTGGGAGACACTGTAGCTATGGCTCACAAAGGGGAAAATAATAAATGTGAAGCTGGTTTTTGTAAATCACTTCTTTTTATTTGAAAAATTAATCCCTTTTCATTTTTTGAACAGTGTCTCAGTGGAACTGGAGGGACCATAACACGGTAGCAGCAATTCCTGCTGAGTTTTCCTTAAAAGTAGGAGTCGGCTCAGCTTTGCCATTGGTTTACATGGGAAAGGGCCACACTGGTGTCTGGAGGTGCTCCTGGTGTGTGTGTATGTGCACTCAACTGAAGATTAACTGTTAAGGCCGGTGTCTTTGGGAAAAACGCCCAACTACACTTGCTTCGCAATTCTTTTTCAACTCCATCTTCACTGAACAAATAAACATGTTTCCTTCTGCTCCTGCTCCGGGGTCCTTTGAAGGACTGAGGTAAATGTTGTTTTGTCCAGCAGCCTGCTGGAGCTTCAGGCTACGAGGGATTGATTATTTACTGTGGAAGTTTGGCCTGTTAAACCCATTATATGCTGTTTCATCATAGGCCCACAGACCTCCTCCCCATTACTCAAAGTTATAACTGCTGGTCTACAAAGGGGCCAATTGAAAAATTAAGAGTTCTGAGTAAGAAAAATCTACAGCAAAAAAATATTAGAATAATGACATTTAAGTGAAGGCTGTTTACTAGTTTGGCAGATGCATCATTATTCTGTAAATAAGTTAATTATCACTACAGCTATAAATACAAAGAAACATCAAAGTTATCACTTAAAAATGAACAAAAAATCATTTAAAACTTTTTATACTGAATTAGACTTTCAAATGAATATGCTGAAAATTTATCTCATTGCACTGATCTTGTTTTGTTTGAATAATTGTTTTGCGGAACCACTTTTTTAATAGGTGATTTTTAATACCTTAAGCACTCTACCTTGGCAAACCAATCACAAGTTCAATTCCAGTGCCAAAACATATTAATATTTATATAAACCTAATTTAACCCAGCCATGATCTTTCAAACACGCACTGTGACTAGCTTATCTGTTCATTTGGGTTTCTCTGAATCACCATAGCACTCAGTTAGTCCATATGTCTGTGTCTAATTATAGGTCTGTTTCACCTGAAAAAAGGTGACAAAGGAATGAGAAAACGACAGCCAGGTTGTAGCCAGCAACACCCCACCTATGCCTCAAAACCTAACAGTGACTGGAAAAGTGAAGTGCTTTGCCCAGCATGGATCTGACGAACAACAAAGTGACGCTATTACAGGGAAATAAAGGTCACTGGAATTACTTCCCTTAAAACTGAAACTCTGTAAGAGCAAAGTACATGCCTGTCATTTATATTCACTATAACTGACTCCCTTTCAAAAATGACATGCTTCAAGCCCAGCTTAAGCAGGTCTGACCTGACTTCCAGGTTCGTCCGACCCAGACCTTCATCAGGTTCAGAAGGAGCCTTTTGCTCCCTCCACGTACAGCTAAATCTGAACAGCCTGGCAGCTTTCACTGCCTAACCAACAAAGCCAGGCCATTATTTGACTGGAACAAGCATCATAGATTCTTAAACGATATCAAATAATTAAATAAAAACATATATCTTGGAACTGGTTTCAGCTTCATTTGGGTAAACAAGAGGTAGGTTTAAGCTGCAATAACTACATGTAATGGGAAACAGGATTTATGTAATAGACAGCAACCACAGGTAGCATTTAAATTAAAACAGAACACAGCAATGCAGGACACTGAATCAAGGCTAGATCAAAGTGATTAAATCCACAAACATGCTGATGCACATTAAAGTCCAAGGCTTCCATGCAAATTGCATTTGTGTAATTTAATGCCCTCATTCGTGTTGCTTTTTTCAAGAAAAACTGTTAATCATTCAAAGAGTGGAAATCAACACGTCACTGGACTCCTGCTATATTTCCCACAATTTAATCCGTTTACTCAAGATTTAAATGTAAATGACGAAACAATGAGCTTGCTCCAGAAAATGGTCCTACCACAGACGTGTTAATTGAATTCTCACATGGCAATTGGCTGTCCAATGCAAATCTTGGCCTAAAATCTGACCAATTAATCAGCTATTTGCCTAATTAATATGTTCTATAAAACATAACAATTTGTTGAAAAATGCTGGTCCATTTTGGTCTATGCCTGGTCTGAAATGTAAGTGGAGAGTTAATGTTTAACAAATAAACTGAAAACACTTTAATTGAGCGGGCACTGACATTTAATAGTAACTCAGTTACTACTGATGTACTAATCATGATCAAATATAGTAATTACTTGATATAAAAGATGCATCATGATTCATTAATAATAGACAAACGTATTTCACTTGTGTTCATTACTTGTTCCTTCAGTAGTTCCTTAGTAGTTCCTTACTTGCTTCAGTCATTCATAAAGGTTAACAAAATTAAACAAATACAGTAATCACCTGAGATAAGTAATGCTATAGCTATACATATAATGCAAAATAATATACATAATAACTGCTTGATTCATAAATGAAGGACTTTCATGAGATTAGTATGTACTTTACGCTTAGTTTGTGGTTAATTAATACGTAAGTAATTAAGTAATAGTTTAATAGTACATTATTTGTGCCCCTTCAAGTAAAGCATTACCAATTTACTTAATTCTTCTTAACGGATCAGCTTAAATCTCAGGGGGGGGGGGGGACAGGCAGTGTAGCCTTTGTGCCAGTTATCACAAATCATGTCATCAGCTGAATTGTTGCCCTTGGGCTCTTGATCAAGGCCCTTAAATCTCGCCTCAAAAATGCTCCATGGGCATCTGCATTGTATATGTATGTCTCCTATGTATATATGTATATGTGTCTCATTTATGGTATCTTCAATTACTAAGCACTAAGCACAGGAAATGTTCTGCCTGCTTTCAGAACTGCAGTCATGACCCCTGCTCTTAGGAAACCCACACTGGATCCAGACGTCCTGACTAACTACAGGTCCATCTCCCACCCTATTTTTCTTTCTAAGATAGTGGAAAATGTGGTTGCTGCCAAGCTCTGGGAACATCTGTTGTTCAACGATCTCTTTCAGAAATTTCAGCCTGACTTCTGATAGGCCTATTGTATCGAAACAGCTTTGCTCCTGTCACAAATCACCTGCTGATGCCTGCTGAATCTAGTTCCCCTTCTTTTCTAATTCCATTTGATTTGACAGCTGCCTCTGACACTTTTGATCATAACGTTCTCCTCAAGCGTCTCTACATGTGGACGGTCTGGACTGAGTTGGCACTGAGTTGGTTTCAGTCCTACCTGTTTGAATGATCTGAGTATGTAGTCATTGGAGGCTGCAAGTCTGACTTGCATACTGTCACCTATGTGGTTCCTCATGGATCAGTTCTTGGCCTCGTTCCATTTAGCATTTTCATGCTTCCCCTTGGTCACATAACCAATCAGCATGGGATTTCTTTCCACTGTTAAGCCGACGACACTGAAATCATATAACAGCCCCTAGCCCATCTGCAGCAACGTCATCTCTAACCACCTACCTTGGGGAGATTAAAGCCTGGATGAAACGCAACTTTCTGCAGCTAGACACTTCAGAAACTGAAGTTTTTCTGGTCAGCACCTCTGACCAATTGCAGGGTTCTCCTAAAACTCATGTCACATTTTCTGGTCACAACATTCAAATATCCTCTTCAGTAACCAACTTGGGCATCAGGTGTGACTCCAACTTCACGTTCAACAACAATATACGATATAAAAATCTCCTTCCTTCCTCTTAAGAATATAGCCAAGCTTTGCCATACCCTGTTTTGCAGACTCTAAGAAACTCTCTTCAAGCCTAAACTATGGTGATGCGCTTGTCTTTGGGATCCTTGACTCGAGGATTCAGAAGCTCCAATACACCCAAAACAGTGTAGCCAGAATCCCGATCAGAGGGTGAAAGCACCACCATATCACTCCAGTGTTGCAATCACTTCATTGGCTTCCTGTTTCTTATAGGAGTATAAAATTCTATTCTTAACCTACCAGTGCATCCATGGGACAGCCCCCCCATACCTAAAATAACTTCTCACTAAGCAAACTTGCTATCGAAACCACAGGACCCACATCAATCTGCGCCCCCGTACTCCCAGGACTAAACTCCTCACTATGGGGGGCAGAGCACTTTACTCTGCTGCCCTCCGCCTGTGGAACTCCCTCCCAGATCACTTACCGTCTCCTCAGTCTCTGCCAATTTTCAACTTTTTTACTAAGGATTTCTGATTTAATTTATTAATTTGATTGCTTGTGTTTTTCTTTAAAAAAAAAAAAATAATATATATATATATATGTCAGCATTTTGAGATTTTGTTCTAGTGGAAACTGCTTTATAAATTGAGTGTATTATTATTATTATTATTATTATTATTATTATTATTCATCCATCCATTTTCCAACCCGCTTATCCTACTGGGTCGCGGCGGTCCGGAGTCTGTTCCGGAAGCAACGGGCACGAGGCAGGGAACAATCGCAGTATTATTATTATTATTATTATTATTTTATTATATAATATTATGCTGGACGAATGCTGACCAACATCCACCCATCTACATAAAAGGGACGGCTGTGGAGCATGTGAGCAGCTTCAAGTTCCTGGGTGTCCACAT
>JAABNY020000095.1:27443793-27458399 GCA_015164015.2 Brevimyrus niger | reverse complement strand
TCTACCGCTGCACCATCGAGAGCATCCTGACCAACTGTATAACAGTCTGGTATGGGAACTGCTCTGCCTCAGACCGGAAGGCGTTGCAGAGGGTCGTGAAAACCGCCCAGCACATCGCCGGAGCACCACTTCCTGCCATAAAGGACACCGACAGGAAGCGATGTCTGAAAAGGACAGGGAAAATCATCAAAGACCCCAGTCACCCAGTACATGGACTGTTCACCCTCCTGCCCTCTGGGAGGCGCTACAGGAGCCTCCGGACTAAGACCACCCAAAACCGGAACAGCTTCTTCCCTACAGCTGTCAGACTCCTGAACTCTGCCTCCTGACCTAACCGCACTACTGTAAATGCTGTATAAACAATCATTTTTGTACAATACAGAAATTATAATTCTACAACTGTTTACAGTTGTTATAGTTTTATATATGTAACGATTGCGGTGTGAGCGTAGCAAAACACAAAAGGCAGGAATCCAAAGCAAGGGGTAATGAAGGGGTTTATTTCAAAAACAAAGACAGGCAGGGTACTCACACACAATACGGCAGACTACGAGAATGACGGATCTGGGTAACGCTGACAGAGACACTGACTAAATACAAACCACAAGCTAGACTTAACAGGCAACAGGTGATTACAATCAGGGCAAAACAGGAGGTAACGATGGGGGCGTGGCACACAATCAGGATCGTTGGGAGCGGGACGTCACAATATATTTCTGTATTTCTGGTTTTTCTTTTTTTATATATATTTAATTTCTGTATAATTTCATACATACTATCATACTATCCTGTTTATAGGCTGTACATACTTATAGTTATAGCATATTCATAAAATACCTTCATACCGTGTACATTGTAACATACCCATAATAAACCCATATATTGTACCCACATATCTATAATAGACCCCTTTTTTGTAATATATCTATAACTATGCCTAATATATATTTTGAAGCACTTCTGGATGGATGCAAACTGCATTTCGTTGCCAGGTACTTGTGACATGTATTGACAATGACAATAAAGTTGAATTCTATTCTATTCTATTTTATTATTATTATTATTATTATTATGTCTCAAAAGGAAAGCAAGACGGAATTCCTACAGTATGAAGAATTTCAATGCACCTATATGCATACTTTGGCACCATTGCCTTCCTTTAAGCACTGCATGGCTAGAGGGAGCTGCACCCAATCACAGGAACAGCTGCTTCTTGTGCGATGACTAATGGAACTAGTGGATCTTTCCCCCGCCCACATTGATGGCAGATACAGTAAATGGAAGCCTGCACTCATTACTTCCACACAGGTCTGGTTGTGCTGCCTAGTGACTGAAAACAGCGTTCCCCATTCATGCACAAGAGCAAAGTGTTTTTTGAGACTCGCTTCCAAATGCACCGACAGAGAAACATGCCTTACAGTCCATCAGCCACATTCACAAATAGGGAGGATATGGAGAGTCACATGGGAGGAAAGAGCCATGGATACGTTGACTGACATGAAAATATATACAGGTCTGACATAATTTTAAACCCAGCATTGAGACATTGCAAGAAATTTTGAAGACTGTATTTCTGTTTTCTTCTTTGATAAATGGACTGCATTTATATAGTGCTTTTAACCAAAGCGCGTTACAATTATCCCTCACATTCACCCATTGATTCACTGGTGGTGGAGGCTACCATGCAAGATGCCTACCAGCAATTTGGGGTTCAGCGTCTTGTGCAAGGACACTTTGATGGGGTCAGGAGAACCCAGGGCTCAAACCTGCAACCTTCCGGTTACCAGGCGGTAGCCCTACCTCCTGCACCACCACATTAACAAAAATGCACATATTACCCTGGAAAAAATACAGAGGAAAAGCAAATGAGCCCCAGATCTGGCAGAGAAAGAATTTCTGAAAAGTTGTCAGTGTTTTGTCTGACTTACGCTTGCCGCTGTTTTGCTCCATCGCACCGCTGTGTGCAAAGTAATTACTAGCACCAAGTAGGGTACAAACAAGGGTGTCAGCATGAATCCCTATGGGAGAAAAGTTATCTTTAGAACCTTGCACAGAAAACGGAATATTCTCACAGAAGGATGCAAAGTTAGAGCACCTCTTTCGGCAGGGTTCAGAGGTGGGTGAATTTTATCTGGATTGCATGCACAGTGAGCAGCTTAAGAGATCCTTGTCAATGCTTGAGAAACAGGAGTTCATGACCCAGTGACAGAAAGGGAAACCGTGAATGTGATCCAATCATCCTCATCCAAAACATCCATCTAATCATCTCACTACTAATGCCATGGAAGATCACCATAACAGCCAAAACGAATATTATTTTAAGGTAATTTGCCATGTGGAGTATTCTACATAAAATGTGCTATCATGATATACAGCATTGACTTTCCACAACTATGTTTATTAATAGTTAATCACTTACTGTTAGATAGAAAATTTAATAGCCTGTTATATATTTGTTCTGCCTTAGGCATTATCTATTTTGTCAGATTCCCTCATCCACTGCTGGGTCACCCTGAATGTTATGGTAGCCTGTCACAGGGCACATGCATATGTAACAAGGGTAATTTACACACACTTATCCTACTTTTAACCCACATGGGCAGTGAGAGGAAACCAGAGCTCACAGAGGAAGCCCACACACAACTGCAGCAGGAATTGAACCCTTAACCCTGAAGGCATAAGACCACAATAAACAAACACAGCAAATCGCAATTTTTCCCTTCTTTGTCATGCCGGTGACTGAATTGCCATGGACACTTCTGTTTTGATCACTCCAAGGATGATGAGGGTGGTTCCCGTGACCTCATCCTGACCTAGACGTATGGGGCTGGCTTCTATATAATGAAAACGGCACGCCTTGCCTGGGGCTCTGTGTGAATGGGGTTTTGTGAGATCGGTCCATCGGTTGTGTTTCCATTTTCCTGTTTTTAGACTGTTGGAATGCGTTGTGCTCATGTAGCATTTTGAATGAGACTTTACCTACATGTAGTTCTTAAAAAATTGGAGAAACACACCACTGGGCTTCCTGACAGTGAAATGTTCCTATGTGGTCTCACCCAGCCAGTTCTGTGTTTTTTTTTGTAAATCCCTGAGGGTGACTTTGCCTGATTCAGAGACAAAGCAGCTGCATCTCTAACCAATGAAGAAAGAGCGTTATGACCCTTTTGGAATGCAGATGAGACTGGAAGGAAGTTTACAGACAGAAGCAGGTTGAGATAAAGCACTTTTATCTGGTCTGCCTTCTCATATTTTTTTCTGTAGATGAATCCTAGTGTTTATATCAATCATAGAGTATACGTTTGGATTTTCATTTGTGTAATTTCAATTCTGGAAACACTGTGATCATACTTTCTGAAGTATCAAATTAGTGAAATTTGATTGCATATTGTCCTGTATGTTATGTCCCGCCTGTCACGCCCACCTGACCCTCCTGTCTCCATCCTGACGTGGCCCTGATGAGTCATGCTTGTTGCTTGTTACCCCTCGTTAGCCTTTCTATTTAAATACCTGTTTGTCTCGTTAGCCTCAGTCCAGTCAGTGACGTAGCTGCTCCTGTCTGCCTGTGTCCTTCCCCGCACTCACCTTCTTGTTTTGACCTCTCACGGTCTCCTTTGTTTCTGTGCTCCCATTCACTTCAATAAACCCCTTTTGTTCGCCAAATGCTGGCCTTTGAGTGGTTTGTCTCGCATCTGGTGTCACTGTGTGCTTACAGTATTACAGTTAAGCTAAAGAAGATGGATGTGCTCTGGGATTTTGAGCTTGTGCTGGTGTTATGTGAGACCTTTTATAGGGGAAACCTGCCGTTAATTCGATAAATATAGTTTATTAACTGACCACGGCACGAATGGATCTCGAGTTCATTTAATTCACAAACATGTTGGTTTCACGTTTTCTTCATATTATGTATATCAATTTAACCAAGAACAATTCAAATGCCTACCTCAAATTTTATTATGAAGTTCAAGCATCAGTGCTATACATGGCAAACAAAATCGCCACTGTTATTAAACAGAGGCTCTGTGATCTCTTATTGTAGATCATAAGTAACCTTTTCTTTCAGCTGGTCACAAATATTTGCTTAGATGTGATATTTCAAGCAACCAAGGAGCAAATTCTCACAAGGAAAAAATCAGTTGTGCAGTTGTCATAAGCACAATTAGAACATGATTGATAATTGGGACCTGATGTAATTGTATTTCTCTAAGGTAACATGTTATGACATCTTTCTCCCATTGACATTACCTTAGTTTTCCTGTCAAAATAAGTTCCCCCATCAGCAAGAGCTAAAATGCCTCAGGGTCCTGTCTTGGTGACTCAAAGTACATCGACTGTAGTACGATCTCAACTCACCCTTAAAGCAATCTTGATTACTCCATTAGCAGATAATTGAGCATATGGTAAAAAGGAGGATATCCAGTTAGTGTAATGATTACGGCCTGGGGTTGTTGTAATACCCTTGAGATTCTTACCTTCCTTACAGCTTCGGTAAAATATTTTAGTTGTCTAAACAAATTGTTTTGCGACTATTGCTTCATACTACATTATCACACCACATTCGTGTAGTTAATGATTTTAATGAAACAAAAAAGACTCCACATGATTCTCTTATCTTAATACGTCACATTTTTACTTGATACGATAGTAGAAGATCCTTGGCCCCTTACTGAATCTTTTCTAGATGTGTATGAAGAAAAATCTATTGTTTTTATTTGTTCATGGGCTGCACAATATCATACACAATGCAACTGCAGAATGGCATACGCAATGCTGACACATATTAATTTAATAAAGTGATCACTGTTCTCTTACTCCTTTTATTATTGTGTAATTTGTCCAGACAACTATGCTGGCTAACTGTAAAGGAGCTCTTGTTTAAATCCCCTTAAATGCTGTCTGCATGGTGCCCAAAGCAGTATTTCATAATAATGCCTGTTTCTTCATTTCTGTTCCTGATAAAAAATTAATAACTCATTAGAAACAAACAATTGCTATTGTGTAGCCAGTTTGTTGCTCACTCCTGCACTGCCACATGTTCTGTCCCATGTAAAGAATATTATTTTATAACTTAAGGATGCCACAGTGGCTCAGTAGTTATGCCTGTCTCCTATTTAACATCGAAATCATCCTGCAGTCCAGAAGTGTGCAGTCAAGTGAATTGGTGCCTCTAAAATTCACAGATTTCTGTGTCATCACAAAAACCCTAGAACAAAGTCAAGAACGTATTGAAGGTATGTTAAAAGAAATATTAATTAAATATTAAATTAATTATCAAATAAATTATTAAATCAAATGTTGATATGCTATACATCAGCATTTCCCAACCCGGTCCTCCGAACCCACAGCCGGTTTTTGCTGGATTCCCGAAGTGCCAGGCTGAGAAACACTGGTCTCTAATACTGACAGAAAATATATCAGACCTGAACTATGAATATGAACTATGACCAGCCTCACTGTAGCATGGTGACTCAGTGGGCAGCATGGGGGCTCCATGCTTCCAGGTCGTGGATTTCCCTCCCACCCCGGTCACTGTGTATGTGGAGTTTGTGTTTTCTCCCATTATTCATGCTGGCTTCAGGCACTCCAGTTTTCCGCCAGTACTGCAGCATGACTATGCCCTGTGCTGGACTAGCATCCTGTCCAGTGTCCCCGCTGCCTTTGGCCCTTAGCTTCCTGGAATACAAACCAAGGTCAGTGTGACCCTATATGGACCATAAATGCAAATGAACCATGGATGGATGGATCTATGGCAGGCAGCATAGGCTGCAAGGCTGGGCTACATATCAGAGGGAATAGCAGTTAGATGAATGGATATTTACATAACATATCGTAAATAGCTAAAATACAATAGTTGGACCTGAAAATTCTTTAAGTCTTTAAATAATATTTTCTTGTCTTAGGGATATTTAAACCTCTGCATCGCTTGCTTATAGGGCCATCAGAAATATGAGTGCGTGGGTCATCTTGAATCTATGCTCTTGTGAAGGTGTGACTGAGGAGGAGCCGCCATCTGAACATTGGAGTTTTGAGCAATGAGGCTAGTTGAGTTACACCTTCCCTTCATCTCTACGGTTCCTACAGCTGAATAGCCCTTGGTGTCACAATGCAGTGTCACTGCCGCTCAAAAGGCTCTTTTTATGCCGCTTTTCCCCAAACTGTACAACATATTTTTTTTTGAGACCTTTCATGTTAATACCTGAAAAAGGAATGAAATGAGTATAGTTTTAGTTCTCTGACAATGTCACTGGCCAGGGGTTGAACAGACTGATTATTATCATGGTGGGTGGGGGGGGGGTGCTATTAGAGCTAGCACTGCGAGAGGCTGAAGGAGAAGACATAACTCTTTACCTTCTTACCTCCCTGTAAGTGGTGGCTGCAGTCAGCTCCACTCACCGGATGACACCTACCTTCAGTCTGCCATAGACCCCTCCAGTTTGGCTCAGCTGCCACTCGCCCCCAGTCCGGCTGCAGATGGCCAGCTGGGCCTGTGTTACCTGGCTGACTGCCCAGACGACAGGAAACCACCCAGGCTCAAGTCCGGACTCCTCCACCTCTGACTCCACCTTTCCTTTCCTGTGACATCACGGAGTACCTCCTCCCTCCTGCTCATCTCATTACCTTTTCTTGCATTCTTTTTAGGAATTCCCCTCTACTCCTTCCTTTCCTCCCCACCTTGTTGCCTAGGCAACTCCATAAACAGCCGTAGTAGAGTTGGGGTTTTTCTCTAAGCCACTTTTCAGGAAGCGGCTCCTAATCAATATGGCTGCATGGCAATCCTGGCCCACAGCGATGACATACTGGCTACTGGCACAAGTACAAATGGCTCAGACTTTCTGGGATAGTTTCTTGTTCATTAAGGTAGGATGGGAACTATGGATAAATTAGGATGGGTTTCTATTTGGTTTATTAATCTGTTTTGAAATAAATTCAAAACTTAAACTGCTTTCTTTTTGAGTAAGCTGTCAACATACAGGCAGGCCCTGGGTTAAGAATGTCCAGCTTATGAACAACTTGTATTTACAAATAGACCACCACAAAGCCTATTCTATTAAAATTTGAGTTACATACAGTGATTTGTAATGATAAATGTACGTGCTACTTTGTGACGCTCGTGAAAAAATTTAACGGCTTCAGCAACCTTTTTCCAGTCCAGTACAGTACAGTACCAAATCAAAATCAGAGCACACTTTATTTCCATTATGTACAAACATACCAGAACTGTTAGTGGTGCAGTGCCCAGCATGAATTACAGGACATAAATTACAAGACATACAGGGGGAATGCTTCACAAAACACTTTAAAAATAGGAATGCAAATAAGAGTGCAAGACAGTGCAAGACACTGTAAAAGGTAAGATAATGCTAGTGTATGTAGTTTCTTTTATTATTATTGTATTTTTATTACTGGTATTATGTATTGTATAATTATTGTTCTGACCAACATAGAAATTCGACAAAGTGAGACTTAGGGATTGGATCTCATTTGTAACCTGGGAACTGCCTGTATTGGGCTACCAAGTTGCAAAATTTATCTTTGCAGAATAAGCGGGTAATACGGCAGCTATTGAGGGAGACAGGCCTTACCGGCAAGCAGAATAAGAGGGCAATCCTGCAGCTATTGAGGGAGACAGACCTTAACGCCAAGCAGAATAAGAGGGCAATCCTGCACCTATTGAGGGAGACAGACCTTACTGCATAACAGAATAAGAGGGCAATCCTGCAGTTATTGAGGCAGACAAGCTTTACCACCAAGCAGAATAAGAGAGCAATCCTGCACCTATTGAGGGAGACCGACCTAAACGCCAAGCAGAATAAGAGGGCAACCCTGCAGCTCTTCAGAGAGACAGCCCTTACGCCAAGCAGAATAAGAGGGCAACCCTGCAGCTATTGAGGGAGACAGAACCTGCCGCCAAGCAGAATAAGAGGGCAATGCTGCAGCTACTGAGGGAGACAGAACTTGCCGCCAAACAGAATAAGAGGGCAATCCTGCAGCTATTGAGGGAGACAAGCTTTACCACCAAGCAGAATAAGAGGGCAATCCTGCACCTATTGAGGGAGACAGGCCTTACTGCCAATTCTGAGAACTATTCTAAATAGGTAGAGGAATATTCTAAGATTCAGCTTGAAAGACAAATAGATAAATGTCAAATACATTCCTCAGCAGCAGTGAGTCCAAAGTGTCTAAAACACAGGAGAGGCTGTCTGTAATTAACATCAGTAAGAATCTTCACACTGGTCACCCAAAACAGATTCCAACAACTGGCCAGATGTGGCGCCACCAAGAACTGAGCCGTACCCAAGCCATACCACCAAGAGACAATTTTCCATTGTAAATTATGCAAGTCATACCTTTGCCATAACTACGCTGACATAGCCCTGCTTACTAGCATGACCAAGCTTAGTCACCCCCATCTGAACGGTCGAAATGCATGGAGAGCACGGTGATCTGTGGCAATATGCATGGATTATCTGACGGAAAAAGGGCATATTCTATGTATTATTCGGTAATGCTTAACATTAACTGTACATTCATAGTGTATTTATTATGCATTCATGGGACATTCATGAACAGCATGTAAGAATAACATAACATCCTAACTTATAGCTTTAATATACGTTATTAAAAACATTATATGATTATACGATTATAATGTCTTATTATTACTATAATTTCTGTTATTAATGTATATTAAAACTTAAGGTATGTTAGGATGTTAAAAAATATGAATGTTCTCTAAATGCATAATTAATACATTATGAGGGTAGAGTTAATGTAAAGCATCACATATTATTCATTATTAATAGTATTGCACTTTGTGATGTATTGATGCATTCCTGGTAACGCGGAGCATGGAAATTTGCAGCCTCCTGCCTTGTAATGCAAATTCACAAACGTTAATGCTAATTCCCATAGTATTTCATGCTAACATAAGACAGCAAGACTTGCTAGCGGAAATTAGCACATAGTAAATCATGATGTTCGACGTCTGAACAGTAAAACGTCTCTCTGGTTTTTGGTCACTGTCCCTCCCCTGGGGTGCTCCTCTCCCAGGATAGGCGGAGAATAAGGAATGCCCGGTGCTGTATATTAGTTTCAGTCTCTCAACTTGAAAGACCACTAGGAATGCTTGGCCATTCAGATGACGCTACTCACCCTTGGGTATTGCTTCTAGATTAGGCCATTTAGCCTGTGGTTTGACCACAGACCCTTTCAGTTGTTACACTGAATGAGGAGACTAGCAAATGCATCACTCAGTGGTATTCGACACTAAAGTCCCCTCACTTCAGGGTGGTCCACTAGCTGGGGATGTCCAGGGCTGCTGTTTGTCTTGGAAGGGAGAATCTGGTAACTACGTGCATTGGAGCCAATTCAGATCACCTGCTCCTCATTTGCATTGCACATATAAATGGCCATAACTGGAGTTGCTCACTGTTGCTGCCACTCTCGACTCATGTATTTTCATTTCTGTTTTTTTTTCCCCCGGATGTTTCTGTTACATTTATCTCGTTTTCCCCTTACCCATGGATCCCTGGGGAGGGACTGAAAAACAGTGCCCTGTTTCAGTGGACGCTCCCACAGTCACCACCTTCTATTAGGAATGTAGCTTGGCAAAGTGGCACGGTGCCCAGATAGCAAAATTGATTTGGGCTTCAGTCGGCCAGGGTAGAATCTGCCGACATCCGTTTTGAATCTAGGTCCGATTCCGGCCCAAGCACTCAAACCACAATCGGGCCAAGAGTCTCTCACCTTCCGGCCCAATGGGTCAGATCGCCTTTAGCTCAGTGAGTTGGAGAAACTCGGGCTGCCATGCAATTCATTACATTCTGTTATGCATTTCTCTTGTGAAATATGTAGCCTACATTTGAATATTTGCAATTGAATTGCTCCCACAGACGTCAGAAAGACTATTTAACTGCTACTACAAATATTTTATATTATAATAAATGTTAATAAAATTTTGAAATCATTTATTATTTTCAGAAATAATATTTGAATAACAGGAATCCTGTTTAATTTTGGGTTTTCATAAGAATATCACAATGAAGCATGCTATTGACACAAATATGGTCCATAGACTCTTCTTTTGAATACTGGGTCATTAAAAAATGGAAGGGCACAACTCATGTGACCTTGGGATACGCCACCATCAATCTAAGCGTACTTTAGCCGATGGTGGCATAAATTAATTGGCCAAACAGCCGGGGTGCCGTTGCGTAATTCACATTCGGCCCTATTCGGGTAGCTCAGTGCCAAGTGAAAGCTGACACCGCCACCCATCAGCCGAGCCCGACCCGAGCCTTCATGCGGTCTGGGTGGATTCTCTGGGTGACTGAGCACGTGCCCTGCGACTGCCTGCAACACTCCGCTCCAGCGGATGAAGCTGTATGGAACACAACAAAGAAGAAAGGCTTTAGAATATTCAGCAAAACTAATTTTAGGCAAAAAAATCTGAATATTGTCTATAATACAGTTTGAAAGTACAGTAACCAAAGTTTGAAATATAATTAGTAAAAATCATTAAAAAATCTTTTTAAAAAAAAACAAAACAATTTTGCCTGTTTAAAAAACCGAACACAATATCAAATAACCATGAGTACTCTTCACAGCGGCGCCTTACAGAACGTCGTCTACACACAACCTTTCAGTGCTTTCCAAGTGCTGTTTCATTACTAATACATTCACTCCATGGTACTTCAGGGCCGTTGATTGTGTTTGGCCAGTAATAACGTTCTCAGTCCTCCGACCAATCCTCATTAAACTCACGGTTAGCATTTGCAGCCATCAGCAGTTCTGATCTACTATGTTTCCATGGCAAGGGGGCAAAACACAGTCAAATTATCTGCTCTGAGTCCACAGAGTGATATTGCTTTATGATTTTGCTGTGTGTCGCTCAGCAATTAAAGCTCTCTGCCTGCGACTGGGAGGTTGTCAGTTTGATCCCTGGTGTCGGGCAAGGTGGCAAATCCACTGGGACCTTCTGCAAGACCCCACCAACACACTCCATGGCGGCCAAATAAATAGCCTGACTCTGTGGTCAGACCCGAGTTTTGCTCACAGCTATATATGGATGCATGTGTCTCAAGGAAAGAGCAATGAGATGTGTGAAAATAAGAGTTCTAATATACCTGTACTCATACTTGTTCAAATGGCAAATAAAGGTTAATTTAAGAAGGCAGAATATATTTAAACCCTCAAACTAATTGTATGATTTGACTCCATGCTGTCATCCAATTCCATTTATGTTACTGAGTTGGTGCATCAGAATTTCCTCCTCACCCAAAATAACATGTCCCCACATCCCAACCACGCAGGTTAAATCAGCAGAAACTATCAGGTGACCACTAAGCCCACAGTGCGGCTTTGACACTTGTTTGCTGTTTTTCAGCAGTGGCCTGAAAAGAAATGCAAATAGTCATTTTTTTTAAGCGTTAGGTGCTTGCAGATCCATGCTGTCTGGCTCTAAGAATCCAACATACTATGGCATATTTTCCAGCCCAGATGGCAAATGAACGGCAGCATGGCTCCTGGAGGGTCTATACGACTCCCCTTCTTGAGCCAGCTTCAGCAAAATCACCAGCAGGGCCAGGAAACCTTTGATGATTAATTCAAGGACATATGCAGGCTGTACTGGCTCCAGAGCAGGTTAGCATAGCGCTGCCAGGGATGAATTGTGAAGAGGTTGTGGAGTTTGGGTGATGGCCAGCAGACTGAGGGTATGTGAGCGTGACTGCCGCATTTTCTGGAAAGTTATATACAGCTGTACAGACTGACCAAAATCTGAACATGCAAATAACTATCCAATAAAAATATTACTTATTATTTATCTTAAGTAGTCAATCATATTCTGGTTTTAAATGTAATTATTGAAGATCTGTTTTTACAGGAGTGGGAAGGTAGCCGGTAGAGAATTGAAAGGTACAGTAGGTGTGAATGAAGCCCAGTTGACTTCATCACACAGATGGGCTGTGAGAAACTTTCATAAGATTAAGATGAAAATAGAAGTTACTATGCACTATGGCTGGTATAGAGAGGTCAATTAAAGTAAAGGTAAAACTTAAAACCTTCACATTTTAGACTTGGGTGGATGTCAGTGTTTGGGAATCGCCGCATTGAGTGGACCTCATTCTAAGTTTTTGATCATTTTAATTGAACATGTTTAGGTCTAACATGCCTGAGCCATTTACAGTAATTGGAGAGCTGCTAAACAGCACAAAATTGGGCAAGTCTGCCACTCGGTCTCAGCAAAAGCTGGACACTGTGAGCTTACCAGAAGCTGGACGTCATGGCAGGTGTGACGTCCTGCTCCCAACAATCCTGATTGTGTGCCACACCCACCTCGTTACCTCCTGTTTTGCCCTAATTGGAGTCACCTGTTGCTTGTTAAGTCTAGGTTGTGTTTGGTATTTAGTCAGTGTCTCTGTTAGTGTTCCCCAGATCTGTCATTGTCGTACCTAATGTGAGTGCCCTGCGTCTGTGTTCTGAGTAAAACCCTTTTTGTTACCTTACCTGACGACTCCCGCCTGGTTTAGTTCGTGCATCGCTCACGCCAGTCGCTACATTAACGGCGATCATTACAAAAGCAGATCAGAGCTCAGCCGTATGCATCATTGGCTAAAATAAACCAAATTTGACATAAAAGCCAGGCTAAAACCTACAAAGGGAAAAAAAATGAAGACAAAAGTGAAGGTTCACTGTTTGTGTCGAACTGCATATAATGGGGAAGTAATGGTGCAGTGCTCACAGTGTAAGGGCTGGTTTCATCCCACATGTGCCTGCATTCCAAAGATTGCTTTGCAAAAAGCAGAAGAGTGGTTGTGCCCATGTTGCAATACAGAAGAGTAGCATAACAATAGAAAAAACCTGAGAGAAATAGAAATAGTAGAACTGTTGAATAGTTTTAAGAATTTATCCATTAAATTTCAATCCTTTATTGCAGATATTTAATTTTTTTTAATGTTTTTTTTTTTGGCTTGTATTTTTATTGTTCTAATTCAAGTTTAAATCATTTTTTTTTTGTATTGTATTTTATTAACTGGGCTATCCAAAAAATATATATTTTGATTTTCCAAGCTTGAAGACTAGCACAAATAAAGAAAAAGTGCACTTTATAAACCAATTATTCAAACAAATTCTCTGTTCAATTGTGAGTTATAAAAAAAAATTTTGGCCCTTTATTTGTAATATAATTATTTATTACAGATTTATTTGTTTTCTTTTATATTTATTTGTTGATTGTTTGATTATTTTTTAGATTGAGCCATGTTTAAATTCAGCGTTTATTTCTTTATTTATTTATTTTTACTGGGCTAGCACAATTTATTTAAATTATTTGAAGGTTAAGCGTATAACTGATAGAAGTTTGAATGCAGTGTTGAATTCTTTTTTTTTTTTTCTGGACTGGAAATGCAATAGAAGTTCTTTGTTTGAAAAAAAAACACCAATAAATCTTTTTAAATTATACGTAATATGTCCTTTTGGCATAATATGTGCATTTTACTTTGGTTTTTTACTTTGGTTATCATATTTTTATGATAAATGAAGGACAACGAAGGTAAATGTAATCCATTTACATATATAAAGTTAAAACTTTTACACTCATTTAAAAAATGTTTTAAGTATTTTTTGTTTGCCTATTCAATAATATGAGATTAAATGTCATGTTTTGTGAAACTTGAAAGCAAATACATGTAATTAAGGAAGTCTCACTTTTTATATTACTGTGGTATCAAAATATGTCAGTCATGAGAAATTAAGAGTCTGGCATGACTTTTCAGGCTTTACTAGGAAAATGGACAATTTTGGAGAAACAAAAATATAGGAAATAATAGGAATATGTATATTTGTTAAACAATGGTACTCATAACTAAATCATTTTACAGCAAAACAGCAACAATGTCTTAAAGTCAGTGCGTTTATCAGATATCTCCTGTTTCATATGAGAGAAGCGTGGTCTAAAGGGATTATTTACAGTTGCAGAGAAATATGACCTCAAACATACCATATTTCTCAATACAGCCTTTGTAATGCTATAGAGATTGAGTGGAAAATTACATAACAATGGTACAGTAAAACGTTGTCCAGATTTGGTGGAGATACAGCCTAGGCACTTGCCTTTCAGGAGGTACCAGAGATGTTTGTGCCTTATAGGAGATTCCTGAGAAATGAGCTTTCAAACCTGGACCATATATGCCAATGCATATACTGCAGACCCATGGATTTAAATGTGGATTTTCTTTTAAATGCTACAGTAAAAGTTGTCCAAATTTGGTGCAGGTATAGCCTAGGCCCTTGCTTTTCAGGAGGTACCAGAGATGTTTGTGCCTTATGGAAGAATCCTGAGAAATGAGCTGTCAAACCTGGACCATATATGCCAATGCATATACTGCAGACCCATGGATTTCAAAGTGGATTTTCTTTTAAATGCTACAGTAAAAGTTGCCCAAATTTGGTTCAGGTATAGCCTAGGTCCTTGCCTTTCAGGAGGTACCAGAGATGTTTGTGCCTTATGGGAGAATTCTGAGAAATGAGCTTTCAAACCTGGACCATATATGCCAATGCATATACTGCAGACCCATGGATTTCAATGTGGATTTTCTTTTAAATGCTAC
>JAABNY020000095.1:27432127-27443693 GCA_015164015.2 Brevimyrus niger | reverse complement strand
TAAAACCCTTTTTGTTACCTTACCTGACGACTCCCGCCTGGTTTAGTTCGTGCATCGCTCACGCGAACATTACAGCAGGGAACAGAACCTGCTTGCAACTACAGCCAGTGCATGAAGATACATAGCCTGGCATACTGTACAAAGCACAAAACCTGGACTTCTGAACAATGTAGGATCTGATAAGGCATCTTCTCTTCGGAGATATACCAAAGCTGCGGAAAATCAGAATTTACACTCTGGATTAACAAAATGAGATTTTTTTTCTCAATAGTCATTAATGGAATCATCAGCAATACCTGCACTTTGCCATTGTTGTCAGCCCCTAAGCGACTGGTTATTATGTCTGAATTTCGTGCCCCTGACTGCAACACTCTTGAGAAGTTTGTTCTGTACCTTAAACCTTCCCCCTGCTCTTTTGATGTTTAGCCTTCCAGCTTCGTAAATATTGTCTTGGTTGCTTATCATAGGATTTATCGCAACTAGTGAATGGCTCACTACCATCAGGAGTGCCTTCAACATCATTGAAAAACACAGATATTAAGCCCCTCCTGACAAAGAGAAAGCAGGATCATTCCACTAAACAGTCACAGGCCTATTTCAAATTTGCCATTCATAGGCAATGCTAATAAGAATGTTTTCATGTCTTGATGTTAAGTCATTCTGTTGTGATATTAAGTCATTCGTTCATGATAGTCATGGCTTCAGGAAATTAAGTGTTGATTTCATGATATTAAGAAGTCTTCATTTTGAGAAAGTATGTCATGATTCCTTAATGTAAAGTCATTCTGAACACCTTTTTTAAACCTGAATGGGTCTTTGACAACCCTCAGGTTTCTGGCCAGATCACAGTTCTGAAATTGCTATAATAAAAGTACTAAATGACACTGGCCTGAACACTGATACAGTCCTGGTGTTATTGGACCTTGATACAGCCTACTGTACGATACCATTGACCATAAAATGTCTCCAAACTGCTTGGAAAAAATAGGTCTTTTGGTGGTTCAGGACATCTTTAGAAATCAGGGGTTTTTTTCTCACTGCTAGCACTTATGGTTCTCAGTGAACTTTAATGTCATATGGTGTCCCCCAGGGATCAATTCTTGGGCTACATTATTCAACCTTCATATGCTTCCGCTTGACTGAATTCTGCAGCAAGAATGGCTATTATAGTTATGCAGATGACACCCAGTGTTTAGGGCTTTCATCTGATGACTATAGACTCACTGTATCGATGCCTGGAGCAAATAAACTAGATGCAAGTAAACTTCCTTCAATTAAACAAAGAAGAGACTGAGATCATTCTTTTTGGTAACAAAGATGAAAGGCTTAGATTTGAAGCATATATTGACTCTACAGCACTAATGACAACAACCCAGAACAAAAATCTTGTGTAATACTAGATTAGGATATGAATTTCAGCTGCCACACTAAAGGAATAATAATAATAAAAAAAACGTTTTTACCATCCAAAAAATGCAGTTCAATTCAGAAGCTTAATTTGCAAACTTTTATTTCCTGTAGGGTGGATTGTTGGCAGGGTCTCCTGGCTTTTCTTGCCAAAAAGCCAATTAATCAGCAACGACTGATTCAAAATTCTAATGCTAGAATTTTGTGAAATACCTTGAAAAAAACTCACTTTAAACTCACTACTTTTAGAATTGATTTTACAGTACATTCATAAAATTTAAAATAGCTTAGACCCAAAATATATCTCTGACCTGGATATATGGTCTGATTGATCTTATAGGTTCTTGGGAACTGTTCAGCTTGTGGTTCCTTAAGTTCAAACTCAAAGTAATTAAATGGCTTTTAGCCAATATACAGCAAATAGGTTGAAAACCATCCCCCCAAGTGTGCCCCAGCCTTAGTTAATTTTAAATCTTTAACATAATTTTTTTTGTTTTGTTTTCTGCTTCTTTTATTTCATTTTATTATACTTATAAAATGCATTAGTTTTATATCCTTTGGTAAATTATGGTAATCTTTCAAAATACCTTTTTACATGCTTTTTATTAATTTATTATTGTCTGTTAGGAATAGGACTTCATGAAAATGTGCTTTATAAATAAACTTGCCTAGAAAACTGCAAATTCTCAACCTCAACGATGGCTTTGCTTTACCAGCACAATTAATAAGCAAATATTGGAGTCATAAGTTTATTGCTTGACAGCTTGTAAACACTATATGTGAATAAAATTCTGAATCTCATGTATTGGGTAAGATATATGAAGGCGTCTGTTTTCAGAAACATGACAAGGACACCAAAATAAAAGCATGCAATCGCAGTGCCGGCTTTTCCAGTCATCGCTGCCATTTCAAACTGCCAGCTATGAAAACAAAAACAGACTTGGCTAATTAAAGGGTCTGGATGGCGGAGCCACGTTCAGAACATTTAGCAAATTTGTTTAAAATTCTAAAATGTTTTCAACTCGGCAATTTACATGAATATGCCCTGTGATGGATGGCATACCACTGAGGGTGTGGCTTGTGTCCTGTGCTTCCTGGGATGGGCTCCAAGTCCCCGCATAAGCAACTAGAAAATGAATATATATTTACTTGAAAAATACATAAATAAATTACAATCATAATTAGAACTAGGCTGGATTGTTTTTCGGCTTATTAAAAATTTTTATCCCTTAAAGTTTTCTGGGACTGATTAGGTACTATCGTGATGAGCAATTATCATGTAATTTAACAGTGCATGATTAAGTATGTATAATTTGCATTTACAAGTGCAAGTTTTGCTGTCCTGACCATCGAAACTGCCTTTCTCCTATTTCAGGAAGCTGTGCCTGTAGGAACCCCATGTTTAATTACCATTTGACATAGATATCATGACACAGATAACTAATTAAACAATTATCTAAAGAATGTGTTTTAATGCTCTGGCATCATCTTACTTTCATTCATTGACCATTATTGGATTATTACTGCCATCCACGTATCTGTAGACCACCTTATTTACAACACAAATATATGCAAAAATATTTCCTTCCCATGCTGGGTTGTTCCCTGCCTTGTGCACATAGCTTCTGGGATAGGCTTCACCTAGGAGGGTGTGGATGTTTCTGGAATGGCTTTAAGTTAGAGGAAAAGCCCTGCTACTCACCTGTACCTGACTGAGTATAAAGCAAGTTTAGTGCAATAGTTGGTTCCCATGGCTTTGCACGTTGGCTACCATAAGTTAAAAGCCAAATGATTTTTGTATGCTGCTTCATGGTTCATGTTCCCTGTGCCAGTAAAATCTCCCAGTACCATCCCCCAGTCCCTGAGTGTCTGTTCTCTCTCCAGAACAGCCAGGCTTTCACTGTAGTCTATCGGCTGTGGAAAGCCGTTGGAAGAAATGAATTACTTCATGATGCCAAAGAAAGGATGTCACTCAACATGGCCCCAACAAGGGGAATTCTGTTTTGACACTCTTTCCTGCCAATTTAAGCCCCCTTGTAGTCATGCAGTCCCTGAAACCTCCCTCTTGTGTAATAGCACCTATTACATTGAAAACCACGGATTCCTGTAACAAGGCTCTCCATATTGACCCAAGTCATAAAACCTACCAAACAAGGCCCACACACATCCTTGAGCACCGGTCATGCAGGTATAAGGCCTGTCTCCTAGCTATTGATAAGAAAGTTCTGGTAGCCTAACAGTTTCCTGTCTTGTCTCTTGCCAGCCCACTCACTAACTCTATGAAACTTGCCGAATGTGTGGTCAGTCTCATTTAGGAAGCTTGGGATACAAAAAGACAACGTTTCCCATTATGGGCCACAATTCACGTCCGAGTGTTCTGATTGGTTGGGAATCACCCTCAGACTCTCCTCCGTATATCATCTACAAGCTAATGGCCAAACCAAATGATTAAACAGAGGTGCTTTTTCAGACAGCACTGCTTCTTTAGTAAGGCTCCCTGCAATCGGTATCTTGTCATTATATTAACATTGCCACAGAAATGACTGCTAAGAGAAAGCATCAATTCATGACAGGATAAGATAAAGAGGAAGACGAAAATGGGTAATGAGAAAGAAGTAACAGTTGCTTATATAACTTGTAGAGTATATAAATATGAGAAAAACCGCAGTGAATGACTGGGCATGTGAGTCATCACCATAGGAGATAATTAGACAACTGGTTTCTTAGCATAGAACAAAAATCACAGCTAAGTAGGTTCAACACAAGCTTCCAGTTTACAGGCATTGCTGAAAATCTTAAAATATGTAGATAAATATGCAGACATTGTTCCCTGTGAAAGGTTGCCCACAATCCTGGGCTGTACCCTGTCTTGAGCCTGTAGCCTCTCGTATAGGCTCCGGGACCCACACAACACTGAATATGACAAGCAGTTACAGAAAATGGATGGATGGATATGTAGACATATAGAAACTATTTGGATACTAAATAATTATATAGCATTTTATATGTCTTTAAATAATGTTGCATGTAATCGCATTCATTATATTATATTGGCAACTTGTTTTATTATGCAGCTGTGACAACAAAACATTATATCATTTATGTATGGTATGCCACCATCATAAAAATGAAGGAACACTCCTCACATTTACAGAAACGGTGTCATAACATTTATTTTGGCGTGTATCTAATCCTACAGCTGTGGTTTATAACCACGGCATGCAAAGGGTAGAAGAATTGTATTACCTCGGTAAGCATCTTTTGCCGATGTCCAGTGCTTAAGCAGCATTAAGCCCCCAAATGTTTTGCTCTGAGCTTGTAAGGAAAACTGCAGAAGACAGTGGTGCCATTTTTGGATTGGAGCAAAGCTTTATCTGGGGAAGCCCTTCTAGAAGCGAATGGGTGTATGAAGGTATCGGGGAACAGGCAAAGGTGAAAAACTGCACACAGAGGCGCAGAGATGGGACAGGCAATGGCCAGGGGGCCCCAGCCTGGGAGGGGGCCCCTGAGGGCGGCCGATTACATAGCACGTTACAACGACAAATCTGCTCTTTTTCTGTATTGTGCTCTTCACAGAAGTGAAAATAAAAGTCTTGCATTTATAAAATTCTTCTTGTTGATGTTGTCACAGTAAAATAAAGGTAATACATTTTACCATGTGTGGTGAAGGGGGGTGGGGGTAGGGGGCCTCCTGGAGTTTTTTGCTTATGGCCCCAAGAGTCCCTACAATTACCTCTGAGTGCACACTTTCACAATTTTTGGGACAGAGGCACCGGTCACGGGTTCCTGTCAAAGTAAAAGCAAAGTACACAAATACATCTGGACGGGCCAAGAGGCAGAACAGATCCATGCAAGCAGCCAGTTACCTGAGGGTCTGTCCTGATACGATCTTAACCTGGGCCCCTTCACACTCTGTTCACTTATGTAGATTCAGATTATAATGTGCAATTCATACATTAACTGAGTATTTTATAGCTTGTGACGCCATGACAGTTCTCCCACAGTCTGTGTGATTCTTCAGGTAAATGTGTGTCTGTCTGAATGCCTTATATTGGAGCCCAGCTGTAGGGTGGACCACAAGATTCCCTGGGGTGGGTATTTGAGGGAAAACGTTCACAGAGCCAGCCATTAAAATAGTCATCCTTCCCTCCTATTTACAACAATAATAAAAACGTGATTGGTTGGCACGTGTCCAACCCTAAGAGTGGCCTGGCCTATCCCAGCCTCCCCAAGTCCCTGGATCTGCTTGTGATGTGTCTAAGGTGCACCGACGCCAGAGAACGCCAATACCAGCTGCCAATACCAGTGCAAACATGCGCAGACAAATGGTTCAAGAAAACACAAACAATCCTCCCTCCCATGATTTCAAAAAGTTATTAAAGGGTGGATAATTGGTTAAAAAAAATTAAATCACGTATCCTGCAATGCATCAGGTTTTTGATTTAATGAAAAAGTAAAAGAAATGTATTTGTCAGGTGGTATAGGATACAGTTTTGAGTTAATTTTTTGAAGCATTAATTTCACTTGATGGTGTCTGCTGACTCATTGACCAGATTACTCATACTCATTTTTCAAAAGTATCCTGTACTCTCTTCTGTTTTAAGTACCCTGGATAATGCAAAATCAGACACAAACAGAAACAAAATATTTGTCACGCCCGGCTCCTTTCCGTTCCTCATGTGTGCCACGCCCACCTCATTACCTCATGTTTATACTGGATTGTTCTCACCTGTCCCTTGTTAATACCGACTAGTCTTGTGTATTTAGTCCACGTCTCTGTTAGTTACCCCCAGATCTGTCACTGTTGTTGATTGTCAAACCCCTGTGTGAAGACCTTGCTTGTCTGATCACCCTGAATAAACCCTGTTCGGACCTCTACCGGGCTGCTCTCACCTCTCTCTCTCCTGCTCTCCACTCCCAAACGTGACAATATTGTTATATGTTCTCAGAACAAAAATTTGTTTCTTTGATCTGTTTTTTGATATTGTATTGGTAAAATTGCTTAAATATGAAATATGCATGGCCAGCCTCTGCAATGATAAACTCTGTCTCTGAACTTTTCATGGATGATTCGCCGTTGTTCCAATTAGTTTCTTGAAACAAATCTTAAGATCTGCTTACAAATATGCAGGTCTGTATTCACTGAAGGTAATGGGTTAAACGCTGCAGTTGTAAATAAAATGACAGGAGCTGTAACCTTTTCAGACTCTATCAATCCCTTACCCACCGAACCTGATATTTTTCAGCTACACCCAGAACTAGGACTTGAATCCCGAAAATTCTTACCCTCGTATCATTTGTGCACAGCCGGTGATCTGTAAATAATATTTAACATTCACAAACAGGCTAAAAAGACTTACTGCCTGCTATATTTCTGCTAACAAATGTAAAAATACCCCAAATCTCTGCTGAAGTAAGAGAATAACAGCACTCTCAACATGGGCCCGAAGATCTCATGATTGATAAGACATCTGCTGAAACTCTGTGGCTTTATGTTCATGCAAAATAACACATGAATGCTTTTAAAGAATATCTCAATGCAGGGCAGGGTTTTTAAGCTTGTAGTTAACATGATGAAGAGTTGTAAGACTTAGATCTATGACCATATTATTAAGCCTGCAGGAAACTAACAGGGTGGCTGAACCACTTGTGCAAATGCTAACAGAAAAATTAGCCTAGATGTAGTCTATATCCATCTATCACCAGTCTATCACCAGAGCCGATGTGTATGGTGTATCGGGAAAATACTGCAATCACAGACTATCGGTTTTCCATCTTCCATAGTCACCTGTTGAGAAGATTGTCAAGGTCTAACTGAAGTCAATTGGGCAGAAAGTGATATGAGGATGGGAACAGTTCCATTCCATTCCATCAGCCACAGAAGTGCAATACCATGAACCCGTATCAAAAAGCAAGATTATTTGCTTAGCCGGACAGCGTGTGGGATTTAAGGTACCTCAGTTGAAATGGTCTTTATCTTCGTTCACTTACAATTAGCCCGAACTACTGTAAATCCGACAAATAAACCGAATAATCATGAAATCCAATTCTAGCCCGGTTAATTGCCATTGTTAGCAATATCAGTTGATAACACATTACGCGCAGTGCTTTACGTAAAAAACTCTGTAGCAACACGTCCACAGATAAGTTGGATGGTATAGTGTGTGCGACCGATTTAATGAGCCACAAATGAGAAGTAGTGCTTGAACAGTAAACTACAACTTTCCCTTCAGTTGATAAAAAGAGCAGTCATCTTTGATTCCGAACTCTGGATCCTCTGTGCTGTTCTGAGATATTTCTCGGAGCACGCATATCCTCACTTCCAGCTTAAAAACTGCCAGAATACGACTTGGAATACGAGTTCCGAGGGCAAATGGAATGCACGAAAATTGCCCAAAAGGGATTGATAGAGAGATTTCAGGAATTTTGAGTCATTCTGCACTGCAGATAGTTTAATTGTGTTGTGTTTTATCAAATTAATCATGATGATGGATTAATCTGCGTTAACCCGTTAATTTTAACAGCCCTAATATATATATACACCCACTCACCTAAAGGATTATTAGGAACACCTGTTCAAATTCTCAGTAATGCAATTATCTAATTAACTAATCACATGGCAGTTGCTTCAATGCATTTAGGAGTGTGTGTGTCTGTGTGTGTGAATAAATATATAAATATAATATAATATAATATATGGGGTGAAATCAGAGGTGTTTTGACTGAAGTTGAAGGTGAATAATAAAACACTCTGATTTCGGATTGAAGTAGATTGATTTTCCTTTGAAATGTTATGGAGGAAAATTGGGAGAAAAAACATTAGCATGCTAGTAAGCCTAAGTATCACTATTCAATGGGGTCAAGGCAATGCACCAGTTTACCAGTGTTGTTAAAACCATGCAGTTTTGAACTTTACCTAATTTTTAATAGATTTTTTTTACCGTTGGGCCAGAAGAAATCCTGAGGTACAAATGTAACAATACATTTTACTGAAGGACTACATGCATATAACTGAAAGAAGTGATGAAGAGCTGACCTCACTTCTTCAAACAGGATTGGGGACTTGTGTTGATCAGATAAGAGATTAAGCTGAATAAGGTGTATATAGGTAATGAGAAATTCATGCTCTTCTCTTCTGGAAAAAAACCCTTGGCTGATGCAGAAATATTCTGCAGGCTATAGCTTGGGATTTCATGCAGTAAATCTTTGCAATTCCCTTTTGCAATGTTATATTTTATCAGCTTACATTTGGGAGATGGTTGGAACCTAAGAATTTCTACAATGTCTTATGCTGGATTAATTCAACTAAATGAAGTATTAAAACTGCAGAAATACAACTTTTGGGTTAAGATGTCTGTTGAAGAGGTCGTCCAACAGTCATCTGGAGCAAGAGAAGTTCATCCTCTCATCATAAAATGCAAAACAACAGTAGTAGCGACAGAATAAAACAGGTAATGTAGGACACAGATGTGGTGAAAAGGGTGAAGAGGACCAGATGATATGTAATTGAGACGGGAACAGCATTTGTGTTTGGGAAAGTGAGTTTCTTTTTCAGCTCTTATGAGGATTGCGTAGGAACAAGATTGAAATACACAAAAAACAGGGAGCATGCGAAAAAGACAATGAGAGAGGGACAAGAAAGCTCCATCTGCTGTTACTTTTGCAGTAACGCCGGGACTTTGGGTGACTAGAGGCAGAACTCACCAGTTTATATGCATCGTTTCGAGTGAAGGCAAGTCTGAAATAATCAACAGGCCAAATCGTGGGCTCCTGCCCCCCCCCACCCTTCCAGGGCTGCATGCCTCCCAGCTCTTCTCACACTTTAGCATTTTTCACCGTATCCATTTCCATCTTATAGCACAGTATCTCTTTCCATAATACCTCAAACAACCCAGCTTTAAACAAGTATCAGTTTAGCCTGTCTAAGAATTAATTTGTTATATATCCCTTTCTGTTTCCGACCATCACATCCTCTCCACACTATTGTTTGAACAAATTTAAATTGTGGTACCTTAAATCCGACAAGTTACCCCGATAAGCCAGTAACCCCGCTTCGTAGTACAGGCCCCTGGTCCTGATAAAACATAAACATGTACGGATGTGTTTTCCACAAGAGCCGTGTCTCCAGATCTTCCTGGCCAGTTTGCACAATATCCTAGACCAGCACAGAAATCGGCATCAGAAGCTGCTGGAGACATCGTCCCACTGACAGCCACCAATGAGCAGAAACGTGACAGCCCCCAGCTGAGCAGGAAGTGATTAGGAAGAGTCCAGCTTGTGTTCACCATGTGGTATGTGGTTGTCATTGCGTGACCCTCTCAAAGACCATAGTATCTGGAACTGTGACTCAAGATGACTTATAAAAGTGCCAATTCAAGTACTGCTGTCAGATGGTTATCTTGTGACCAGTGCATGTGCAGGAATAGTGCTGCTTTGGCCCACAGCTAGCCAAGGGGGGCGGGGGGGGGGGGGTAAAAGCCCAGAGCCAAGCATGAGGGACACTGGAGATGTGCATGTGATGAAGTGTTGTGCTACTGTGTAACAATATATCTTCTGGAAGGGCAGACCAGAACAACGATAAAAGGTCTGATTCTCTACTGCAACGTGCGCTTCTCTGCCTATCCTGAAGATTATGACTGATCTTTACAAACCATCATAGAGGAGGGGGCTCATTTTCATTAGTGACTAATTAATTTCAGATCCCACCATGCAAATCACGGGTGGTGGGGAGGAAAATTCAGCCACTTTGGTTATCACATGATATGTTACAATACGACAGACTTGTCTTTTTCATTCTCTTTACATGAGCTGCCAATTCCCAGTAACCCTTTAAACCAGTATTGCTATGCTGCATCAGCACTGTAGTGGGCTAACTACACATTGAACATAACAATCATCAAGGGATTGTCTGCTGAGAGAGCAGAGGAGAAACTGTATGACAATTGTTTACTAGCCAACAGCTTAAAAATGCTGGCAAGGCTGGAGAAAATATGGAGAGCCTTAGTTGCCCATTTAACTGGCCTCAGAATGACAATAGCGAGCTTCTGTGAGTTTATGCTCTGGGCGCACCGGGTCCCTTCCGCCGGGGCCAGTCCATCCTACAGGCAGCATGGGTGTCCTCTGCTAATAATAAATGCTATTATACACATCTTTTACTATTATAAATATGTTACTTGATTATTACATTTATACCTATACATAATTATGTAAATCTATCAATGTAACCTACAACTGTTAGAAATAAATAATAATATATACACACACGTGTGTAAAATTTTGTGTATAAGGGCCCACACACTGTCTTCATACCAGGGTCCGGATTCTCTTCTGGGCAACAAAAATGCCCACTTACCATAGACCAAGTTCTGAGGGGACGTTGATATGTCAGACAATTTCACTTGAATGTCGACAGCGATGCTCACCTCGGGCGTCACAAGGGCTAGGCCCTGCCTACCATAGTCCGAAGACATGCGGCCAGTAAAATAATTCCACAAAACTGGCAACAACGGGTGTATGTCTGTGGGGAAAGTGTGTCTGTGCCCTCTTAGGGTCTGGCATCTCATCTACAGTAGGACATCCCCTGCCTTATACCCTGTGTTCATTGTACCCAGATGATCATTTTGCAAAGTTATCAAAATGTTTATCTTGAAACATAGAAGAAGGTGGCAAAGGGGCAGTTGTTTAAAATACGCCTCATTCTATAGCTGCATTAATAAATGGCCAACTTGTTCTGTTGTGTGGTATAATAATCAAGGATTGACATAACTGGTATTCAAGTATGCTTTTGTGGTTTACATGATTAAATGTGTGGTCATTTCTTGTCATAAAAATGCAAATACGAATAAAATAAGTACATATTTGCATTTTTATGATGAAAGATTACTGTACATTTAATCTTTTATATCGCAAATGTGTAGTTGCGTACTGGTTATGTCAATCCTTGGTAATAATAATTATTTCTGCTACATTACGTGTCCTATAATTACCATATCCCCGATTCTCTTAATAGGAATACTGACACCTTAAGTCGTTGCTATGTATATCAGATCTGCAATCTCTAGGCAATATGAGGTCATAGCTAGCAATTCAGGTACTGTAGTGCTTTTTGTAATATATATATATATATATATATATATATATATATATATACACACTCACC
>JAABNY020000095.1:27415847-27429654 GCA_015164015.2 Brevimyrus niger | reverse complement strand
CCCACCTCGTTGCCTCCTGTTTTGCCCTGATTGTAGTCACCTGTTGCTTGTTAAGTCTAGCTTGTCTTTTGTATTTACTCCATGTCTCAGTCAGTCTTGCCCAGATCTGTCATTCTCGTATCATGTGTGAGTGCCCTGCCTGTCTTCGTTCTGAGTAAACCCCTCCGTTACCCTACCTGACGACTCCAGCCTTTTTTTGGTTCGTGCGACACACTCGCAATCATTACACCAGGTCTATAAGATTCTAACGAGTCTGGATGCTGTTAAGCCAAATGGCTATTTCAAAATTAGTCTAAATACTACAACTCGTGGCCATAAGTGGAAATTAGCGGAAGAAACAAATTTGAGAAAGCACTTCTTTACACTGTGTAGTTTGAGTATGGAATAGTCTTCCTGCTAGTGTAGCAGAAGCTAAAACCCTGGCTTCCTTTAAATCTGAGCTAGATAAGATTTTAACAACTCTGCTCTATTAGTTAAGTTCTCCCCAAACGAGCTTGATGGGCTGAATGGCCTCCTCTCATTTGTAAATTTCTTATGTTCTTATTTGTGCTTCGTGAACCTCCGTCATTCATAGCTGACCACTTCTCACTGAAAGGAAACCCAGGTGAACTTCACCACAAGCGCAATTTGGGGCATCAGTTTCAAATAAGACAGCGAAGGCATCTCATCTTCAGTGTTCAGGGAGCACTAACTTACATGCAACTGCAAGGGTTATATCTGAAACAGAAGTGCCCCACCCCAGTCATACTACCCCCCAAATCAATAAACCAACACCATGTCCAAGATGCAAGTGTAGGACCTGCACCCAGTGTGGACTCTTGCCCACTGAGGCCTGCATCGGGAACCTTAGGTGGGTGCTGCAGAAAGAGTCTAATCTAGGGGTTTGAGGGTGTTGATGACTATAAAACTATGCTGAACTAAAATAATCTTGCCTTTAAGTAAAAGGTGATTAAATATTTATAATAAAAAGTGTTTAAGATATCTTTAATGAGAGTTAAATAGCTCACAGTCTTAGCCTTTTATTTTCATTTAGGCAGTTAAGATTATTAACTTGCTCAAGGGTACAACAGTGTTACTTCGCTCACACGAAAGCACTTGGATCATAACTCCAGCTATTGCATTCCCTGCTGCCCATTAAAATGTACACAACTGAGAAACCAATGGATGTAAAATGATAATAGAAAAAGAGAGGTGTAAATAGGCTCTTAAAAGTGTTCGTTTTATGACAAAAAACCCATTTAACATATATCTTTACAACCTAGTTCATCTTTAAAACAGCGCTAACTATTTTGGCAGGTCTTAAGATTTTCTCAGAGGGCAACTGTAACCAAAAAGAAAAAAAAATCATATATTTCTTCTTTTTTATGTTGTTTAACATATGAACAAGTACACACTAAAGAGGAACCACTCAGCCAGGGTTGGGGGGGAAGAAAAATCTACAAATAAGAACAATCTAAATACGTTACACAGCAGGGATGACATATAATGCTTGCACAGACCAATTATGGAAAATATGATAAGTAATGATCAGGACACATATGCAGTCGTGACATGTTACAGTGCGTCCGTCATAGGCGACTATGGTACAGTAAGTGCTTTACGGTGTCGTCCTGTAGAGTGCAGTAGATAGTTTGATTAAATTCTTTTATACAGGCCTCTAGCTGTGCGCGCCCACATACTGTACATAGGCGAAGGGAGGGAGGGAGGAGCGATCGTAGTATTTTGTTGATTTCCATTTCCCTGTCGTGGCAGGCGAAGAACACGGCCGGAGAGCATTTTTATTTTTCTAAGAGATATAGAATAAAGCCGCATGGTGTGCGACTCGCCTAAAACGCCATCGTGAAGCATTAATTTCACTGCAAGTCGCGGCCGGCGGAGGATTTTCACTCGAATATACCTTACTGTGCAGTGTACGTAACTATTGCGCTTAGCGTGGATACGGCCGCTGCCTGGACTTTTTGCCCTTCTTTCTGTTTTTTTTTTAAATCGCCTTTAATTGCGATAAAAAGCAGCAGATCGCAGCGATCGCGGACGCAGGGACCGCACGGTGAGTGCCGCTGCAAAGTACGTACTTTGGACATATCTATCTCAGCGGGGGCATTCTGCGTTTTGTGTGCTGGGATCTGTCCGAGGAAAGCGCCGCCAGTTTGCATCAGATAGCTAAGTGGTTTTGACAGATCCAGTACGCTACATTGTGACATTAGTTGAGGATCAGCGGCGACACAGCCCGTATGCGGCGTTACTTTTGCATTCTGGCCATGTTCATGCACCAATATTTATAATTTTCCGAATTATTGACCTACATTTAGCGGCGTTTTTAGCCAGGATCATAAAATGTAGAATCACGCTGTCGCCCAGTTTTGAGCTAGTGAGCGAACTATTTGCACGAATGTGCATTAAGTAAGGATATATTTCTGTACTTCTTTCTGTATACTGTCTGCTTAACGAAAATGTGTTTTTGGTTTGCGCAGTTACTGTAAAGATTCCTTTTCAATGACATATTCTCCCTGTAGCTTTCACTGCTGAGTTTGTAAACATCGTAAAAATTTTCTGCTGCATCCGGACGGGCCACTGTAAAATGCCTGCGTCCACCATAACTGAATTACCAATTAGAAATGTAACTAATGCATCTATTAACGTTGATCCCACACTCTGGTTTTCGTATATTATCCTAGAAATCCTAGTCATCTGTTTAAAATGTAATAATTGAGGAATGGTTGTGCAAAAACATATCTGGGGGTCTGCAGCAGAGTTTCGTAATTCGCTGTTTTTAGTTTTAATTCCCATACGTATTGCTGTGCAGAAAGCCATGATTGCACAGCTAAACAATAACATTGCTCAATTTTTACTCTGATGCACACATTTTCTAAATTATTCAGGAAGGGGAGTGCATTTGGAAAATTGCGTGCTCGTTTGTCCTGGTTTGTGTACATTTAATTCAATAGGCTGTACTAGAGAAAGTTTATATCGGGTCTCCCGCTTTCTGTAGGTGGGGAGACGGAGCTGAACAGGTGCGTCCCGTTAGCTTTCCTGAAACGCTTCATACTTGTGCCTTGACCCCAGATTTATGAACGAAATCTTGGGCCAATTTTATATGACCAGCCAAAATTATTACCTCCTTCTCTTTTGAGAACAGTTGAGAAAAATATTTTGTTAAAAAATACCGTGCCTGTAAATGACATGAAGGCTGTGGTTTGGCACTTCATGTGTACGTGGTTATTTGTAAATGATTATTAAATGCAAACAGCAGTTTTCAAAACATCACTGCAGAAATAAACAACAAACAGATCTCTTGTTCCAGATTGTAGTTTACAACTGATACCTGAATGAGCTCATGGAAAATCAATTTCAGGCGTTGCTTAAAAATCAGCTGGCCTCTTCCTTAATCATTATCTGCTATTTTGTTGCTTAAGGCTGCATGGCCTATACTTTTTGTTTATAACTCAGCCTTGTTATTGGTTATGAGTTAGCAGCTCAGAGTATCCCTTGAGTTAGGGAATCCCCTGGTGCATAATATGAATGAAGCTGGTAGAAGCGGAGGGTAACTTGGTGTAAAAGAGCCTCTTGTCATTAGCGGACTAATGAGCAGCTGAATGAATGGGACACAAAGGGTGCCGTTGTCATCAGAGGCGTCTGTGTCCTCGATACCGCCATGGGAGGTAGCCCGGTGCGCTCTCCTCGCTTTGGCCGGACCCAGGTCCGCTTCTGCCAAGTTTTTGGAATGGCTGAACTCCTTTGGAAGCAAACCGATGCCATTCTCTGGCTTTTTCTCCTGGTCCCTCCCTGCCGTCCTGCCCTGAGATTGCAGCATGGCTTGACGTTCGAAGAATGCGAGTTTGGTTATATAACCTGGCAATGCAGCTGATGTCCTGCTCTGAATTCACAGTATTATGATGTCACAGGCTGGAAGGAGCAGGCCTGATATTTAACCCCCGCATCATCCCTGCATGACTGTGGGGGTAGGTGGCACTTTGCACTTTCAGTCTTGGGTGGTCCTCACTCTGTGTTTTATGAATGACTTTTTTTTTTAGCTTACCACTGCAAAAAATAATATAGTTTTGCTACATAAAGCAATTTAGTTCTGCCGGGTTACCAACAAAATATTACATTTGCATTAGTTTAAGCAGCCAGTACTTTTATCTGAAGTGCTGTATCACTTTGCAGGTGTGAGACAGTTATTCGTGCAAATAAATAAAAAAGCGTATTACACATATACAGAGTACTTGTAAGTCTGGTAAAAATAACAATTAGTATTCCATAATTTGTACTTCACTCTTAGTACAGTACTTCTGATTCATTCCGTTTTTGATTGTCTGACAGTAATTGAAAAACCGTTGCAGTGGTTGCTTTATATTTGCCTTTTGTTCTTCTTGGGACACTCCCAGTTCATAATAAAAGAAAAAGTGGAAGGTGTATACATCAGAAATGTCATTTAAAAAATCATGCGGTTTTAATAAGATTCCCTGCGACGTCGGGTGACAATGTCTTTCGGAAGCGATATGGCTGACATAAAAGGCCTGAGGGCCTACCAAGGGCATCCTACTAATACGTTAACTGTAGCTGAAGAACTATTAAAAAGTGCTTTTCGCAGCTACTTAGGGAAGTTTTACTTGTTAATTGCAGATTCTGGGAGTGAGGTCATCTGCGCTCAAGTCAAAGTAATGTTCTGTTGTGGCTCACTCAGTTAATTCTTCAATTTTAAATGTTTTTCAATGAAATAAAAAACAATTTTGACAATTTACTAATATTTTTTTCACCTCACATTAAAAAAAAAAGAAAACTTTTTGCTTGACGTTTTTGCTTTAGTGTATCTGGAATGTATGACATCATTTATTAACATATAGCTTAATGCTGGAATTCAATGGGTTCCCTTGGAACACATTCTTTAGATGAAATGGAGCACATTAAAATAAGCAGTCAGTCAGACGGTAAGGCAGTGGTGCTGATTAGCATGCCATTCTCTTGAACGACGCTGTATTTATCGCCAGCCGTTTGATCCCCTCATCTCCCGCTACTGACGACCGGCTCTCTTAAAGATAACACAACTGCTTTCACACAGACGTTTCTCTCCTGCCACACTCTGCAACTTTCCCATAATGGGTTTTCGCAGCCTCACAAGTGCTGTATACTTCTCTAACCTTCTTGGATATCCGTAGTTAGGGTTGTGGTTTTTCTACCCAGATTGTTCTCAGCACCTGTCTTCAGCTGTGATCAGAGCTGTTGAGTGCCGACGTTGGTCCTTTAAGCTGGAATCAAGGTCAGAAAGCATTAAAAAAAGATCTATTTTTGTCTGCGTATGAACACACTTATATTCCGGCAAAGCAGACCTGTTCAGGTCCTCCTTATTCATGAAATACTGGGCTGCACACAGGGGATTTTCCATAATGGTCTAACGGTTCTGACTGTGCCTGGCGTCCCTAACGTGAATGTTTTCTCTGGGCCTGATGTGCAGCATGTATTGTGGTGCTTGGCGGTTAGGGGCTGTCGTTATGCTTACTGTCAGCATGCAGAGGTGGCTCGGGGGATTGTTCATGTGGCAGAGTGAAAAGAATTCGCACCACCAGTTAAATATCATTCATTTACGTTATACCATGTACAAAAATCTATTTTTTTCCCCTAAATTTTATTGACTGCATAGGTGAAAAGTGAAATCAAACCTGCATTTATTCCAGATGCATCTTCAATACAGAAGTAAAAATTAAGCGCACTGTCAACTGGAAACAGTTTGTCTTGTGGATTTAAACCTATATTTAGAGCTATTTAAATAAATGCAGGGATCTGCAGTATGACAAGCCTAGGAGTAAAGCTGCATGCAGTTTTAAAAGTAGTGAACTGCAGGCTCTTTTATGCACAATTTTCCGTGACATTTTCAAGTTTTATCTGTCTTTCATTTCGCTCATGTATACAGTAAGATCTACAACGGCTTGCCATGATTGATGTAATTATGTCTCTTAGTATATGTTTTACCATCTTGCAGTTTTCACAGCTTATTCAGTAACAAACACACAAATGCAAATGTAAATATATTCATTTTTTAACTGAAGCAGTTTCTGGATATCTGTCCTGGTCAATAGAATTTTTGGATTCAACAGCAGGGAGTTAAACAGAAACTGCTGAAATTCACTGATTTTAAATTGCCCAGTAAAAAAAAAGAAAAGTTGTATTACAAACCGTTTGACGTGTAAAACATTTTTATTTGGCATTCCTAAATTGTTATTGTTTGTTTAAGCTGTTTGAGGAAACACATGGCCTCGTGACACATTTTAGGAAATTGTTGGACGAATTTCAGGATTGTGAAAGATCCCAGTTTTTTTTTTTGAGCCAGTCTTTAACATTACCACAGACTGTTTTTTAAGACGGTGGCTGAAGTTTCAAGGGTAAAAGACATCCACGCTGGCTGGGCTTCTATAAAACCGAACAGCGTTGCATAAGAATATTTTGATGACCTGAATCAGTCCAAAACAGGAGTGGAAGAACATGACGCAGTTTGTAGACAGTGTGGTTATGCTAATTCTGGTGGGAAAATGGTCACTGTACTTAAAGATTCCCCCAATAGCACATTCCTCTGCTAGCTTCTTCCTACTTCAGGCACTCATTGACAAGCTCAAAGGTGGTCACGACCATGAAATAACAAGTAAGGACCTGTTTGCATCCGACGTGCTAATTCGTAGCAGTGGTTGTACACCTGCTTCACCTGCACAATTACTCAAGTGAGTGATTGATTCAACGATAGATATTTCAGTTCAAATTTGAACAAATGGAGTACAAGAAAAAAAATTACGATCTGCTTCAAATGAATGCAGCACGTTGATAAAGCTTGATATTTTAAGTCTAAGTACATCAAAAATATAGACTGACAATTAAACGTTAATTAAGCATTAGGGAGCTGCATGACATGGCTTCTGATTCTGAAGGACAACGAGATGCATTACATTGGTGGACAGTCTGAAGTATCCTTGGCCCTCATGCTAGCATGATGCTCCAAGAAATCCCGTCACCATTGGCGATGCAGCCCCCCTCCCCGGTCTGAGTGGTTATGTGTCAGTCCCTAATGACCCTGTCGGAGGTTGCTGTGATAATCTCTCGGCCTGCTTTCTTTTCGCAGGGGGCGGCTGATGGCAGGCCCCTCTGATCCTGTTTGCGTTCTTATAGCTGCTAATGTTCTTTCCTACGTTATTTATCCTCGCCGCTGCTTTTTTGGCTAATAGCTAATAGCTACGTCGCGCCAAACTCCGCAGTGCAAGTCAGCATAAATCCTGCAAGATCCCACACCAGCAGTCAAATTAAGTATTTTGTTTGTGCATGTAAAACAGGAACATGTTCAGTGAGACTTCCCAAAACACATTTGCATGAAATGCTAGAAATACTACCCCCAATTTGTGATTACAGTTGCCCTCCTGGTTTCGCAAATTTAAATGTTTGGGGTTTTGGTTATTCCTGAGTTGGCTGTGAACAATTAAATGGGGATATGTTTGGAGCTTTCTGGAAGATCGAAGGAGTTTGCCCACAATCGGTTAACCAAAAACAATACAAAAAATGATTCAAGTCACATAAAATATATAAATGCTACACACATTACATACATATAATATATAAATATTACTCTTATGTAATATTTGTTAGTTTTAGTGCATGCCGTAGCTTTAATATTAATAGTTATTTTTGGTAAATAAAAAATGTAAAAGAATCATGGGATATGTGCATGTTGGCTTGGCTACGCTGCATACACTTATGTGGTAGCTGAGGCTGTGGCTTTGGAATGTCATGCTTCTTGTAGTAAGTTTTAAACTGACTGTGTTGTTAATTTTCCATCTTTATTAATTGGCCCCATTTTTTCACATTTGCATGGATCTTCTGCCCCTAACCCTCATGAATGCGCTTGGGTGACTGTTTGTTTTGTATGGTAGCTACTGTTTTAATAATGGTAATAACCTTTTCTGGTTAACCGGTGGAATGGTGTAAATGATATCTGTAATATATCTAGACTGAAACTGTGAAGCTGCGATAAATTAATGAAGGTATAGGAACTTGGTGCTGGATTCTGAATTTTAGCCTAGTTGAAGGTTTCCTTGGTTGGGATCCTCGCATTGAATGGATTAGTGCCAATTGGACCACGTTCATGCAATAGGAAGAGGGTTGTCATCGCTTCAGGTACACAATGCATGCTTACCTACACTTATCAACGCATGCTGATTGTTATCTTCCTTTGCACACCTGTATGGTCTATCTCCCCTCCCCCCTATACCCCCAACCCCACCCTGGGAGAGAAAATTACCTTGGAGTTCTCCGTACGTGTTACACAGAGTTAGAATGTGATATTTAGATGCCATGTGGTGGGATCACTGCTAGCTGGGTAAGGGGCATTATAATTTACACACGCCCAACCCCATTGACGTCAATGCAATTAGAATTTTTTTACGCTCAAGTTCAAAATAGCGATGCGTGTAATGAATTTTATAAAAGCAGAAGCAGGTTACTGTCTATAATATTTTTGGGAAGATGCCATCCCAAAAAAAAAAGGAATGAAAAGCGTTATAAAGGCGTAGAGACACCCTCCGGCTGTAATCAGATAGACGAGAGACTGATGACATGCATGCATTTAAATCAGGGTTGAGCAGGAACCTGTAGTTTCAGATTAAATCCACATCCCAAAGGGTGTGACATGTCGAAAGCCATTTGGCTGTGCTCCTCTGCCGACGACAGTGACGTGGGCATGTGCTGTGACCTTGCTTTTTCTCTGGCACATTTTCCCAATATCAGACCTGTTGAGCAAGCTGCTGGTTCAATTTTCTGCTGAAACGGTTTCCACTCTGTGAGCGAATGAATGAGGCACAGGCGACTCGGCATCTTTGAGCAGCTGGAAAGGAATTTCTGCTTGTGCGCTTGACTTCTGACGGTGTTCTATGGGAAATATTGGGGTTAACAGCTTAATCCTGGAAAAGGTCACCCTTTTTGGCCGATCTCACCGTTTTCTTTTTTTTTCTTTTTTTTTTTGTGAAACTGAGTTTTTTTGTCCATATGCGCTGGAAATTCCTTCACTGATTGTAAGATTTTTCCTCTTTACACATCTGGCCTCCCAAGCCTATCACTGCTCACCATTCAGGTGATGTGTTTGTGATCGATACTGAGGGTCTCTCAGACATGAAGGCAGCAACGTGTGTGCAGCGTTATATACAGTAACAGTCACAAGGCTGGACACACCTACCCATAGAAAGGTTTATTTGTACTATTCTCTGCATTTTAGAATAATTATAAAGACATTGAAGCTATACAATAACATACATGGATTAGGTGCTAACCAAAAAATATTTAAAAAAATGTAAAAAAAATGTTGGGGGAAGGGTGAGGCAGCTCTGTGGGTTGAGACTCAGAAGGTTGCTGGTTCAAATCCCTGGGTTGGCAGAGTTATTCCACCATTGGGCCCTGGAGCAAGACCCTTAGCCCCAATTCCTCCAGGAAGTGACTGACCCTACTGTCTCCCATACTCCAGTTCCTTGAGGAGTCACACTTATATGCTGAGCACTAATTGGCCGATTTTCCTTCACTCTCTGGTCAACCTTCTCCCAAACCTTCTCTACTGTGTTTAGCTCATGTGTTCAGGTCATGTGATGTGACACTCTTTCACTGTCCTTCCAGGCGGTTTGGTGTGTCCCAACTTTTAACTGGTACCATGCTTCTCATAAAAGGGTAGTACTACAGTTTATGTCCTTACAGGTTTTTTTTTTTATTTCATTAAAAAAGTACATTAGATGACAGTAAGCTGGTCTTTTAAGTATGGGAAAGCTGGGGTGACTCAGTGAGGGAATCCATGCGAGAGGGAGAGGTCCGAACCAACAGATCTGTGATTACCGGGGCTCCCCGTTTGCAGCCTTTATGGTGGAACCCAAATGAGTCTAATAAACAAGAATGATACTTCACAAGTAATGTCTTCTCTAGTGGAAATTTGGGTCCGACAGAAAAATGAGGCCTCTAGTCCAGTGTTACTGTCAAACCAAAAGACAACATACAGTAATACATGCCGTCACTGGGAATTGGGAAAAGGTGAAATGAATCACACAAATAGCTATGGGCTTCCTGAATCACCTTCCCTTCTTCTCCGTACCTAATAAAAAATAAACTGGCATAAAACAATGAATCAGGAGTGAGCTGGAAATTTATAGCTGATTTCGAGGTTTTAAAATAACATCACGGTCCTCAGTTCGGATCAT
Source organism: Brevimyrus niger (assembly GCA_015164015.2). Classification (NCBI taxonomy): domain Eukaryota; kingdom Metazoa; phylum Chordata; class Actinopteri; order Osteoglossiformes; family Mormyridae; genus Brevimyrus; species Brevimyrus niger. Next base: position 27,419,446 of record JAABNY020000095.1, on the reverse strand, counting down.
AACTTGCACGAGTGACTGTTCTTTGGCCCTGTAAAATGGTGTGGTGGAAAAAAACCTACACTATATAGAATATAAAGTAAATATTGGACATTGCTCTTTCGACCATTTTTCAGACCACCTGTGATAGAACATTTCCAGCCGGGTATATTTTCGTAGAAGCTGAGGGTGTTTCGCTTGCAGTCCTGTGTCGCCTGAGTCTTTGCTGTACACTGCGATGTGACATTTGTTTGGAGGATTGATGTGAAATGTTTCGCCCTCGCTGGGGCTTCACTACGCGAGTCCTCGCGCCGTCTCCGGACTCTCTGGGCACCATCAGTCTGTTCCTGCCCTCCTCTGAGAATGCATCAGCCCAGTCTTTTAAGGCAGTCAGCAGAGTGATGCTGCGGGTGTGTTTTAGGGTTCCGCATATTCTGTATATTCTGTATATTATTCTGTACTGCACTGCATATTATTCTATACTTCTCCATATTATGTATATATTTTAGTTAGTATTGCAGCTTTGGTTATTCGAACTGTTTAGCATCACTCAAATTCTATTTTTTTCTTGCACGGTCTAAGGGTCGCTCAGGGTACATTTCACTACATGTTGTACTTGTATAACCATGTATGTGACGAATAAAGTATCTCGTATCTTGTATCTTGTACCTTGCAGTGCCTCTAGCAACTGTACATTTAGTTAAAAAAAAAAAAAGTGATGAGTCATGGGGCCGCCTGGTTTAATGTCACTGTGAAGCAGGCAGACATGCTAGGCGCCACGACCACGAGAGGATAAACCGAGGGCCGTGGGGGAGGATGCTGAGATGCGATATCACTTACATCAAAAGGAACAAGAACAAGGAGCTGCGTTGTTTTCCGTGTCATGATCACATATGATTTTATGTGATCTGATATCACATAAAGCTAAGTCCCGCTTCTCTCTATTGCTATGCTATGGAAATGTAGCCCCCATCTGTGCAGACTGTCGGCCCCTCTGCTGTGATTTACAGGCCTCCCAGGTCCTGCCGAAAATGCAGGAAGGCAAGAGGCTGACGTGTGGGGGAATTGGGGGGGCAGTGAAAGCAACGGTAATCTGTGCCACTGCCGGGTAGGAAGTACAAACTGATTTTCTCTACTGGTGACACACATAAAACTATGGCGTACAATTCAGTATGTAGCTTTTTACGCCAAAAGCAATCGCTTAAGCGATCACTGCTTTTCTGGTTTTGGTCAGGAGAACACCAATAACGCAAGAGATAATAGATATTACAGAGCCGCCATTAATCGGCAGATAGTTCCGTAACCGCAGAAAGAGCAACGTGGTTGACGTTGATTTCGGGGGGGAGGGGGGGCATAACTTAATTATTCTAATACTAAAGTCAGTTTTTGTGGGGGATGAATGAATCCAAAATAAGTTTTGAGGTTACTTGCCCTCCCCCACCAATCCCCTGAGTACCTACCAGAATTGCAATAATGTATCATTACTATCAAGGTAAATATTGTTATCTTTAAATGAATTTGAAAAATACGAAGAATGACGTCCTGCAGGGTGTCAGGAGCCGCTGTGAAATGCTGTGAGTTCAAAGAAACCGTAGCGGTAGCCATCAGAGACACACGTTAAAGCTACAGTGTCTATACCTACTGAACACTGAAGAGCTGTATGACTGTTATGAAAAGGCAGCTGTGTCTGTTGGTAGCCAAGACTATAAAAGACTATAAGCAGTGCCTTACAGCGAGGATGGTGATGTTCTCCAGCCTGTTTACCATGCGTTTTGGGATGTGTATGGCTGTCGGGAACGCCGGAGGCCCGCTTGGCTATATTAGGGCAAGCCCACCCTAAGATAACCTCAGTGTGACCTCGCATGGCTCCTTGCCGCTCTCCACGTCACAGTGGTTACCCCTCTGTGACTGCTCCACGTCAGGCTGCCCTCACAGCCTCACCACCCGTGACTCCAGCCTAAAATTGCCCCCGGGGGTCTCCAGCTGACAAGCATGCTTGTGAGTCTCTGGGGAGGTTGTCTGAATTGGACATTCCTGCACCCCCCTCCACCCCCCCAGCCCCTGGGACTAATTTACTGTTTGAGGGTTTAACCAGGCCCGCCCCCAGAACAGCCTACCGTCTCTACTTAATCCTTTATGATTTTTGTTTTTAAGAAAAAGCTTCATTGTTTCGTATACGACTACGTGTTTGCCATGCTGGCAAAGGCGCTATATATAAATAAATTGAACTGAAGCTTTTTGTTATTGAAGTTTGGAAGCTGAAGGCCTTTATTCTTTCATATCCTGTGCTGCCGAGAGCGTCCTGTAGGCGTGGTCCCCGATCAAACAGCAGCCTCCGCGGCTTCACCCTCTGTGCTTGGGCTGTCGTTCACCAGCTGCTTCACCGAAGGCTTCTGAGGGCTGCATTCCTGCTGCATGTCCTGCCCTCCCCCCCCCCCCCTGCCGCATGCAAACCCAGATATATAGCCGTGCTGGGCCAGAGTCGGCCAGATGGAGGGTTCTTTGGGAACAGGTCACCCGGGCGCCAAAGCTGTGGAATGGAGGGCCGGCGGAGAGTAGAGAAGGTCCTCACGCCGCCACGCTACCATCGCGCCGCTTTAACATTTCCCCTTAAAGTCAGAAATGCTGCAAATCCCTGCGGTCGCCATGGGATTGTTTAGTTACGCCCCTTTACAACCGTGGGAATGGGGAGTTTGACCGAAAGGTAAACTGAGTGGATTTGCATGCCTGTGCCGGGCCCACCTAGAGTCAAAATGGCCTATTATTTCTGCTGTAGAACATGGAGAACAGAAAGAGTGAATTTTTCCAGGTTTGAGCCAAGAAGGGGCCCGTCTTGGCTTACAGCCAGTTGATCAATGCACATATTGGCTCAGTTAGTGTGTGCAGGAGTCTATTACGAGCCCCACTGTAAGAGCCTGTCTGATGTTTATCAGTATAACTGGATCGAAGAAGGACTATTTTTCAGGAGAAAAGTAACGCTGGTGTCCTGCTCTGTAGAATTAGTCCCCGCACAGCATCACGCAGTACATCTCCCTTCTCTCCCCCAGTTCATAATAACAACATTATGAATCAGAAACTCCTATAAGTTCATGCCTGGAGAGAGCCGAAAATTTGTTTAATCTCCGATTTAAAATTGCTTCATCTTAAAACAAATTATTTTGACTTCAGCTTTGGGAAGCAGATGTGACTGGCGTGAAATCGAGCAGGACGCGCTGATAGCGTGCACATGTCTTTGGCTGACAGCATGCTCCCGATTCTGCAATGGGGGCTGCGTGTTGCACCACAGGGCTCCAGTTGTCATGGCGCGCATGTTGAAAGTCTGCCCCTCCCCCTGTGGGAGAAAATGACAAAAACTAACCTCTTTGAAAATATAAACCCCCCCCGCCCCCCCGCCCCCCATCTCCCTAAGTTGTCTAATTGTCACACACGCAAAGGTAAATCAACTGACTATTTCAGAGCTACTCAACCAGTGGACTCCACAACACAATTTAATCTGGACCACACGACCCCCCCCTCCCCCTTCCGAGCCCCCGCAAATTTTTTCGTTCCCCCCCCCCCCCCTCCCCCCCCCCCCCCCCCCCCAAATTTTTTTTTAAACCGCCCCCCCGTGTTCTTTTTTTCTC
>JAABNY020000095.1:27387002-27397182 GCA_015164015.2 Brevimyrus niger | reverse complement strand
CCGGCCCTGCGGGGGGGGCGGGCCGGGGGGGGGGGGGGGCCCCCCCCACATGAGGGGGGGGGGGGGGGGGTGAGCACCACACATAAGGAGGGGGTGGCTTCCTCACATCACAGGTAGTTATTCATTCATTTGCCTGGTTTAAAAGCTGAGAGATTATGCCCCGACCTCGGACAAAGCCAAGAAAATATGCCCCGACCCCCGGGCAGAAATGAGAGAATATGCCCCGACCCCCGGGCAAAGTCGAGAGTTTATGCCCCGACCCCCGGGCAAAGTCGAGAGTTTATGCCCCGACCCCCGGGCAAAGCCAAGAAAATATGCCCCAACCCCCGGGCAAAGCCGAACAGAATATGCCCCGACCCCTGGGCAGAAATGAGAGAATATGCCCCAAACCCCCGGCAAAGCCGAGAGTTTATGCCCCGACCCCCGGGCATGCGGGACAGCCCCCATGACACTCCCACTCGAACGTTACTCGTCCCTGCAGGATGCCAAACTTTGGGTCTAGATTTTGATTATTTGGCAGCCATTTTGGTGATCTCTTCCATGCTGTACATGGTGTATCTTTATTTAATCTTGCAGTGCTCGGAAAGTGCCTGGTCCAATTTACTGTGCCCCCCCACAGTTGGTGCAGTGCCTCTTTTCCCTTTTTTTCGGCATGGGGATTTTTCAAGCTGCGCTAACATCTCCAGTGGGCCGTGGGCCAAAGCCCTTAGCTGTGTAGTGAGTCCTGGGGAGCGAGGGCTTGTTTTAATGGCATGACTGCACACAGCAGCCATCTGTTTTAATTATGTAAGAATGCTGCCCCGGAATGCTGGACTGCTCCGTTTTGCTCTTTGATTTAGCCCCCCTCCCCCCCACACATTTGAGGGCTGACTTCAGAGGAGCTTTGATTCGATTTTCTGTTCGGCCACGGAGTGATCCACATTTCGCTCTTGTCACCTCCATTAAGGGCCATGCCATGGTAGACGAAGGCTTTGGTTTAGATGCATCTTAGTTCCCAAGCATCCAGAGCCAACTGGTGTGGTGCTTTCTCGGATTTTTTTTGAGGTTGGGGGCATAAAAAGGGCTAGAATTTATACAGAGGGACCAACTTCATCATCAGCTGATGATTTGAAATTGGTGTGGTGGAGCACTATGGGAGCCAACCAGCTTTTAGCTTGGGGCAGTGGCCCCGCCCCTTTTTGCCCCTACCTTCAAGCCCGTCTATAGAGAGCATGTTGTCGTCGGGCTTGCTGGTTGGGGCGTGTGGCCTGTATGGGCTTCTGGCAGCCTCCAGCCACATTCCCAGTTAGAAAATGATATGTAGCGGCCATATTGGTGTGTCAGGACTCTGGTGTCACCTCCGTGAGCACGGGGAAATCCCCGTGGGGAGGAATATTAGGCATGGCTAAAGATGTCATTGCCTTACATTCCCCTTGATATTTATTATCTGGTGCCAAAGTGGCGGCCAAAATGGCACCCATAGCGTGAGATCATGTAACCGCACATGCGTGTTTTCACCGGGTGCTTCAGGAGGGGAGGGGGCGGCAGCTGGGGCATGGATGTGAGTCGCTCCCATGGACTGTCCAGCTGCATGACGCTTGTTTTGGAAAAGCCTCTTCCTCGGTTACACAACAAAAATAAGAACCGCTAAAGGGTCTCTCTGCTGCCCGCACCATGGTCTCCAATCCGACACGTGTGGGCAGCGGGGAATTCCCATCTGTGTGTCTGGCGGCGGGAAACGAGCTCGACTGCATGCGGCATCAGGATGCCCTGCCGTCCCTCAGGAGATGGATGCTTGGAGGTGTCCTTAATGACCGTGCTCGGTTATTTTGGGCTGTCGTCACAATGGTGGGTAGCCGAGATGCCCTGCCCGTTGTTGCACGCTGCTTATTGAATATCTCCGCTAAATCATAAGCCTTGATAATCCCAGGAACTCCATTGAGTGTTTGTGCAGTAATTCAGCGCATGAGCTTTCGACTGCAGGAATTAAGTTCGGCTGCACCGAGCAGGTTCACTCCTGAGTCAGGCTTATAAGGATTTATTTCGTCAGATACATCCGGCCCTAAAAGAAACCTGATCAAGGCCTTAACTCAAACCCCATATGTGAGCCAATGGGATATTCAAACCATTAAAACTTTCAAAAATCACAAGCCCATTATTGTTAAGAGAAGCTGAAAGGCATCACACTTTGATCTAATGGTGCTGCTAAGCCTTTTCTCTGCCTTGGAATGTCTTTATCTCTTTTGATGTAGTCGTGTATTTAAGGTTGTGCAGAGCCCGCACTGGGGCCTTCCGAGATACAATGTACAAATCGTTCTGGCTCAGCTAACACTGTCGCATGGAGCCACACTTTTGCATCCTCAAATCGATTCAACAACTGGTGCATTTCAAAATAAGTTGACCCGGGTGCTTCCCTTCTAACAAACAATCTGTAGACTGGCGGAGCTCTTCTGGTGTTTCACTGCTGGACTGGCAATAAATTCTGAGTTTTGACAAGGCCTGCCGCATTGTTTTCTGGGCGCGGAGCTGAGGGTGTCGCACAGCTGCGCTGTATATTATCAGCCTGGCCTTGTCCTAACCCCCCCCCCCCCCCCTGCCAGGACAGGGCTGCTCTCTGTGCGCTGTGCTTCGCCCTGTACCCTCTCAAGGGAATCGCCCATTTTGCTCTGCAAAAACGGCACCACGGTAAGAACAACACTCCCAATACGCTTTCTACACGGCGACCTAGGGACCTTGCCTGTTGCTTTTGGGCATGCTATATGATTTCAAAACCTGTTCTTGTAACTATCACCTGGGGAGGGTTGGTGGGGGGGGTGGAGGAAAAGGCTTCTTTTGTGTACAGGGCGGTGTGACTGCGATCGAAGGCCGACAGATTGAAGATTTAGTGGGCTCTGACGCTTTCCAGCTGCGAAGATCGGACAGGACGGGAATTACTACTGTGGCGCCATGATGCCCAACACACATCATCCAGCACAGTGAATTCTTTACAGCTCGAAGTGACGTCTATGTAGGGGCCCTAGACTGGCTGGTCTTCTTAAAACCATCTTCAGTGTTTTTGTCCTCATGCAAAGGAGTTCTGGGTATCTTTGGAAGCAGATGATGTCATCTCAGCATTGTGGTACTGCTCTCCACCAACACCAAACCTCCACTCCTACCCACCACAGATAATACGAGTGCCGGACTTTTCACCGAGCCCCCCAGAATACTCAGTGATATTCGCATTGAAGTTTTGCACCCAATTGCTAGGGCACACAGTGGCCATTAATCATCCAGAGCCGGCCTCAGTTTTATTTACACCCCGTCTCTACATCGGGGCAGGGCTAGATTCAGGCCTCTATATTAAATCTCTGCAGTCTGTATATAGATGGGGCACAGACTGACTGATTACACGCTCCTGTTTACGGTATGCCAGAACAGTCCTGGTAGTCGTTCAAGGTCATCCGTCGCTCTGACAAAAGAGTCCGGTAAACCGGCACTTCTCACGTCGGTGAAAACGTACGCGCGCTTGTATTTGTGGAAACTGGGAAACGTCTCGAGGTGCCAGTGCGGAGCATCACCTGTGCTGTTCCTGTTTGTGGGTGTATGCAGTGTCCTATTTTATAATCTAAATAATCAGGCTACTATTATTGGCAGCGCTGGCCTAGCACGTGCGTGTGAGCGCGTGCGTGTGAGCGCGTGCATGTGAGCGCGTGCGTGTGTGGTTCTGTATACAGTAATGTCTAATGGGCTTGTTGCTGCGGGTGCCAAGGTGGCAGATGGGGACGCTGTGCTCACGCCCGTGTGCTCACGCACGTGTGCTCACACGTGACGCCGCTACTGTCGCCATCGGAAGCAGCGTGGGTCAGAACGGCGCTGCTGGGGAGGGTGAAGATGGGGGCAGTGGGGGCTTCCCCTCTCTTTCTGTCCTGCCCCCCCCTCCACTTCTCCCCCACATAGTGGCACCTCCCCCGCTAACTGTACTACTACTCTACTAGTCACTGCTATTTACTACCACCGAGTGCCGCGTCCCCACAGTGTAGCTGCAAATATCCCTTAAGGACCAATTTGGGGTGAGGGCGATTATAGCCCCCCCCGTGTGAAATAATATGCAGTAGTGGTGGGAGGGGCCTGCTTCCCATCGGTCCATCGGCGGGGCAGTTATGGGAAGGGGGCAGGTTTTCCTTCTCCGGAGTCTTGGGCCTCCTCCTGATAGGGATTTCTTACCTTCTGTTGTGTTTCTAACCTTAATTCACCTGTTGGGAAGTGGAAACATAGAACAGACCGGCACTATAATTTCTTTCAGCTTATATATTTGTGTGTATACAAGAGGAGCCTTCGATTATCATTAGGGAGCAGGTTTTTCTACAGTTTGCTGGTATATAATGTGAATAAACGGCAGGTGACAGTGGGAGTGGCTATCACACGCGTCTCAGTGACGTGTAAAGCTGTCTGTATCTCACAGGGACCTTGGTATGGATCTTGTAACTCCTCAAATCAAAATGGGGAGAGACTCAACGCTAATAACACTAATAACTCATCAGGGTCTGCTTGGTGTGGCTGCGTAGGATCATCTAGGACTGACAGAGGAGCGTCACCCCCACTGTCCCCTGGGTGTGATTCCCCCGACCTTGCAGGCAGTTTCATTTCTCGTAGTTGTTGATTTACAGCACATAACAGCAGAGCCTGGGTCCCGTTCCAGTCTAACCTTCTTTCTGTGTTGGGGACACCAGTTTGTCCATTTCATAGCCTAGCGGCCCCTCACCAGTATTATCACCCCAGCGCGGAAATGCCAAGCAGGGGCTGGAATCTTGAGTTGCACCAGAGTCTCCTTGGAGGTGTCCTCTGGCCTTCACGTTTCCTGCAGTCTGCTCATTTCCCACAGTGCCATGGAAAGTGGGAGTCCTCTAACCGGTCACATGAATGGCCGCTTTACTCCCGTGTCAGTGCTGTGAACGGGGTTCGCCGCGTGGTCGAGCTGAGCTGCAAGCCGTACAGCGTGGGAAGTCTATGAGAGCACTGCTGCACTCCATCATCTTTTCAGGCATTTCTCTGCTCTTTCAGTTGCCACCCATGTCCTGATTTCATCACAAATTAGGGCCACAGATCATTTTGTGCGGAGGAATCTGTTATTGTTTGCTGCCCTGCCTGGGGCCTGCTAATGGTTACTGTAGTTAGCACACTTTGCGCAGTTATTACAGACAGTTAGCATGGTTAGCGCAATTATCACAAATAGCACGGTTAGCTAACACAGTTATCACAGACAGTTAGCATGGCTAGTGCAGTTTCCAAGATTAGCACGGTGAGCACACTTGTCATAGTTAGCGCAGTTATCGGTTTAGCGCAGTTAGCACAGCTTCCACGAATAGCGCAGTTAGCGAAAGAGCTAGCTTCGGCTCTCTGGGTGAGAGCGCAGGCCTCAGCGGCAGTGTCGGCTCGTGACAGGAAGCCTGGTCTCAGCCAGGGAGACCTTGTAAATGTATTAGCACTTCTCTGACCCCGAGCAGTCATAATTTACATTGTTATGTGCTTTCAGGGAGGGAGGGAGGGCGGCTGGGGAGGGTGTTGGTTACTCTCTTATGTGGAAGAGCTGGGGGCTGCTTTTGATTCAGTCCCTGGCGTTTCATCGAATCGTGGGATTAGCTAAGCGGGATCTGGGGGTGGGGGGCCGGCCGGGGGGATGGTGCTCTTCAGAGCAGATCTCTGTATGATCCGTCTCGTGTTGCACAATGACTCAGAGCAGAAGACTGATTGCCTGTGGATGGGGCGTCTTGCCCGACCGCACTGTCCTGTGGCTTCTGATTGGCTTACCTGGCACCCATCCTGCAGCCTCGTTTATCCCCAGAACGGTGACTGAGGAAAGTGATCCAGTCTAATCCCGTTCGAGCTTCCATCTGATCTCCTGTAGGTGTCCCTGCCCCTGTCACCATGTCCCTTTATGTGGCACAGTACAACAGGCTTCTCGCAGTGCGGGACCCAGTGCACCGGGGCCGCTGTGCAGCTCGCAGTGCGGGAGCCAGTGCACCGGGGCCGCTGTGTGGCTCGCAGTGCGGGAGCCAGTGCAATGGGGCTGCTGTCTGGCTCGCAGTGCGGGAGCCAGTGCACCGGGGCCGCTGTGCGGCTCCCAGGCCCCAGAATTAGCAAGCGTCTGGAACGTTCCTGTCTATTCCTGTTTTGTTCCCTGATGCAAGCACTAAATCCGGCAGTATGGCTGCTGAGCGGGGAGGGGCTTCCTTGTTTATGAACTGAGGAGGCAGGGGAGGGTGTCTGTCGCTTAGGACGGTGGGGGCCGTGGGCGGCAGCGCCAGTCGTTTTTGGCGTGGGCATGTGAATGGTGGCCCGTGTCTGCGTGACCTCACAGAGGTATCCCACAACTCCTCTGAGAGGCAGCGCCCTCTTTGGTCATAACCAACAATTGCAGGCATGAACCCCATGGCCATGGGTGGGGGGATTTTAATCATTTGTGCTTCTGAAGATGCTTCTCTCCTCTTTCCCTACCCCCCCCCCCCCCCCCCCCCCCCATGAGAAAGCCATCACTTAAAATGAAAAACTAAATTTCAGTTTAAAAAAAAAAAAAAAAAATTGTTATTACCGGAGTACCCATACGAATAATGAGCTAACTAATTATCAATTGTGAAATTTTCCTGTATGGCCCCCTGTGCTCATACGCACTGGAACATTTATTCTTGCTGTTCCAGTTGGTGGGCTTCTAGCTCTCCGCTAATCTCATTGTAATAGCGTCATTAAACCCCACTGGAAAAAGGAAATCACAAAAGCCCATCAAGGACGGATGGGCCTGTGGCCTCTTGAAAAGTGACGGATGAGTGAGACCACATGACACAGACAGATCGACAGGCATCTGCAAGATATTACCAGCTGGGAATCTCCCTGCTTGCTTGTTATCCTGATAAACTAGATCAGCAATACTGACCATTAATATTCTTAGACAGTCTAAATTTGCCTTCGTTGTATTGTTCCTCATTGTATTGTTCTTGTGTGTTGCACAGTTGTTATGTAAGCAATTTCCTATGGGATTAATAAAGTCTTCTGATTCTGATAACATACCCAAGTCATGTTTCCATGGTTAAGGTATACTGACATTTTGATCATTAGTAACTGATGACTTACAGTTTTAGCCACATATATACCTGTACATTTCACTTGGATTTGTAAAATACATTAGCGTAGCGAGGTTACAAGTCTGGCAGCTGGGGATCAGTAATTCGGAGTCTTAAAAATTCAGACCAAATGACCTGGTGTTCTCTGTGTCCGTGTCTGCAGACGGGGCCTAACAATACCCCATAGAATTCCCATGATTCCCGTGATTATCACGAACCCTTCCCATTATAACCCAAATAATGCATTAATGTGGCACCGCGTGACACCGTATCCCATCATTCCAGGAATGCATGCAATTCATGATGTCCCAGCATCTTTTGGAATTGTGGCTCCATTTATTTGTTAAAGTAAACTGAGACGTATGGGATTTATTATAGGAGAAATGCTCCGATGGCCTGTCCGCCACGAAGGCCTGCCTGCTCTTTTATGCTCCGCGCTCGTTTGAAAGCCCTGCGGGCAGCGTGTGGGTCTCTGTGCAGCCAGGAGGGTTTCTGTCCCAGGAACAAGCTCCTAAATTGAGCCCACGCTGGGGCATTATGAAGCACAGGCATGGTAGCTAGGAAAATCCAGTCCTCTTGGTGTTTTTTTTTTTTTGTGTGATGGATTTCCACGAGAGGGTGAGTGTGTGCAATGTGTGAACGTGCGGGTGTGTGCTTTTCTCAAACCTCGTGGGGCATTTTTGGGAAACACGGTGGGTATTTTCTGAAAAGAATATGATGTGTGCACATGAGTGGGGGGAGGGGGGGGGGTGCATTTTTTGACAATGTTTTGCCTATTTTTATTTTTTTTTTACCAACTTTGATGTTTTCTTGATTTGCTTGGTCTCTTGATTTGAGTTTCCTTCTGCTGGAGGAATCATATATTGCATAATGGAACCTCCGGTCTTCCGATACCACAAACAGAGTGAAATAGGACTGCCATGCCCAGACGGGAGATGACCAGGACTTATCTGTATCGTGCAGTCACGTAACTAATGGATATTTTGCAATACACAACAGGCATTGCTAATCTGTTGAAAGACTACATTGTAGGCTACATCGCAGACACTTAAATTAATCTGGTATCTGTGCCTTTGGATAAACACCAATAACAGTCTCCCAGGACACATTTTCCAATGGATTTCTTTCGCCCTCATATTTTTTTTCAGTCACTCCCACCAACCAGTTTGCTGTGATGCGAAACAGCTTCGTGGCCGTTATCAATCTAAGGCCGTAATGGAGGCTACACTAGCCTCATTTCATAAGACTTGGTTGCCAGCAGTTATGACGTCCCCTGCTGTGACTGAACAGACTGCGGGTTCCTCCAGTAGTTGTCGGCGGATTGATTAAGTCACTTGAAACTCCTACACCTCAGCAGGCCCCAGCCCTCCAGCAGAAGGGCAAAGCTTTAATGATTAACCGGCTACATGTTCACGCAGGGAGAGCACACTTACGACCGCCCTTTCTCGTGGCGTTCTGATGCCGTCGCCGTCGCCATGCCTGTTGACGGCAGAGCTCATATATCTAGCCACGTGGCGTTACTTCGGCCAGACAAGGCCACCCGTGACGTTCCCCATGAAGGGTTCCTCGGTGGTAATTGCTCCGAGGATTGTTTCAGCTGTCGGACATCTTTGGCGGTGGGGTGGGGTGGGGGATTTATGCGATATCTGAGCTATTGATCAGTAAATTTTGCACCGTCTGTTTGACTAGGAACCCCTTCATTCTGCAGGCACATTCACAGCCTTGGCTTCAGACAAATCCACCAGTGATCTGTGTCAAGTAATGAATTTAAGCTGCCAGGGATATCCTCTGTTCTGCTGTTGGACTATTCCAACCTTTTCCGGAAATTAAATTTACGGGCCATCTCTGCATATTCTGGGAAGGCATAGTGAGATATTAGCAGTCTGGCAATACTGGGAATGACATTTGCTGCCATTATTTCATGGAGGGTGTGGTGAAGGTTTTTCACTACCTCAGCTAAGCAGACAGGGCTGGTCTTTTAAGGTTTCTGCATTCTCCATCTAAATCTTACCATGTGTCAACTAACAAACTCTGATTGGTAAGATAATCTTTGGTAGGAGTGCCAACACCATCCATCCATATTTTGATAAAATTAATTTCTTTGAATTATTAATAATTATTTGTTTCTTTATAAGTCTCTCTTTTCTTTTAAATTGGTTAACCTCCTACAACTGCAATAAATCTACCTTTGTTTATATCGAGTATTATTATACAGAAATTTTACTTTAGTTTTATACTTAAGTCCTCTGCATCTACATGTACAATGTAATTTGTATTATAAGCTTGATAATTACACAGTAGCGTCAGTTGGAATTAGAGTCACCGTTTCAGTGTTCCTTTTTTTAGTGAAGATCCCGTTAGGAAGTCTTGACCTTTCTCTGTGTGGAATTCACCATTCAGCCTCAGTTCCCGCATTTGAGGCTGGCCAGTTGATTAAAATGACCGGTTCAGAGAGATTTTTGATAGGCCTCAAACCATTATTGATTTTGATGTTCGGTTGAGATGATCACGTCATCAGGTCTGCTTGCCAGTCTGCTCCCAGGTTTTAGGGGTTTCTCCCTCATAACTTGCATCCCGGAACCTACAGATTCAAAGCTTCACGTTCGTAGTCTCCCTAATTCGCAGATAAACTGACCAACATTGAGTATTTATCGATTGTAATTTAATTTTAATCCAAAACTGCAACGATGTGAATAACTCTCATTGTTTTGTTTCTTAAAGAAAAATATTCCTATTTCTCTTTAAGCTTTTCATTTTGCACGATGCTCATCTCTGTGAATGAAAACTGATGCTGCCGTATATGTAGTAGGTTTTCAGCGCTTAATATAGCAATGGGTTATCGGATGCCAAGCATGTAGTGGATGAGTGAAACCCTATCAGTACCCACAGATGGATCGTGCCCATACACTCGTGGGTGAGTCGGAAGGGCAGGGGGGGGGTTATCCCCCCCCCATCTTTGGCTGTGCCAAGTTTGACCCTTCGATGCATGTCCCCCAGCGTGGCTTGTGGGAAGCGCTGGCCACAATTCGGCATTTCAAAGGGTCAAAGTGTTAAGCACCAGCTCATCATCAATTTCTGACCTCGATGTCACCAGATTCCATCCCAAT
>JAABNY020000095.1:27372923-27386902 GCA_015164015.2 Brevimyrus niger | reverse complement strand
AAATACAGGAAAAACTAGATGCTGTCAGAACAACAACAATAACAAATTCCTCAGACAGCCCCCTCACCCCCCCTCCCATCCCTCCTCCTCCCCCCCCCCCCCCCCCCCCACTCCCCCTACATGAATTATTGCTGGGAAAAAAACAATACATAGTGCTAAAAATACAAATCAAAAACTCTGAACATAAAAGAGCCAAATATATAATAGGTATAATTTACTCCAATTGTAATGAAAACTTACCCCTATTGGGCAAGATTTTTTTTTTTACCTGTTTCCTTCTTAATTGCACTATGGCAAGTTCAAAGCATGTACATTAGGGCCTGTAATCAAAGAGCCACTAGCCTGCGCTACGCGTTTTAGCTGCAGGCAGTCTTTAGGGACTCCTAAATTAGCCCGATGAAAGACCTACATCGTTCACATCACGCAGAAGACAGGTGTCAGCCTTGAGTGGCCTGCCGGCCTCCTTTAGCGGCTGCTGGCTCCGCGTGCCTTGCCGTTGTTGTGGTTTGATGCCGTTGTTGCCCGTCGCTTGGGGGCAGAACCATTTTTGTATCCCCTTACTCAATGTGTGAACCCCCCCCCCCCCCCCTCACCCAGTTGTGTAAATAACTCAGACAGAACAGAGGCAAAGGAAACAGTGGTTTGGGCTCTAGAGGTGAGACACTCTGCAAAGATTGCAAAGATTTTGGGCGCTGCAAACATATATGGTGAAAATACTATATATAAACTTAGAAAGCAGTGGTACTGCTTTAAGCTGGATGATTGCAATGGATATGCAAGTAAACGGGTGCCTGTTGTGTATTATCCCTTTGTTTTTATTATTCCGGATAATTATCAAGAAAAACACATGTTGTATTAGTTGTGGCCTGCTTGGGGAAATCAAATGCCAAGCTGTTAGTCGAGTATACTAAATGGTTAGATTGTCTGAAACTTTGGCTTGGAAATAGCCACTTATGAGGAGTGTAGCAGCTTGTTCCCTGATCTTTGGCAGCACAGGATATGAGGCCAGGGACACCCTGGAAGTGATGTCAACATCACAGGGCATAAACGCACACACACACATGGATGCACATGCACACACATACGCACACATATATGCACGCACATACACACACACATACACACATGCATGCAGGCACACAGCACACAAAACTACTTGTATACACACAAACACACGCATGCACATACACAAACACACACATACACACACACACACACACACACACTCACATACAAACAAATGCATGCAAGCACGCACACACAATAGGCAGTTTAGACACACCAGTTTGCTTTTTTGAGCCTGGGGAGAAAAACAGAACAGCCAGAGGAAGCCGATACAAACAGGGAGAACATTCACACACGCAGAACTGGGGACAGGAATGGAACCCGCTGAGGTTCCACGCTTTTACTCAGTAATACTTTGCATAAATTATTTTTCTCATCCTTTATTAATAAAGCCTCTTTATGTATTGTTGTTAGAAGGTTTTAGAAAGAAAACGAATGAAGAGGTTAATTCTCTTTTTAGAGCTCCAAAGGTTTCACCAATGAAGTATGTCATATGTAAAGAATGTTAGCAAGCGGAATTGCAAGAAATATGCGTTTAGGGGTCAGCCAGGGGTGAGAAATGCATTGCGAGGATCCTGGTCTATCCAGACTCCATTGCTTTCCGGAAGTTCGAACATGCTGGTGGCGTATCTGGGCATCAGATAGGCTGTTCCATCTCATTACACAGATGCTTGGCTGGTTTGAGGTCTGTCGATCATGCAGGCCTCCAGAGGATCCCAAATTCACGGCCATGTTCCAGGAGCTGCCCTTGGACAGTCCTATGCTGAATAAGCTTTTGGAGAATTGAAGGAAGGACCAATCATAGAGCCATTTTGTTGATATTTTGTTTTGCGTCAAAATTCCTTATTGTTACTCAAGCGGCAAGCAACAATATCTCAAATACTGTCAGAAAAAGCCTCTTTTCAGTTCTGTTTAGCATGATGGCCCACTTATATCCTCCATCTTAAAACGTACTAAAGCTAAAATTTATTAGCGTAATCTGCTTAAAAACGTTTTTTTTTTTTTTATGTTTACATTTTTACAGCCGGGCCTGCCTTTCCCTTTAAGAGCTGAAAGACAGGAAAGGAATTTCCTCTTTGAAAGTCCTCAACAGGAAGTGTGAGCCCCACAAAGGGCTGTCCTACGCAGTGCCTGTCTGTACCATCTGCTTATGTTACTGTACCTTTGGCAGACAGTATAACATGTTCATGCAAACCCCCTGTTTTATATGAATGCAAATGTAAAATACATGTATGCGTCCACCAGCTTTCATTACAGTAATTTGCTTTTCATCCTCAGTCCTTTGTTGCTTTGAGTGCAAGCGGTGCATTAACATTTGTGGCGATTTGCCCATGAATGATCCACGGTGAGCAAACCTATGAATGCGCTCAAAATGCCGACACACAAAGATGATGTAGTAATTACAGGGCATGAGCCTCAATATAAACTTGATTCAATATGGCATCACTTTGCGTGTTCGAGATGCACTGCTAGCATGTTTGAGTAATTTTTGGCAACAATCCTGGCCACAAAGGAAATAATAACCTAAAACAGAAGTATTTATGATAACTGGCTTTAGTAGTGCTGTAATATGAGGTATAAATTATGTAGCAGGTGACAGGCTATGTATTAATGATTTAATTGATAATGACAAACACACATGCACATAAATTCTGGCAGGCTGTAAGGCTGGCTGCTGATTTGCAGTGAGGGTGAATCCCGGGACAGTAATATGGATAGCACACATGAAAGTGTAGGTCTTTGGAAACAGACAAGCCTGTGGAAATCCACCTCCTCCTCCTTAAATGCGTTGCAGATTCAAGCCAAACTTAAGGAATACGACTGAGAGGAAACGGAATACTTCACAGGGTCCCCATTTCTTACATGTGGATCATCTGTGGTTATTATTCTGAGAGAGCGTCCCAGATTTTTTTTTTTTTTTTTTTTGTGCTTTTTACAATGCCTGCAAGGGAAGAACATTCAATTTAATCATTGTAGAGATAATTTGGCAGTAGGATTTCTGTGACAAGACACAAAGAGACTCATTCACTCACTACCCACCAGGGCTGGAAACCTTCCTAAATATAATGCATCTGGAATCTGCTGAGCATGATCTCTGTTAAAAAAATATCCTTTGCATCTAACAATTTAGCTAGAAAAACAAATAAGACTAATTTGAAAGTTGGGCTGATTTAACAGAGTCTCTGAGTGGTATGTGAAATGAGAAGGAGCTTTTGATCATCAGAGACACATGCCTCTGAAAGAAAGGCCGGCAAGTCCTTATTCTGTGGAGAAGAACAGCCACTATTTTCTTGCCTAAGACGTGATGATTTTTTTTCTACAATATCTTCCTGCAATCATTATCCAAGCTAACTCTAATTCCATGTTTCTGTTGCTGCGGCATGGGTTGGAGTTTGCTTTGGATTTTCCCAAGAGAAGAAGTACACATGTAATGCGGGATCAGCCCCCAAAAGCCACCTCGTGACTCCCCATATACAAACTGTGAGTCCCACAGGAACAACTTGGTCTTTGACCCGGCCTGACCAGGCACATGCTAACATGCCCCTAGTGGCTCAAATGTGCGTTTGCTTAGCATTTCAGAACATCGTGTTTGCCCTGGGGTCCCATCTCCGCCTACACTCTGACCCCCTTCGCACTCCCCCGACCCCACCCCCCCTTATGGAAAGATAACTTCATTACAGGCTCCTTGTGTGAGCACATCTCAGTTTTACAAGAGAGGAAATTGTTTCATTAACTTGCCGAACAGAAAAAGAAAATTACAAAGGCCCGCTGAGAGTTGATTAGATAACTAGTTTAATCCTGTCCATTACCATCTAGTTGCTGGCCAGACTCTTGCAGCTCATAGCCACGCAGAAGCAGACAGGAATGTCTATTTCTGAGCACGCTGCTGTATTTTGGTTTTGCGAGGCAGCTGTGCGCGGCCGCGGTGTTACTTCTTCCTCGGAGCGGCCGTGCTTGAAGAACTTTGAGGATTCAGGTGGCAGAATTCAAATATAGCTAGATGGGGTGCTCTCTGCAGGCAAAGGAACAGCAAACAAGCAGGTTTTAACCTGCTGCCGGTTTTGGAATGTTTCAGCCACAGGATGCCTCACCGACAAGGCGTCTTCTGGAGGTACCCCGAGGGCGACGCGCGGGACTAGCGATTCGTGTTTGTAAGAAGTGCGCCCGCGATCACAGGGGCGTCAGGAATTGCCCTGTAGCTGCCCCACTTCTCCTTGCCGATGTCTCATTCTCTGGAGGATCCTCTGTTTGCTCCCCGTTGGCCAGGGTTCAGCCGGGGCTGTCAGTAGGAGACCTGGGAAATCATTAACAAGCAGCAGAGTACCGGACACCAGCAAGTTACTCCAGTTACTCTTTTTCTTCTGCATGTACAGTAGGCACCATAGCCCAAAGTCCTCCTCAGGGAGGATTGTGTCCCTATTAAACTATATAGGTGACCACAAGGACGAATTCGCATCTGCTCTCTTGGAATAAATGCTCCTAAAGTGGGTCTAATCCCACACCCAACTACGGAAATATTTTCTCCCTTCTTTCTATTTGTCTGTTCCTCTTTCCTTTTTTTGTCTGCTCTGTCTGGCAGTGAAGCAGGCCTGCGCTATTGCGGCCGTGCTTTCCGTCGGTGCGGAGCAGGAAATCAGAGACGCGCATTCCCAGCATTCCAGTCTGTGTCCCTGAGCGAAGCCTTGAGTCTGACATTCAGTTGTCTTGATCTGCAGTCCTTGATCCATGGATCTATATTAGGGGTATGAAAACTGCTCGTGTAAAGAACAAATCTCAAATCTCATGGTTGGCTGGCCATCCCACCATTGGTGCAGACGGAGTGAGTGGACAGTTTGTTGTGATCACTGGAGACAAAGGACATCCATCGGGTTGTCATGGGGACCATTTTGCTTGCACACATCCCATTTCCATCTCATCCTTTTAATTGGTCCTTCTTCTCCTCTGTCCTTTTTCCTTGTGCCTGTCTGAAGCCTCTTAAGGACAGAGACTGTGAAAAAAGCCAGAAAAGCAATGTTGGTCATGGCTAAACACAGCACTCAGTGGGAGAAGACATGCGTAATACTAAAAATGTAGCAGAAAATAACGCTTGTGTTATCCTCATTTTCTGAAAGATTGCTGGATATCTGGATGTGACAAAGTAGCATGAAATACGTAGAGGACTTAAAATAGTAACATATATTTTTTCTCACTATTCAGTGCTACATACATTTTTCCACCAGGCCTAGTATCTTTGACGCCAAGC
Organism: Brevimyrus niger; assembly: GCA_015164015.2. NCBI lineage: Eukaryota > Metazoa > Chordata > Actinopteri > Osteoglossiformes > Mormyridae > Brevimyrus > Brevimyrus niger. Next base: position 27,381,594 of record JAABNY020000095.1, on the reverse strand, counting down.
CAAAACTTGAGAACTCAGCTAATGTAATAGAAGCTGCTTTATTTTATCATTATATACTGTGCCTTTTTATACTCCTTGTTGTGGCTGTGTTGATCTGCTCATGGAGAAGCAAGCTATAATAATGGATTAACCACTATTAAAAGATACAGTTTCACTAGGCCTGCAGTTATTACATATTTCTAACAAAGTATGTTGTAAATAACAGCACGCACATTTCCCAACAGAAAAATTACTTGTATTCATTAACCTTATTAACATAAATTAAAATTAGCATTGTAGTGAATATTGTATATGTAGAGTATTTCCTGTTAGCTGCTGTTCAGATTTGTGCATATACGTTTGGTCATTATAACGTTTTTAAAAATCTGTGTTTTTGACCAATAAAATGACAGAATTGCATCCGAAATTGTTTTGTGTCTAAAAGAGGAGGAGCCATGAAACATTACCTGAGCTCTTGTGAAGCTTAGAAGGTTACTGGCCACTATTAGGAGGTCAGCATATATTTTACAGCTTTACATTTACAGCTAGCTGGCTAACGCCGAGTAGCTGAGGAGGGAAACTCCGGCAGCAGCATCCGGGGCTCGGAAACCGCCGAACGATGAAGCTGAAGACTGGTCAAGCTGTTTGTCCCTAAAATAGGAATAGCTATTGGGGCCCATGAAGCTGTCAGTGTCAGTCCAGCATATCGGAATAATCAGTAACTTATAGTAATTAATTAAAAATGCCCACACACACACACACACACACACACACACACACACACACACACACACACACCAAAGGAGATTAAATACATTAGTCTAGCTGTGAAAAGTTAAATGCCCAGAACAAGTGCTGCCATTATGGCGCTAAGCTAAAGGTCATTCCTCTGCAGTGACCCAAGAGCGCTCTTCGAGATGAAGGACAATTAAAAACTCATTATGTCTGGCCATGAGGCTGAAGGAAACGGTTTCTCTGATAAGGCCGGAAGAGGCAGTGACTCTATGCGATTGTCGTCTGTTGTCATGCGAGCAGTCGTACTGTACAATCCAGAAGGGCTGAGAAGGTGCTGGACTGCTAATCAGCTTAATACGTGACGGTACAACGCCAACACTCAACTGGAGCGTCACAAATTTGGTAATAAAAAATCTGCTGTGTAAAATCTTTCTGAAACACAAAGTTGTTTTTTTATATTAATAAACTTATAAGAAATGTGGCTCATTCTAGATGTTAATGAGCGTTAATTATATAAGCAATTTGACACAAGCGGCTAAGCTGCGTATTCATGCATATGCCACGCATGACCCCGTCCCGCCCGCACGTTGCACTGAACCTCAGCGGCGCAGTGTTCTGTTAATTAATATTCTTGTGAAGTCCTGTCCGGGCAAACGAGCCGCAGTCGCCGCTGTTCCTGAGTCGTATTTCCAATTGGGGCCGGAGGCCCAGCCAGTGTGCATGGGAAAGAGTTTGGGAAGCAGGGATGTCTGGTGGGACCCGTCTGGCAGTTTAAGTATCGGAGACCCTTGTGATTTAGTTTGAGCGGGGGCAGGATGTAGACATGGGCTGCTCCATGTGGACACGCATTTATAACACTTCATAAAGGCCACCTGGTGCAGCATTGATGAGGTCTGTTTACCCCCCTGCCATCCACTGGACACGTCTTTTCTGTATCGTGATATGATTCATGTTACAGTTCAGATTGATGTAACACTGGATTTTCTGCCTGAGTGCAGCTGGACGATAGGTGCACATTAAGCGGGACAGAAGGGGGTAAATGACCGGGGTCTGAGCTGTCGGCTCATTGTAGATGGTCAAGGAAAAGGCGACTTTTCTCATTTTTACGGATGGCTGAGTATTAGCTGTCACTGTCACCGGCTCCATTGAAGTGTTCCATCTTTCGTTGCTATCGTTCTTAGTTTGGAAGTAAAAGAGAAAAAAAAGAAAAATGCAAAGAAGGCAGTGATGGCATCTTGGCAGAAATGTTGTTGGTTTATGGCCAAGAAATTTCCGGCAACCCATGTCATTTCTTGGGCGAGTGCAGCAGCGGCATAATAAATGGCTGACTCTTTAAAGACATAAATACCCTTCATCCATCTAGCAGTCTTGAAAAGGTGGAGCATTATTTTTTATCCAGTTCTTTCCTCCTCATTTTTCTCAAAGTTCCGAAATTACTTTGAAATAATTTCAAAGGTCAAGCTGTTCTCAGTATTTGTGTTTATCATCCTGAAGAAGCAGATAAATGTCTTGAAGATATTGTGATTGCTTCATGTGGGGCCTCTGAGAGAGTTTAGATAATATTGCGGTGAAATGAGTGTCTTGTTCCACCGACCTGATTGATTTGCCAATGTCTCTTTCACTGCTCAAACCACTCCTTAAAATATCAACTCTTAAAAATCAACTCTATTATTACATACACTTATTTTGTGACTGTCGCCTATTTATTTTACCAATTGGTCCATTCTCCACCCCACCTGGCCACTTCAGGGTCACAGTGACTAATGTATTTGAAGTATAAAATGTCAGTTGATGTCCAAATATTGTCCATTTTTGGATTTCCATTAGGATTTCCGTTTTCATTTATTCAACCATGCAGTTGCAGAGGTTCTTAAAGACCAGGCAACATTTGATCTAGAATAAAAACTGCGGGCTGGGTTCTTAAGAATATGCCGGAAATTGCTGTCCTCCCTGTCACCCCGCCGCATGGTAGCGAGCTTCATTCATGCTGTCTAAACGCTAACCATTTCATTGGATGTAACCTATGAAAAGCATAGGAGTGTGATACAAATGGGACGTAATCTCAGTTTTTGCTTGCTAAGCATATATAGAGTCCAGAACAAGGCCAAAGTGATATAATTTATTACATTCATTTTGCTGCTACATCACAATTTTGTGGGTTTAGAAAGATAAAAAAGGAGTAATTGATTCAGCCGTCCTGACAGACCCTGGAAGCCGGCATCAGCAGTTGGAGACACTGGCAAAATGGGCCCTACATGGCCAATTACCTGGGCTTCCGAATATTAAATGCCGGGCAGTGAGACGAGCTGCGATCTACGTACTGACTTCCTGCGGACAGCAAGGCTTCGCCGCGGCCAGATATGGCGGAGCCTCACGGTCTCGAGTCACAGGGCGAGGTGTGCGTGCAGGCGCGCTCTGCGACGTTACGAAAGAAGATGTGATTCCCGGTGAGCAGAGAACTTCCCAGCGCCCGGACGGAAGTCAGAGCGTGCGATGGTGAAAAACGGCGGCCTAGGAGGCACAGCTTTACTCTGAAAAGCGGGCCAGCCCGACCCAAAGGATTCCTCCGCAGTCACGACGTCGTGTTTGTATGACGCATCACGTTACAATTCCCAGAGCTTACGATTTCAAAGGTATTTTATTTGCGATGGTCTTTAAACAAGAAGTAGGACTCGGCGGTGCGAATTTCACGTGGGCTGCTCTAAAATTAATTTCTCCGTGCTTATTCCGAGCATCGTTTCATCTCCACTGCCGGTAAGGGCCTTGCGGCTTTTACTGCAGCCTCTTCCATAAGTGATCGACTCATTGGTTAGTGGCCCCGTGCCAGACCGGACTCGCCCTGAAAGCCTGACGTTCTCCGCTTGTCGCATCCAGCTCTGCTCGGGCTCACGTCCCTGCCGGACCGTTTCTCTACCCTTGGAATGTTCCTGCCAGCGCCCCCCCACCCCCCCCCCCGCAGTCCATCACTGTCTGGTGCTGCGACAGCCTGTGACAGGCAGTCCAAGTATTTGCTCCTGGCAGGGAGCTGGGAGGGAGCAAAAAATATGGACCGGTTGTGGGTCCCAGAGGACCGGATTGGGCTAAAAGCTCGCCCAGGGAAGCCCGCCTCCCCGCCTTTGCTCATCCTCCCCACCTGTCCGGGAGGCGCCCCAGAAAGAGAGCGCTGCCCTCAGCCCATTTTCGTTGGCATTTTTTTAGGTCGTGGGGGAAAGCCGCGGGTCTCTGGGAGGAATGCAGGGATAAAGAGATGAAGCGTCGGCAGACAAACTCCCGCATTCTGTCTTCGTGCTTCCAAGGTGACGCAAAAGCGGCTGCAGGAGACACCCTCCTCCTTTTGTTTTGTGTGTAGCTCTGCAGCTTTCGGGGAGGGTTTATGAGTCTGTGGTCCATGGGGAGGGACTGCGTGTGTGTGTGTGTGTGTGTGTATGTGTGTGTGTGTGTGTGTGCGCGCGCGCGCGTTTGGATTATGTTAATATTATGTTGTGGGGACCAAATGTTCCCAACAATATAATAAAAACCAGTTACTTTGACTTTGTGGTGACCATTTTTCAGGTCCCCACAGAGATCTGCAATCAGAAAACTGCCAAAAGTCTCATATTTTATTTGTTTACTTATGGTTAAGGTTAGCGCTGGGTAGGAGTTAAGGTCATGTTGAGATTACAGTTTTCCCCATAGAAATAAATGGAGAGTCCCCACAAAGACTGTATGTGTGTGTGTGTTTGAGAGAGAGAGAGAGAGAGAGAGAGAGAGACAGTGTGAGGTAATTTTCAAGGACCATCTTAGTGCCTGTGCGCTGACCCCAACATTGTGCCGTAGAGGCACCCTGCCGCTCTCCATGATGGTGCCAGTGGATGGCTTCTCCAGAGAGCGAGATCATCATCGCCGTACCAGTAGACCGCGGTTGCGGTGTCAGTATGGGAGATGATTCATCTCCCCACTACGTGTGGCGAGAGGCAGCCGATGCGATAGGCTGGGATGGCTTCTAGCGGCGGTTTGCACGGTTGCGTAAAAACATCCCCAGAGCGAGGGCTTTATCAGCGGTGGAATTGCCAGTCAGATGGATGAGAGGATGTCGATCTCCGATTAAATGCAGTATTCTTACCAGCGTCTCTTTATCGAGGGGGGCGCATTGCGCGCTGGTGTTCGGAATTTAACGCGGCGTCACACCTGCTGAGTGAGTTTGCGGCGGGTGACAGAGGTGTGGCAGCCTGCGACTGTTTGCCTTCACACCTCCCACCCCCAGCCTGCTCCATTTCCACGGTTTCGCTTCTGTAACTAACAGCCACCCCTTAAACTCCATGAATTTGAGTCATGGTTCCCATTAATCAAACTCTGTCTGCTGCCATTACCTATTTCTCATTGTGAAGACATCCATCCATCCATCCATATATCCATCCATCCTTATATCCATCAGTCTATCCACCCATTCATTTTAGTGGAATGTGGAAGATTAGCACAATGATGCTACTTTTGCTTTGTATTCTGTTGAGAACATAAGATTGATTGGGCCAGATTGGGCCACATTTAATAATGAATTATAAACGAGCTGAAGAAATGCCTTGTCCTTCACTAAAGCAAATGGCTGACTGTCACATGCAATAATCCCCATTATTTTAGTTGCTAACTTTGAATATTGATGAAGTTTAACCATCGGCTAAGATTCACACACCATATATTGTGTGTCTCATTGTACAGAAATTTGGAAAAAAATGTATATGTATTTTATACATATCGGCTTATAATATTTTATAGCATTTTAGAATCCTGTGAAATAAAGGGATTCGACAAAAACTAAAACAGCCCATTTCTACAACAACTGTTAGCCATGTGGGTAATAAGCATCCTGACTGGACGTTCTGGCACGATTAAACCACGGAGGGGGTCTAATGCCACCTTATTCCCCAGGCCCTGACCCCCTCCCCACAGGCTCCCCGGGAGACCGTATTCATATGAATAATCGCTGTAAATGTCGGGCTGATCGTGGCGATGTGTCCGATAAGACGGTGCTTGGGTTCTGTCGGCCGGGTTGCCGTCGAGGCGAGCTTAGCCCCGGATCCCCGGCCTGTTAGCGGCCCGATTAGCTTCCCTGACGCTGCCAGGTGGGCGCCACCCTTCTGTTGCTACAGCAGATAATCACAGGGATTAAAGTTAGCCTAGCCTCCCCTTATCAGTCACATTAAAAGTCTATTTCTCTAATCAGGTAATTACAGTGATTACGACCCCCTTCCCGCACGCTGTGGCAGAGGCAGCCCGAATCAAACCATCCGCACCCCTGCCCCCCACAACCCCCCCATGTTCTGCTTTCAAATTAGGAACACATTTCCTTTCTAATTACTGTAATCAATGACTACAGCTGCTCTGTTACCAATGTACTCCCAGCATGCACTGTGGCCCCATCTGAGTGAAATAAAAGTTTACAGTTTGCTGAACTGAATTGTTACTCGTAGGAAGGATTCACTTCCATTGTGGTCGTAAATATTAGCACAAAACAATTATCTGTGACAATTATTTGTTCAATTATCACTGTTTAGTTTTACTTGTTCATCTTAAACAGTCCAAGAAGTTGCAATATTAGTTCAGATTTCTCTCAAAATTCGCTTAACATGTGCCTAAATGCAGGATATTTTTTTTTATTGATTTAGAACATTCTTCACTTTCAAAGGAGGTCACATGTTCACAATATGTTACTAATTTTTTAACTTCCAGATCTGCCGCAGTGGAGATTCCACAGAGAACACCGTGTGCTCCTCTCCACCGAGCGTTTAATGTGAACAGAGCCCCGTTTCTCACTGAACTGCGATGATGGAGCTTTCATGACTGTAATATTTAATAATTAACTCGTATACCAAATGCATTACAGAATTTCAGGACTCGATTCCGCTTTTCCAGCTGTCTTCCAGAGGCAGTTATCTGGTGTATCAGTCGCTGGATGCGGTGGCAGTTTAGGGTTTAAGACGATGTGAGTCATTTGGAAGCATCATTTCTGTGTGTTTTCGAAGAATGCGAGCGCCACACTGAGCTGCGTGGAAATACGGACCACAGCCCTGGTAGGTGTGAGGTGGCTCTGACACCCTATTTCATCCTTCCCCTCAGTTTGCTTGAATGAGGCGGAGGTTACTGGGAGCTGCTGATGGCAGATTGGGTTTGTGAAGCAGCAGAGTCCTTCTGCGTAATCCTCACCAGGGCGAACGGGACCCCTCCTCCGTCCTCCGGGGCCCCTTGCTGTCGCTCAGTGGTGGGGCGGCCTCCCGTCGGCTGCGTGCTGGGACACAGCCGGCTGCTCCTTCCCAGGGGAAGTCGCCGTCCGGGGGGGGGAGGGGGGCAGCGGTCGACTTGTGAGGAGCAGGATCTGGGAGTCAAAGCCCGGTGCCGCAGCGTCACTCGAGCCTCTGAATCCTGCTCCCTTTTTAATCGATTACGTAAGAGGAGATTACAAGCAGCTTTGCCAGGGAGGAAGAGCGTTACCTTACAGACTGCAATATCCCCGAAACAGCATTAATATCGCGGGCAGCTTGCCGTCTGAAGGGCCGCTGCACGGTCGCTGTGTTTTGGAAGAGCTCTTGCAGCTGCACCTTGACACCCGCTGCCCGCCCCGCCGGCGTTTATCAGGGACTCTCACCGCCACTGTGCCAGAACAGCCTGTTCCCTTCGATGTCCTGAGTCATACCGCAACTACGTGACGTGTTTGTGTACGAGGCGCTCTGTTTTGGTTTGCCTCGGCAGTGCCTGCGATGCTTATCTGCCCGTGCCTGCTTCTTAACGGTCCTGCGCCGGAAGGAGTTGCCTGCGAGAGCGGCCCGTCTGTCACTGCAGCGGCGATTGTGGGAAAGCATGCGTGTGACAGAGGCCGGGCGGGGTTCTGGCAGCACCCGCACATTCCTGAGCGCGTCGAGGGCGCTTCGGCTAAGTATGCCCATGCGGGGCAGCCAAGCGCGTGCCACGCCGAAGCCAGTCAAGCGGTGACTGTATCTGCACTGCGGCTGCGCTCTGGGCAGCTGCCGTCTTTCATTTTCATGTAAATAATGTTGTTAATGTTGTGACTTAAGGCACCGGGTCCTGAACCTGTGGATGAACTTCCGGACGGAAAAGGGACATATAATCGAATTAAATTGTTGATCTGGATTCAACAGCTACGCGTGCTGGTACAAGCATTATCACCCTGTCACCACTGGAAAGGCCCTGGGCGCTGCCGCTGTCCTGGCTGTGTGTGTGTGCGTGTGTGTGTGTGTGTGTGTGTGTGTGCGTGTGCGTGTGTGTGTGTGTGTGTGTGTGTGTGTGCGTGCGTGCGTGTGTGTGTGTGTGTGTGTGTGTGTGTGTGTGCGTGTGTGTGTGGACATGTATATATTACATTGTGTGGACCAAATGTCACGTATTTTGTTTGGCTTGTTTGTTTGGTCATGTTGTGATAGGAGTTTTCCCCATAGAGATGAATGGACGGTCCCCACAGAGATATTTACAAACGTGTGTGTGTCTGTGTATGTGTTGGGCCCCAGGTAAGGTGAAACGACCTAGCAGGGCAGACAGAGGTCAGCTGGAGTGGGGCATTATGGGGGGAGTCTGATGCTCTGAGGCTATTCCTGCCTCACACTGCTCTGATATGGAGCCAGGGCTCCCCCCTCCCCAAAAGCCAAGTCTGCCGGCTTATCAGATCCTCCTCGGCCCTGGCTTTGCATGTGGCCACAAAGGCCGCCTTTCTCCCGGGTCCCGGCCGCCTCTGGTATTTCCTGCTCTGTGCCAGCTCTGCCCTGATTAGAGGAAATTGAGTTAATGGGCTCGCCTCTGAGGCTCTGCAGCAGGGATCGGTGGGGGGTACAGAATGTCTGCTCTGATGCCCAACATCCATCCTTCTGTTCATCCAGTGCAGGAAGCACAGTGTGCAAGGTGGGGGACAGCCTGTCCTGGGTGTCTGTCTATCTCAGGGCACAAGGTGGGGGACAGCCTGGCCTGGGTGTCTGTC
>JAABNY020000095.1:27361217-27371920 GCA_015164015.2 Brevimyrus niger | reverse complement strand
CAAGGTGGGGGACAGCCTGGCCTGGGTGTCTGTTCATCTCAGGGCACAAGGTGGGGGACAGCCTGGCCTGGGTGTCTGTCCATCTTAGGGCACAAGGCCGGGGACAGCCTGGCCTGGGTGTCTGTCCATCTTAGGGCACAAGGTGGGGGACAGCCTGGCCTGGGTTTCTGTCCATCTCAGGGCAAACTGCTGAGACAGGGTGAATTCCACCTCCATACCTCATATAGTATCACTTTGATGCTTCTCATACTTTTGTAAGCAGGAATGTCCATTCAGTTTTCAGACTGACTGACTGCTGGATAATGAGCATAGCCCTCTATGTAGCCTCACTATAGACCTGCACGACCACGATAGACCAGTCAGTAGACAGCTTAGAGGCACTAACTTGACCAGAGGGGAGCCAAACTGATTGTGATTCTGTCTGGACAGCCCTTGGTTTTTGGACGTGTGCTTCCTGGGTGAACTTGATGATACCCCTCGATTCAGACGTCTCCTCGGGCAGCTCTTTGGCACTTTGGGTGGCGAGACTCAGTGTGGGCGACGGTATGTGAAATACAGGCGGCATGTCAGCTTGTGTGGATGCTGAAAGCACTTGATCTGACAGCTGCTGCAGCTCCAGCGCGATGCATTTAAATGTGATTGTTGGAGAAATGCAAAGGGCTGGCGGAGGGAAATTAAATAATTTTTGCCACTTTAAATCAAGAGCATTTCAAAGTATGGAGAAATGTATGTCAGTGTATGTCATCAGCAAATATATATATGCTATGTATGTAAATGTGCATTATAGACAGACAGACAGATGGATGGATGATGAGAGGATGGATGGATGGATGGATGGATGGATGATGGATGGATGGATGGATGGATGGATGGATGGATGGATGGATGGATGAACGGAAGATTTCCCAAGGGAAAATTAAAATGCAAGTGGGGGCATAAAGCATCCAATTATGGAATTATAAAATGAAAGCCAAGTACCACAAGGTCAGAAGTGAATAAAGGATAAACAGTGCAGATTTGAGAATGCATTTTCCTGCAATGTTATGATGTCATATTTTGAATGAGTTACATTTTGAAGCCTTACTTTGCTGTTTTGAGATTGCCTTTTCCTGCATTAAGTGACCAAATTGCATGTATGAATCCATCCATCCATCCATCCTCGAGCTGTCTATCACACTCACCTGGAGCCTGTTCCAGGCAGCATAGAGCACAGACCCCCCCCCCCTCCAATGAACAGATACACCACAGATGGGAGGGCAGTGCATTGTGGGGCACATAGAGGCACCCACCCGCACACCATGTAGTGGCCTTGTTTGAGACACTACATAGCTGAACTGCATGTTTTTGGAGTATAGGTGGAGATGGGGCAGCAGTTACCCAATTTGCCACAGTGCCACCCTTTGTCTGTCCTTAATGTGTGGTATATATAAATTAAATATTAATAACATTACTGAAACACATACGCTGAAGCTAAAACAGTGGAGCACCTTAAATTTCAGCTGTTGGCTGTCAGGTTGTTTAACTGTGACTCCCATGGTGGTGACAAGAATACTACTGGTTGTTAGGGGATGATGTTTCTATCTCCTTATAAACCATCACGTTCAGCTTACCCGTCTCGTTGACGGTTACTTATGCATGTGTACGTCCGCCCGTTTTAAATATGTTTTATCTATGTATAGATGTTATTGAGCTGTTGACTGCGAAGTGATCTTCTTATCGTTAGCGTCAGTAGCATTTAGGATCTGGCAGTAGAGACGGGCTGCCGCTTTGTCAGACGTGGGAAATTTCTAATGCTTCAGGGCTCAGTGCCAGCTGCCCTGAACAGCCCCCTGAAGAACGGGCTGTGAGGAAGGAACAGAGTCACTTAGACTTTTCCTAAACTATCAGGTCTGATACTTCCAGCACCTGCTCAGCACCCCTTGCCCTGGCTAGGCTGATTAAGTCAGCCGTTTCCAATGATCTGCAGTGTTTTCATTTAGGATTCTTATTGCGTTAGGATACTGATATTCTAATATGGTTGCATGCGAGCAAAACGAGAAGCACCATTGTGAAAATGTATTCAGTAGCGTTCTGCTTTAATATAATTTGTTGGGCAGGGTAGGCTCTGGACCCCCGTGACCCAGAAGGATAAACGGGTTGGAAAATAGATGGATGGATGGAAGATCAATGAATAGATGGATGCATGGATGGATGGGTTTTTTTTTCTAGCAATGGCAGTGCTTATCGGGACTTGGTCATCCTGCACAGGATAAGTGGTTGGATGAAGTGGAAGATGAATGGAAAGTTTATTGCAGGTGTTTAATTTTTCACCATTAAATGGTGTCAGTTACTGTATGTCTGGTATACGGCATTGCCTTGTGTGTCTCTCACGTGTGCAATAATCGTGACACTCGTGAAAGCTATATCGCCACAAAACAAAATTATGTGACAGGTCTATAAAGCCCCATTTCAGGGCGGCCTTGCAGAGTCGTCCTTGAGCCTGTTGTAGGAGGAGAGTAGCATTAACATGAGATTGCACATGTTGCTGTATTTTTTTGTACACACCAGTACTGCATAACGGAACCTTCTTAGGTATTAGTTTTTTAAATGTTTTCCCTCTTTAAAAACTGTAACACTTTCAAAAGCAGCTGCAATTTATTGATTTCCGCTAGCGTCATGTACGTGGATGGCACTGCATCTTTAGTTTCGTAACAATAGCTACAAAGTGGCATCTGGTATCATGAGAAGGGGGTGGTCTGTTACTGCTCAGTGGACAACGCAGACGCTCCTCTACTTACGAACGAGATACGTTTCCGAATGGCTGTTCGTAACTTGAAATGTTCGTAAGTCGTCATTCAACATTGTTATAAGGATATACGCAAGTACTAAGAGCTAGGATGCTGGGAGTACGCACACTACGCTGCTGCGCGGCGGGAGTAGCGGCCAGAAGTCGTACTAGGTGTGATTTTTATTAAGAAAAATCGGAAGTTGTGCTGACTTAGTTCTATGATTTCTCAGTGTGCGGTACATGTCGTTAGGGAAACTCCACCTTGATGTCGTCAAGCTAACGACTTTTACCTGAAAGTTTCCCGGAACTCCTTAGATGCAGTGAGCCGCACGTTTCCTGCCAATGGGATCTGCTCTTGTCCCGGAGGAGGGAGGGACGATGTGTTTACCGGTGGTAACCCCCTCCCTCGGTGGGGGTGCCCGAGGCCTGTGGCGGCTCCTCAGGGATGCCGCATGCCGAGTGTCGTCATGGCAGGGGCTGGAGGATGCTAGGCAGTCGGGGACCGCTGGCACCGAGCGGCAATATCCTCCCACCGAAAATAACTATTTTTCGCTATCAGGCTGATTCTGTTTGCTCATGGCGTTCTTTAAAGGGGACGGATGGTCATGCAGGACGATAAGGAGGATGGCGGTGCCGGCCTGCTCTCTAACGGTGGGATGGGTAGTGTTTGTCGGATCTCACTGCCGCAGCGTTTAATTGCTGTGATTTGTAGCATTGTTATTTACTGAAGTCACTACGCCTGGTATTTCGTTAATTAAAAGCGTCGTGAAACTGAAAGTGAGTCAGGGAGTCACAGGCAGCCGCGTCGTCCCGTCGCCGTGGGTCCCCGGTGTCCTTGTGTCGGCGGCCCCCTGGCCGATGGCGCGTGCAGCTCGGAGCGTGTGGCACTCCGGTGCCCAGGCGATGGGTAAACGACAGCGCTGGTGCCGCTGTCCCAGCCGTGGACCTGCTCCGGAAGCCGCCGAGAAGCCAGGGCCGGCCCTCGGCCAAGCTATCCGCCTGGTTCTGGGCGACCGTACAAAGGCAGGGATGTGAGGCAGAGGGCCCGTCCTTCCTCTGCCCCTGCCGCCTTTATTCTGCGGCCAAGCCTCGGCCCCCTCCCTAACTCCGGCTTCCCATGTTCTGCCACCTGTTGGGGGAAGGGGGTCAGACAAGGTCACAAAAAAGACAAAGGCCTAAATAAATATCTTTCCATAAATATCTCTTGGACGGGAGTGGATGGGCGACACGTCTGCTCGCCCCACGTTAGGAGGGGAATGAAGACAGTCTGCCGGCGTCACCACAGCCTGGCGTGTTTCACTGGTATTTTAGGCGTGAAGGTGTGAAACGCGCGAAGGTGTGAAACGCCATGCTGTGTCGCGACACTCTCCGCGTCGGCTACTTAATGAAGGACAAGGTGGGGGCCATGTTGGAACAGGGTGGGTGTCACATGGTGTTTAGGCCAATGCCCATTCTGGGCTGGACAGCGTTTTAGGATGGACTAACACCGCTGTCCGTGTATCTGAGTATAATGGAGAACCAGCCCACCCCCCCACCCCTGTTTCTGATGAGCCAGCACTTTGCATTAAAGAGCTGGCCAGATAAAAACGGGGAGATTTCTTGGAGGGGGGGGTGGCATGATCTCCACGGTGACTCAAGGGCGGTAGGGTGTCGGTAAGCCTCCATCAGCGCCCATTTTTCCCAGCTGCCCCGTGGCAGTGCCCGGGACTTAAATGTGATTTCCCTGGTGGCTTGCAGCTACATGCACCTCATTGAAGCCTCATCCCTGTGCCATTAATGGCATTACCCCAGGCGGCCACAAATCTGAGCAGAGAAATCATCTCCTAACAGCATTTATCTATAAAGAGGTACCAGTGCCTCTTTACAAATGTTTATTCATCATGATTACAGGAGACTGGTAGCTGCTTTAGGTTATTATGAGATTTGCTTACTAAAATGCCCATTCATTTTCATGTATTTCACAGTGGGGTATGTCCCCCCCTCTGCCCGGCACCCCAAAGGTGTGCACTCCTGGGACACTGTGCCGTACCCGCCATGCCCACTGGTAGTCGCCATTTCCCCTCCGGTCGTCCCGACAATCTCCACCTCACAATGAACTGCATGTGTGATTGACAGCTGAGCTCCCCCTGAGTTGCAGTGACCCCTACTGGACAGGTCGAGGTATAGCACTTACACAGCTGGAGGCCTGGTGGCTTCTTTCCCCTCATTCCTGACAAAACGGCACCATCGTGGCCGCCGTGCAGCTAAAACGTCGAGAGAGAGCATGTGTCAGCTCGGCGATAACTCATGTAGTCCGCTGTCCTTCATTTGACAGATTCTTCCTCGCCTGACAAATCTGCGATTTAGCTTAGCCTTTAGCTGTGATCTGTACTAAGGGGATTGGTTGTTTTGGCCCTAAGCCCGAGTCTGTCTCTCTGGCTCTGTCTTTGTGCTATATCAGCCCACTAAGAGCTCAAACAGTGAAACCAGCACAGTCAATATGAAAAATGTATTAATGGGAAGGAACTGGAGAGGGCATGACTTCTTAGCTTCCTGCACTGCTCTTTCAATTGGACGTGTTTTATGCTGAACATCCAGCTTGTGTTGGCCTCTGAGTGTCGTGTTCAGTACTCATGCGTGTTTTCCTAACCTTGTGTGAATTACCCACGTGGAACAGACATTACGGGGTTGGGAAGGAGGTGGAATGAATACCGCCGTGTGAAGGGAAGGCCAAGTCTGTGGGTGTTTGGCTGTGCCTGTCTCCTTCAATAGCTTAGTTGGCACAGCAGAACACTGTAGTGGAATATGAGCTGTGATCCTTAGGTTGTTGGTTCAAATCCGGCTTGAAGGTTGTAGGTTTTGGGGGCTTGGTGTGTGGCTCGGTAGGTTAGGATGCTGGGATCAGAAGGTTGCTGGTTTAAATCCCAGGGTTGGCAGAGTGACTTCACTGTTGTGAGACAGGCCCTTAGTTGCTCCAAGGACTGCATGATCCTGCCATCTTAATTGCACGTACAGTATCTTTGGACATAAGCATCTGCAAGATAAATGTGACGTGACCGTATGGTCACCGTATGTATGGTGCCACTGGCATGGCCCTCAGACAGCTCCCTCTGCTGCCTCAGCGTGTGGTGGGATCCAGCGTCGCTTATCGATCAATGATGAGTGCTGCTTCTCGTTAACGCTGACAGACTCTCCACGGAGACCAGCCCAACATCCTTAAAGCTTCTCCAGTGTTTAAAACACCTCCCCCCCCCCGACTCACGGAAAGGGGTTTTAAGCTGAGGGAGGTGCAGCGTGGTGGTGAGCTGGGGCACATTTGGCTTTTCACGGCAGACTTTTCTAGCACTCTCTGGCTCCCCAAAGAGCCGCTTTGGATTATTCACGTCACTGAATTGAGGACCGTGGCCGGAAGCCAAATCATTGATTTCTGCTGAGATTCCTCCTGGTACGACTGTAAGGAAGATCCCATGCCAATCTCTTACCTTCTCGTGACAGAGAGCAGCCCAAGTGTGGAGGACTTTGGCAGGGTCAAAGCCACAGGTTTTGTCCCCATTCAGAAGGGACCTACAGGGGCCTTGGTGGGAGAGTGAGGACCTGAAAACATTTACGATTACCTGCAATTGCTTCGCACCTGGTACAGTGTTGATTACCCCCAGAATCCGTGCCTGTTCAGGATTTGCACCCCAGGATTTGAGCCAAAGGTCTCACTGCAGTTTTTCCATGGTTCCATCTTCCCGCTGCGAAGGCCACACCTGCATTTCAGCTGCTGTGTGAAGGTGTGGCCCGGCACAATGCGGGAGGAGTAAGAGCCAATCAGAGGAGCCAGTCAAAGGAGGAGGTACAGCCCAGCCTTGCACCCTGAACCTGAAAGCAGCCTCTTCATCAAGAGACCCGCGGGGGAGGGTCTGCCCTTCAACATGCCGCACGTCTTATCGCAGGGAGACCGCAGAGCCGGTGCAGGCAGGCTGAGCAAACAGCCAGCGCTGCACATATGCCCAGCACATGCGCGTATGCCCCCCCCACCCCCACCACAGGCACACCGGAGGGGCCCCCACTGAGGCGGGGGCTGGCCTGGCCCTCATTCCTGCTCCGGAGCTCACAGTACAGAGTGGGGGGGGGGGGTCAGGAGGAAGAACATGAAATGAAAACAAGAAAAAAAAGATTAAGGAGCTATTCAATGTTCTAGTTGGGGGCGGCTCGCTATGCGGATACATCCTGAACCCCCCTCCCCCCTCTGTCTGCTTTCCCCTCTTTCTTCTCACCCATCCCCTCCAACCCTCCCCTCCTCTCCTCTTCCTTCTCCTTTATCCCCTCTCCTCCCCTTTACTCCTCCAATTTATTTCCTTCCTGCTTTATCTTCTCGTCGCCATATTATTCAGCTGAAGACGTTCTCGACCAGCCCGTGGGGGAACACAGAGGGTGGGGGCGGGCCGGACATAGGTTGGAGTTAGGGGAGGTTTGCAGACTTGGGGGCCCATAATTGGATCCAGGACCACACAGGCGCCTGGGATTGGTCCGCCCCAGTCCAGGCCAGTGCCAAGAAAATCACCTACCTTCTACTGATGCTCTCTGCCAAGTCGGTCCTGCATCTCCACTTTCGCTGCACGCAACGTGTGCCCTGGGGAGGACAGGAACCCTACCCATGGATCTCGAAACATGGGAGCTTTGGGGAGGAGGGGCGCCAACCCGTGGGCCACAGGTCATGGGCTTTCTGAAAAGGACAGGAGCCCGACTGTGTGTCACAGAACATGGGAGCTCCGACGAGGACAAGAACCTGACCTGCCAGCAGAAGATCATGGGAACTCTGGTGAGGACAGGAACCAGATCCATGGGCTGGAGAACATTTGAGTTATAGGGAGGACAGGAGTTCTACCCATGGGCCTCGAAACATGGAAGTTCTGGGGAGGACAGGAGCCCGACCTATGGGCCTTGAAACATGTGAGCGCAGGGGAGGATGGTAGCCTGAGCTGCCGGCTGTGGAACATGGAAGCTCTGGGCAGGACAGGAACCTGAGTCATGGGCCTCAAACATTGGACCTCTTCAGACTTTCCATCTCTGATGCCCAAGCTACTCTGAGTAGAGTGAATGCATGCAAGGTTGCTGACCCTGAAGGCATCACCGGGCGTGTGCTTAAGGCATGCACTGGACAATTGTCCAGCATCTCTGCTGACATCTTCAATCTTTCATTGGCCCAGGCTATTGTTTCGATGTGTCTCAAGAGCACAACCATTGTGCCCATGTCTCAGCTATCCGCTCCAGGGTGCCTAAATGATGCCTTCCAGTAGAACTCACCCCCATCATCACCAGGCGCTTTAAAAGATTGAGGTTTTCACTCACCTCAAGTCCAACCGACGTTCCACACTAGTTCACTACCAGTTTGCCTACTGTTCCAACAGGTTGACTAAGGATGCTGTATCCACAGCTCTGCCCTGACCCTTCTGGACAAGAACAACTATTTATTGATTTTACCTTTGGATTTAATACAGCCATCCCCATTAACCTGATCAACAAATTTAAGGACCTGAGCATAAACAACTCACTCTGCAACTGGACTATTGCCTTTCTGACTAACAGACCCCAGTCTGTTCAATTAAACAGCATCACCTCATTCACTCTGACCCTGACCACTGGTGTCCCAGGCCTGTGTGCTCAGCCCTCTTCTCTATTCCCTTTACACCCATGGATGCGTTTCATCATATTCGTGGTAGGTGGTAGGAATGGTGGTAGGACTGATAAGTGATAACGATGAATCTTCCTACAGGGAGGAAGTACAACATCTGGCAGTATGGTATACCGACAACGAGCTTGTCCTCAACACCAAGAATAGCAAAGAGCTCATTGTGGATTACTGGAAGAACAAAAGCAGTGGACATGTCCCCATTGACATTAATGGTACTGAGGTGGACAATGTTCATACCTCTGAGGATCTTTCTTGGTGCCTTAATTCTTCCAGCCTGGCTAAAACGGGGCAGCAGTGCCTTTATTTTCTGAGCAGGCTAAAGAAAACCTGCCTGTCTCCTCAGGTCCTGGTGAACTTCTACAGAACACGTCATCAGCACCCTACTCCCACCATCTCTGACCTCAAATCTGTGGGCTGTCTGACATCTGAGATCCTTCATACCCCAACCATGGACTGTTTGCTCTCCTCCCATCAGGAACACGGTATAGGACTCTGAAGTCTCATACCAGCAGGTTCAGGAGCAGCTTTTAACATAATATCATCACCATGATCTGAAACTCTGAAACCCATGTCAAACAGTAAATTATTTTTTGCTTGTATGTACTTCATGTTGCATAAAAAATGGATATCATCCTATACACTCCTACATGTAGATATTGTCTCAGGAACACTTTCTTTTTACTTTGTAAATTGTGAATGTTGCCTTGCCAGCCATTTTTTTCCAGTCTGTATGTATTTTATGTTTATGGATGACTGTGCCCCAGTGCACAAAGCAAGGTCCATAAAGACCTAGTTGGGTGAGTTTGTTGTGATAAAACTTGACCGTCGTGACCTCAACCCCATCCAACACCTTTGGGATAAGCTAAAAAGGAGATTGTGAACCAGGCCTCCACATCCAACATCAGTACCTGACCTCACAAATGCTCTCCTGCATGAATGGGCAAGAATTGTCACAGACACTCTCTTGTGGAGAGCCTTCCCAGTAGAGTTGCAGCTATTATAGCTGCAAAATAGGGACCGAGACCATATTGATGCCAAATGGATTTAGAACGTGATGTTGTAAAAGTTCCCGTGGGTGTAACGGCCAGCTGTCCAAATACTTTTGTCCATGTTGTGTATTTTACTACATTTATAATTTACTTTAAAACAGTTTGCACCAAGGCAGCTTCTTTCCTCTGAAAATGTGAAAATTACAGGATAAATAAAATTACGAATTTTAAATATTCTCTAGGCATATTTTCTTACAAATTATTTTAACAAATTTTGCTACATTTTTTCTGACTAAATAAATGAGACTAAACTGAATAAAATAGCAAAATTCAAATACAAAATACTCAAAAGTAATTAACTATGCTTTTTAAATAGATTTAATTGAGTTTCTGCTCATCTGCGCAGGTGGGCAAGCAGAGGAAGTTGAATCACAGTGCATGCTTTACATGTGCTGTTTTGCAAAAGGAGAGGAACAGCAGTGGTGGTCCGACCGGTGGTCCAGCCAAACCCCCCCCCCGCTGCCGATTCTGAGCACTTGGTCGTGATTGAGCCGGAGCCGGGGAGCAGACGGTGCGGGTCCCGTGCGTGAGGAAGCGCTCAGCCTCCCCGGGCTGGAGCCTCGCCAGACCGAACCCGGTGAACCCGGCCTCTTCCCCCCTTTTCTGCATAAACATGCCTCTCCTTATTTCCTTGCCTGCATTTGCCAGCGTGCTTGCGCGTCTGCCAGGCTCTGCTTTGGTTTGTTTGTGCCGCCGCCCTCAGCCCTTGGCACTGGCACTGCGGCTGATAACTTGACGGCTCGGGCAGGGATGGATCTGTGTGTGTGTGTGTGTGTGTGTCTGGTTATGTGTTCATTATGTATTTATTACATTGTGGGAACCAAATTTCCCCCCACATTTTGATAAAACCTCATTTTTCCCCAGGTCTATGATTGTCATCAATTAAACTAAAAGTCAATAAACTAGAAAAGTTTTGTATTTTGTTTGGTTACTTAAGGTTAAGGTTCGAGCTGGGTAGGGGTTAGTTGTTGGGATTAGGGTTATGCCAGTAAAAATGAATGGAGAGTCCCCACTAAGATATGAACACATGGATTCTGTGTGTGTGTGTCTGTCTGTCTGTCAGAGCAAAGAGGGTTTGGTCATCATCAGCCCCAGTGTCTCCCGCTCTCGCTTTTTTTTGGGGGGGGGGGGGGGGGGGGGGGGTGCACGGAGAGGGCTGGGTCATTCAGGGCATGAGGGTCGGGGGGGGCTCCCCCATCTGTGACAACACAGGAACGGTGGGGGGTGC
>JAABNY020000095.1:27342635-27354889 GCA_015164015.2 Brevimyrus niger | reverse complement strand
TGATGTGAGGGATCGCAGGGCTGACGCTCTGGCCGGTGTCGCGTTTCCCTGAGCAGAGCAGCACCATCGCCTCACACCTCTGCAGCTCTGGCTTTGATTCCCACCTCTGGCTCTGCGTGTTGCCGGTCTTCCCACTGTGACACAAACACGTAGCCAGGCGAACCGGCGTCTCTGAACTGGTATTTTTTGTGTGTGAGTGTGTGCCCCGTGGTAGACTGGCATGCTGTGCGGGGTGTCCCCTGCTCGACGCCTCTCCAGGGATGCCAGATGTTTAGTAGTTGGTATCGATACGACTGAAATCTTTCAATTCTCAATACCTAATGCCATAACAAAAACTAATTTTCCATTCAACACACATTTCTTCATTAAAACTAAGAGAATCAACAGAAGAATATAAATAAGAAATTAACAATAAAAGAAGTAAAGCTATTTACATGGATGGGTGGATGGTCTGTCTTTCATGTGCTTAGTGAGGTTTGACATATTATTTGCTTTAGTTTGAAAAGAATGCTGACATCTTCTGCAAGCAGGATTTTAGTGACTATGATTCGTCCCTGAAGTATTTCCAAATGTAACTTTTGTTTTTTTTTATCAACAAATGTTTGCTGTGGTGCAGCTGCTGAAATTTTGAAAGTTTGTTTATCTTTAGGTGTTGGTGGCCGTCCACAAATTTGTTTGCAACATGCAGCGGCTACTCAGAGTTTTAAATCACAAACTAGATGTAGTCTTCTGCTAAAGATTATTATTTTAAACAGCATGAAATTTGGGAAATGCACCCTGTAATCTTTTTTTTTTTTTGGCATCTAGCACAGAACCAGTGTGATCTAGTGTGGTTACAGTGTGATCGAGTGTGATCTAGTGCTGTAACGGTCTGATCTAGTGTGATCTAGTGCGGTAGCAGTGTAATCTAGTGTAATCTAGTACGGTAACAGGTACCAACTTTTGATTAGATACTACTGACACGTGGGGAGAAACTGGTACATTTTGAGTGCTTTGATTCTGACTTGGTACCGAAAATATCAGTGTTTTTGGCATGATGACTCCAAGCAAACCACAAAGGTGTGCTGCATAAGCACTTCTAGAGAATGGTTGGTTGTCTGAGAAATTTTTAAACCTGTTATGAATAAGCATCTCAGCATCGTCTAGCCATCCAGAGTTTTCAAAACTACCCTCAGTTACTCTGTTTTTTTTCCCCTGTACACTATAATATGACTAAGACGGCAACCTGTCATTGAATTTCAAAAATATCCAACCATTCGTATAAAGCATAAACTAAAGAAAACTCATTTAAAAAGAGTCATAGCCATCTACAGTACTAGTCAAATGGTTGGACACACATACCCTATAAAGGTTAATTTGCACTATACTGTAGATTTCAGAATAATTATAAATATGCTTTACATTCATTGGCCGCTTTTCCTTCACTCTCTGCTCAAACTTAAGACCATTTCTACTGGATATGGCTCAGATGGCCAGGTCATGTGGTGCGACATCATCAAGCTCCTATGTAGACGGCTTGACGTATCCAGACTTTTGCCTGGTACTATATGTTCACCCACAGAAGTCTTGCCTTGACATTTCAGTACACTAACATCAGTTACTCCTATTTCAGGTGCCTCTCCATTCTCTCTGAATCCCTGAGCACTAGAAGTCAGAGTCAAAGCGTCCGTCTGATGTCACCGGGAAGGGTTGCCGCGGAGACCTTGGCCGCTGCGTGATGGCCGACTGACTCGGCGCAACCTGCGAATGCCAAGTACGCATCCGAGGGTGGGGCCTGCCTCAGTCTCGAACGATTGGCTGCTGGATGGAATTGAGGTGAATGGAACACATGCCCAAGGAGCAGGACCCTAACTCATCAGAGGGGGAAGAAAAACGGTATGTCCTGCCTATTGCTTGATCAAAAAAACAAAAAGAATCAGCCAGCTTGTGGATATGATTAGTTAACCCTGTCCATCATTAGTCTGACTTGTCTGTCGTCTTCATTTGATCAGCCTCAGTGTTCACCTTCACCCTGCTCGCTTTTAGCTAATGACTGCATTAACCGCTACTGCATAATTCATTTGCTTTTTCAGCATTACCGGGCACATATTTCATTTAGATGGTAGCCGCATCCGTTTTTTGCATAGCTTGGCCTAACTGAGGAACATGACAACAGCGGCTCCTATTCAGGACACGATCAAGATCACGTGGCACCAGCCTCTTTCCCACTGGCCAGTCATAATTCCTGACGCAGACATGATAAACCTCACTGCAGTGAGAACAGTGATACGGGAGATTTTAAAAACCTGTACAATGAGGTGGGAACAGTAAGCCATCGAAGAAAAATGGTGGGGTCCTTAACCTTGTCACCTGGGGGTCAGATCATGGTAAAAGTCGTTGACCAGTGGGAGGGGGGGTTGCGACGGTGAAACTTGCTGACTTGATTGATTCTCCTTTCATATCCACTCAACAGCATGTCGTCATTTTGTCTTTGTATGCTTTTGGGCTCCTGGCAACCCGTGATATTTACCTCAGAGAGCTACGAGTGTTGAAAGACATGAGCCTCAGGGCTAAATCATGAGACTTGACACCCATGCCGACAAGTAACCAATGACGACTTCCAAGCACCCTCTGGACTGATGGACTGGCTGTCCATCCAAGCAGTCACTGCTGTGGACCGTACCCCAGTCAGCACATTCACAATTCTTGTCAGTCTGTTCAGCGACAACTAGACTCCATTTGCTGTCCCCCTTGTATAGTCATTTGGATGTGAGACAGTGTTCTCCTTTATGTTTGTCGCCGCATAGAATCAACGGCGACACTGATGATGCCCAACACACATGCAGACTTAAGCCAACTTGAGCCACTATACTGCCTTGGTCCTATTGTACTTGTCAAAATCCTTGTCATATATTGTTCATGGGTAGCTGCTTCATTAAGGAGTGTGAGCACTCTTTGGGTAGACCATCAACCCCCATCCCCCAACTTCATCTCCTCTCTCCTTTCTTCTTCTTGAATATTCTTTCTTATGTCCTCCTTTCATCTCCCTCGCATTCCCTTTTCTAACCGCTCCACTGCCAGCACTCTCGGGCTGTCTTACTTTCCTTGTCTCATCACCATAGCATCTCTGTTTCTCTCTTATCTCTGTTTTCTACTGCCCCCATTGCTGCACTTAAGGACATGTTTGGATGCTCCCAATTTGTCCCAGCATTGTGTGGTACCTGTTCTCACCCCCTTCAAACCCCCACCCCAACATTTGACTGATGGGTCTTTTTCTTCTAAAACTCCTCAACTTAGCCCTTGCTAGGTTCTCCACACAGGAGATAAGCCCTACCTTATAATTCATGTTGCATGTCAGCTTCTTCTGAATAGCCTGTAGTTTTCTTGAAAGCTGATGTTAAAACTCGCTTTCTTGGAACGTTCTTTGATCACAAAGCTGGAGATGGGGTTGCTTGATTGAACGGGCGAAAATGCTTGTTGCATAATAATTTCCGGACTCTCCCTGCAGAACAGCTCGTCACTGCCTCATGTAAACAACGTCTGGCAAAGCAGAGTCTTAGGAGAGCTTATTGGTCCTGGTGAGCACCATGGGGTCAGTCACCTCCTCAAGTCTGGAGCAAGGCGCATGCAGGCCACCTGCTCTACAGAAGCGTCATTAGCATAGTATTTGTTGGCAGCGCATCCCTCAGGCTGGAGGGCTGGACGATTAATGGTGGCGATTTTGTAGGTGTGGTTTACTCTGTAGGTATGGGGAGCCCCATATTTCGCTGTATGAGTTGGCCCTTTGCCAAGGCATTGACAAGTACTTTCCGGAATGTAGAGTCAAACTCGGTCAGTACTGACCAACCAACCAGGGTGAAAGCAGATCTGCTGAGGCTTACTTTGATTACGCTTCAGCAACAGACACCTGCCCCCAGATCAGTGGTGCCCCCGCGGGATCGGTGACGGGAACGAGTCTCCTGAACCAAGCCCACTGTCATCCGATGGCACCACGTGCAGTAGCGTCTTCCTGCTGATCATTCAGGGGTTACCAAGCAGTAATTAATCCACGCTGTCTGCACTCATCCAGACTCAGGAACCACATTTTTTTATTTGTTGCCTTGATGGCAATCAAAATGACATGATAGATAAATGAGTTTTTTTTAATTACTCAGAATTCATATATATAAGTGCACACGCACAATACTGTACAAAATTCTGAAGCAGTCAAAGAAAATGACGCTCAAATGATCTTCCCGTTGGTGGAAAAGTATATTAAATACATCTGTCAAAAAAGTCTGATTAGTCACTTCAAGACTACTCCTGAAATCACACAAGTACGTGCAGAAACCGTCCGATATTTAAACCCGTGTATTTGTTGACTAGACTGATAGCACACTGTGTTTGGCTAATCAGTACTTCGTCAAGTAATTTAACTGATTTCATCTAACTAATTCAGAGAACTGGTGGTGATATTTAACAAACACGTGGAATGGTTAGTGCACATCTGAGAAGAAGTTTGGGAACTGAAGTATCGGTAACTTTTTGGGGAACAGAAAGAATTTATATTTCTTGTTGCGTTCAGAATATATACTCTAATGTTTATGAGCAAATATACTCTAAATTATCCATGCAGATAAATGGCTTTCTGCATTTAATTAGACTGCCTAAGACTTTTACACAGCATTGTATATATAGGTTAGTTGATCACTGAGGGCCTCTGCACTGTGCAGTGATGCTGATCCTCCGCAGCATGACAGTAGGACCCAATGGGCAGGGAGGTGAGGGATGGAGGGAGGATCACAGGCAGCTGTGATCAGTGCAGCTTTGGCCTCTCCCCTGCGGCGAGGTGCGTGTTCCTGCCGGGCGCCTGAGACCAGTGCGTATGGCGGCTGGCAGATGCCCCGGTCCGAATCTGCCATTTTGTGCCAAACAGATTTCCCAGTTTACAGGGCAGCAGCGGACAGGGAGGGGGACTCGGAGAAAGCCTGGCTGTTCAGCGCAGGCGACTGGCTCTTTTGAACCACATGCCGGACATCGCCATCCCCCAATTAGCTTTACAAGCCGAAAAACAGGAATAAATCTCAGACGAAGCTGAGCCATACTCAGAGTCTGTTTTCATATATCTTCATATGCGTTTAGCTTTTTCTTGAAGTTAAAAGCAGCCCCCTCAGCGCATAAATACAGTGGGCATGTCGAATATTGAAGTTCAGATGTTTTCGTCCTCGGCATCAGGTTAGTGTCCCTGAGAGATCGACAGCCGTGGACATCTGAGCGTCGGCTGCGGACGCCGAGAGTGCAGAGAGGGGACCTCTGCTGTCCGACGGATCCTTGGCGACACTCGATATCCAGGCGGCCCCCTCTTATCGGCGGGAAGCAGGTGTAAAAGCGGCGCAGCTGCCATCCGGGGAGCAGCTCTGTTTCTTATCCGGCGAATCCATCTCTGGGAATGACGTCTGCTAATTATATGTCAGGGAGCGGGGAGACGGCTCAGCCTCCGCGGCGAGGCCTTTGTGTGCAGCCCTCTACTCCCAGGGCTATAAAGACATGAGATATATCGAGGCCGCGCGCAGTTATAATATAATATAAGAAATAGATAAATTAAAAAATTGGTTACAATATATTGACTCTTTGCAACAAGCATAAAAATAAAAAGTTTCTCCATCCATCCATCTGTCCATCCATCCATCCATCTATCCATCCATCCATCCATCCCAACATTTTCTATATCAGATTGTCCTATGCAGGGTCACAGGGGTCTGGAAACAATATTAAAAAGTCATGTTTTATATTACATATTATAGAAATGTAATATAAAAATGTATATTGTATATTTTAAGCTCTGGACCCCCCGTGACCCTGAATAAGATGAGCGGTTTCAGAAAATGGATGGATGGATATTTTATATTTGAAAAAGTTTAACATATTTTTAAATTCTAACAGAACCTGGTCCGTTGCATAAGTCATACAGATATGGTCGTCGTTGGTGTCATGGGTGGTGCTGCTGCTGATGTTGCTTCTATCCCGTGAACGTTGTGCTATCAGTGAAAGCAGGCCTGCCCAGTGAAAGCAGGCCTGCCCAGTGAAAGCAGGCCTGTCCAGTGAAAAGCAGGTCTGCCCGCTTGTAGTCTTGGCCGGCCCAAGCAGCACACGGTCCATGATGTCTTGGCAGCTGTGTGCAGGATTTAGCCCAAGCCTGAAGTGGGACATTTAGAGCAGGGAAAAAAAACTCCAGCGGGCAACTCTCTGGTGAAATTAATTCATTGCAAGCTGATCTGTTTATTCAATTCATCAAATTTAATTAATAAATCCGAGCTCTAATAATCAGGATGCTGTTATGCAAGATCTTTCAGCAACGTAGATGCAGTGAAACACTTTAAAGCATTCTTAGATTTACTTAGTAATTTCTGGGGTCACCTGGGGATAAGGCTGTCATTGCTGGGATTGGGGTTTTTCCCATAGAAATGAATGGACAGTTGCCACACAGATATGATTACAGGTGTGTGCTTGTGTGTAGGGAAGGGGGGGTAGGGGATTATGTTTATATTACATTCTGGGGACCAAATGTAATAAAAATCTGTTATTTTGATGGGATGGAGACCATTTCTCAGGTCCCCACTAAGATTTGTGACTGCAATCGAAAAACTAAAAATGCCAAAAGTCTCATATGTAGTTTGGTTATTTGAGTTAGGGCAGGGTAGGGGTTATGGTCGTCATGCTGGGATTAGAATTTTCCCAACAGAACGACTGGAGAGTCCCCACAAAGATATAATTACAAATCTGTGTGTGTGTGTGTGTGTGTTTGTGTGTGTGTGTGTGTGTCTGTGTGTGTCTGTATGTATGGGTGTAAATATACATACACACACACACATATTTGTGGGTGGGGACAGTCAGTCATCGTGAGAGTTAGCTGGTGATGTTAAAACAGCGCAGGGTCGCTGCTGAGAGCTGACATTCAGGCTGGCGTGGTGTTCGAGTGCCGCTGAGGTCGGGTGAGAGGAAGTGGAGGAGAAGACAGAGAAGAAATCGGGGGGTAAAGATGAGAGTGAGAGAGAGAGAGAAGTACAGGGATGGTTTTTATGGACAAGGGGGGTGATTGGAGGAGGGACCAGAGCGGGATAGAGAGATCGGTGATGAGGGAGGGAGAGAGAGAGTGAGAGGCTCAGAACAAAAGCAGCCAGACTCTGGAGGAGCTGTCAGAGAACACGGCGGGCGCGAGAACTCAGGGCGATTGGAGAGGCGTGGGCGACTGACCTCAGCATGCACATCCTCCACTCCCACTGCGTCATCAGGTCAGCATCCCCGCGCCATCCACAGCATCCTCCTGTCCCATCCTCTTCTGCACACGTGTCCGTCTGCACTTCTGTGGGTCTGTCTGTGCATTTGTGGAACTGGCTGTGCTTCTGAGGGTCTGTCTGTGCTTCTTTGGGTCTGTCTGTGCTTCTGTGGATCTGGCTATGCTTCTGAGGGTCTGTCTGTGCTTCTCTGGGTCTGTCTGTGCTTCTGTGGATCTGGCTATGCTTCTGAGGGTATGTCTGTGCTTCTCTGGGTCTGTCTGTGCTTCTGTGGATCTGGCTATGCTTCTGAGGGTCTGTCTGTGCTTCTGAGGGTCTGTCTGTGCTTCTTTGGGTCTGTCTGTGCTTCTGAGGGTCTGTCTGTGCTTCTTTGGGTCTGTCTGTACTTCTGAGGGTCTGTCTTTGCTTCTCTGGGTCTGTCTGTGCTTCTGTGGAACTGGTTATGCTTCTGAGGGTCTGTCTGTGCTTCTGTGGATCTGTCTGTGCATATTTTGTCATGAAGACGAACCTTACGAGGCTTTGCTGTGCCATGTGTGTTTCTCATGTGCCGCTGGGAGTCAGGTGACCTTGCTCTTCCTGTTGACCCTGTGGCATGCTGACAAAAGCCAGGATGATTAACAAAATGTTACAACTTTTTTCTAGATATTATGGCATGTAGGACATTCAAAATAGCTGTTAAATTGATGTAGATGAAGCATCCTTTATTATTATATATTGAACACAGTTTTGAAACAAAATTTGGGAAAAAATATTGTTTTGCCTTCTGTCAATAATAATGCTATCATTGCTACCTTTCAAGCATTATTTTGATTTGTGAAATAAAATGCTCAAATAAAAACAAAAAGTGTTTAGTCCTGCCGGAAATACTGTTTGGATCACTTGATCTTAATGAGCAGGAGGGAATGTCTGTTTTGGTCGCTATTTAGAATCACCAACCTGTAAAGAATTATATAGTTTCCTAACGTAAACCCTAAATAGCTGCTTGCTAATAAAAAAAAGGCTGTATAATTCATACCTCAGCGCGTGTGTGAATCTGATATAACGCTTCCCTAACCTTAAACGCTTTGCTCCTCCGCTTTTCAATTACAGTGTAGTCCAGGGCAAGCAGCCACACAGGGCAATAGCACAAAGCAGCCGGCCTGGCCAATTTAAAAATGACTGTCTTAGGAAAGGCGGCTGAATCCTCACTCCCGAGGTGGCGGGGTGAGACCTGCCCCCCCCCCCCCACTGCCGCCCACCCCAGTTAAATGTCTTGCGTGTGTTGCGGCAGTGCTGATGCAGACCTGCGCGCACATCGGCGCACATCGCTGGCACGTGACGCCGGGCCTCGAACCCGACCTCCTGCCACGGCGCATAAGTGAGGCGCTGTCGCCTCCTAATGTCACTCTTCTGTAGCCGGTCCGTCCCCGTGAGGAATAGTTGATGCTTCGGAGAGCAGGGATTGGCTGCTGTGCCCCGCTGTCTCTTCGGCGGCCGTCTCCCATGGCGGGGGGGTCATAATGCAGATCGGCCCCTTATTTCCTTATTTCCTGGCTTCTTAGTTAATTACCTGGATGTGCTGTGGCTCCGCTGTGAGCCCCAGCTGTAGCTGGTGTGAAGGCGATGCTCATTTAAGACGCCCGTGTTACGTAAGGGGCTGTGTTTGCCATTAAGCCATGTTCCGCTAACTCAATTAGGGGGTGGCGTGGGTCGTGTCCCGAGATTAAAGTGTGACAAATAATATAGCTGATAACTGACCCAGTGAGCCCCCCCCCCCCACCATGGATAGGTCTATGTCCCCTTCATTCTGGTCTAGGTAGCAGAACACACAGTGGTGCTTAAAAGTAGGAGCTTGAAACACCTTACGGAGATTCCTAGGGAGGATGATCGGAATGTGTTTGATGTGACGCCAGCTCTTCCCCCCCCATCCGCCGCGGGGGGGTGTCTGGCTTCGCCTGTGTCCCCTGAATGGTGGACAGCTGCCATACAGCTCTGATGGCCGGGAGGCGAGATCCTGGGCGCTGCTCCGGCCTGAACCTCCGTCTGAGAGCTGTCTGAGGTGCTGAAGCAGACGCGAGGGAGCCGGGCTGAGCCGGGGCTCTCGCGGAACCGCGGCGCTGACCTGGCACTCCCCAGCCACCCCCCCCGGCGGCCCCCCTCAGGCCACTCACGGGAAACCCTGCCTCTGCCACGTTCGGAGGTCGGGGTTATGAATGACGTAGGAGTGACTGAGACGTCCTGTTATCACGCCAGTATCTGTAACTGAAGCACTGTCAGCTGTCGCGTGGCCTTCAGCTGGTTCAGTCGTCTGCTCACCTTGGTTGTGATTCAATGTACCGTTTATGAGGCTGCAGCGCAGCTCAATCAGTCTGGCTAATCTAAGATGCTGCATCTGTTTGTAATTCGCATTTAGTTGCAATTTGTTTTGACAGTAAGCCTCAAAATTCTTATGAAGCTTGACCCACGTGAGCTGATTGTGCAAATTTAACCCTTAAATCAGGGTCAAACTCCAGTCCTGGAGGGCCAGAACTCTGTGTAGCTTAGTTCTTTCCCTGTGACGCCACCAATGATTCAGCTCAGGAGCTGTGTGGTAATTAGCACAAGCAGTTGACTAAGGTGTGTTAAATGAGGGGAAACA
Source organism: Brevimyrus niger (assembly GCA_015164015.2). Lineage (NCBI taxonomy): Eukaryota > Metazoa > Chordata > Actinopteri > Osteoglossiformes > Mormyridae > Brevimyrus > Brevimyrus niger. Next base: position 27,345,019 of record JAABNY020000095.1, on the reverse strand, counting down.
CAAAATTGAGCAGGGCTCTGGCCCTCCAGGGCTGGAGTTTGACACCCCTGCCTTAAATGGACTGTAATTGATAATCTTATTGCATAAAAGGGCATGAAAACAAAGGTTGCTGTCCCATAGAGATGCATTGCATCCAGAATCGAGTCTGTGTGTCTGCACTCACTCTCTGCGACAATGTAGGTCTCATTTGGGCATTCCTGTTGTACTCACAGTCAAAAAAATATGCAGTTAGGTGAATTGCTGTCTTGTGTGCCCTGCGATAGACTGCCAGCCTCGTGCCCTGTGCATCCTGGGAGAAGCTCCAGACTCACTGCGGTCCTGTATTAGGCAGGCACTGATGGAAAATGAAAGTCCACTGTTACAGAAGAACTTCCAAGCACTCGGGAGATTTACTGCTTTTGTCTGAATTTGATGGAAAATAGATGGCTGATTGTATCTGTCTAACTGCCTGTGACATCACACCCTTTTGTTTTTCGATTCATTGTGCCACTGGCTGTGCTCAAAATAGGTTATTTATTTAAAAATCTGCTTACTTTTGTAAATAAAAATGCTGTTATGCCATCTATTTTCTGAGCAGTGACTTGTTAACAGACATCACCTTCTCACTAAAGTATGGTATATGTGGAGCATCACAATGTACATCTGTACCCTACGATTTGCACTGCGTTGTGGGTATTTTGTAGTGCACTTTATAATGCACTTAGATTGGCTCTTGATATTATGAACAACACAACAAAATCACTGATGCTCCCTATAGTGCCCTATTTTAGTTATGGGGTGCAATCGCAAAAACAATCATAATAAACATTCATTAATCAGTATTTATTTTGAGCCTTGTGTCAATTTGCGATGAGAAACCAGTGAACAAGGGCGATTCTCTTGAGGAATTATATTTAGCGCGTGGTGAATTTTTAGGACGCTTTCTGTTACGTAAAGGTTGCTTGCAGCCATCCCCAAGGGCTAAAGAGCTAGCAAACTACTTTTAGCAGCATGCTAGCTAAAGGCTTATCACTCTCACAGAACCAGTGTCCCCATTTGCCTTTTGTCGCCCCCCCCCCCCCCCATGCTGAGACCCCCATTGGATGACACAGTACTTGTGGAGCACTTAGCTAGCCTCCTTCTTTTTAAAAGCACAGTGAAAGGCTGTGTATCATTACATCACATGCCTACTGTGGTATACAGTGTCTGGTAGTGATGGGGACAAAACCACATATATCCAATAGAAGACTAATACAAGACTAAGACCTTGAGAGTCTAAGTCAAGACCGAGACTTTGGGGAGGTTAAGATTTCAGTCTAAAGAAATAACACACACTACTGACTACCAGGATCCCCCCACTCCTCTGTGTGCCTGACAATAAAATGTGCTGGGGGGCTGAGAGTTATGATTTGTGTGCGGAAATACAGGGCAAATTGCATCCTGTATTGTTTCAAAAGTTGTCACAGCTTTTTATTTATTTACACTCTTTCTTTTCGGTGCTGTAATATATGGGAGGGTTGGCTACTCTAATGGTGGGGAAGACTGTCAGGAGAAATGCTTCAATAAATGACGGAAGGAAGGTGATCCTTTGATCTGAAACATAAGTATTTTAGCACAAATACCCAACCCGATACCGATGCTAATCTGATCAAATATTTATGTGAGTCACTCAAAGTTATATCTAAAAGTTCTCATACAAATAAATCAAAGAAAGTTTTCTTTGGTTGTACTGATTGTTTTGTGATTAATGTACTCAAACCTATTATTAAATGAATGAACTGATATGTTGTCTCTTCTGAGAAATTTCCTAGGTAGTGTTGCACTATGGGACAGTCTTTTTAAAAATAAATAAAATAACATCACTACACAGTTAATGCAATAAAGGTGAAAAAGGTACATTTTAGTAGAAGTAGTAGATGAAGGAGTAGAAGAAATCAGAAAGTTTATTATTGTGGTGGGAAAAAGAGATCTTGCATCTCCTTCTAAAATTAAGTCCAAATCATAGATACTCTTGTCGGAGACCAATTCAAGATTGAGTAGAAATGCTTTCAATTTCTAGACATTACAGAGTAAGTGAAAATGGGGCCCTCTGAATGATGATGTACATAACTTCCTTTTTTGTCTCTTCTATCTGTTTCTCCTACTGCAGGTGGCTCGATGGCCCAAAAAGGAAGAGGAAAAACAGCCAGTGTTCGGTAAAGGGCATGTCTGGTAAGAGTCCATGTGGCGTTCTCACAGAAAGCAGGAAGGGAGATGGGTTCTCACAGAAAGCAGGACGGGATATGGGTTCTCACAGAAGGCAGGAAGGGAGATGGGTTCTCACAGACAGCAGGAAGGGAGATGGGTTCTCACAGACAGCAGGAAGGGAGATGGGTTCTCACAGACAGCAGGAAGGGAGATGGGTT
>JAABNY020000095.1:27328852-27342407 GCA_015164015.2 Brevimyrus niger | reverse complement strand
GGTTCTCACAGACAGCAGGAAGGGAGATGGGTTCTCACAGAAAGCAGGAAGGGAGATGGGTTCTCACAGACAGCAGGGAGGGAAATGGGTTCTCACAGCCAGCAGGAAGGGATATGGGTTCTCACAGACAGCAGGAAGGGAGATGGGTTCTCACAGACAGCAGGAAGGGATATGGGTTCTCACAGACAGCAGGAAGGGAGATGGGTTCTCACACACAGCAGGGAGGGAAATGGGTTCTCACAGCCAGCAGGACGGGATATGGGTTCTCACAGACAGCAGGAAGGGAGATGGGTTCTCACAGACAGCAGGAAGGGAGATGGGTTCTTACAGACAGCAGGAAGGGAGATGGGTTCTCACAGCCAGCAGGAAGGGAGATGGGTTCTCACAGACAGCAGGAAGGGAAATGGGAAGCCTTACAACGTCCTTGAGTTCCGTGACACTGAGTAGAAGCTCATTGTTGGATGCTCAAGATCATTTTGAGGCCTTCGACAAGATCGCTTTGTGGTCCAAACAAGATTTTTGAAGGGTGAAGATTTGTGGAGGATGACAAAAGAATGTAAAATGTGTTCAAGGAAGAGGCTGTCTGCTTAGTGACTGTAAAACGTCTCAAAAGTGTGGCAGCCGAGGACTATTTGGACCTTATTGCATCTAGAGGCTTCATTTATACAGGAAAATGTGCATTTTGGTGTTTAAGATGGAATACATAAGGTATTCCCTCGTGTCAGATTGTAACCTAATTTCATGCTGTGGTCGTCAGCGGAGCAGATAAGTGCCATAATCTTGTTGAGCAGGTTCAGAAGTTGATATCTAGAGAAAGGGTGCTGAGTTTTGTTTATCAGGCGAAAATAGTGCTGGAAGAGTGCTGATGTTCTCCAGAAGCCCTCAGACTTCATTATTAAAATGATATAGACGATAACGAGCAACAACTGTTCGCAAAATATTAGGGAGCCTTTGCTCTACTTGAAGACCAATGAGGCAAAATCCCAGCAGGGTGAAGGATGAGTTTGTGCTCATTTTACAGCCAGAAATATAATCCTATCTCATTAGTATCAGCTCGGTTTTTTTGTTCTCTGACATCTCTGTCTTTGTAATCTGCCTCGCTTTTGATTGATTCTACATATTAAATTCAATAAGAGGGTCAATGCGTCCTTCATGTTTTCCACTTCGGATGGAGAAATTGTGGGTTTAATATTTTCCTTTCTACTTTAACCTGCAAACATAGAACCGTCTTCAAGGTCTCCCAATGCTCTCTTTTAATGGTATAAAGAGCAAAGACAGATTGCTCTAAATAGAGAAGACACACACTTACTTTCTGTATCCCAAGTCTCTATTTGCACTCTAGTTGATTGCTTTAGGTTGGCTCACTTTTCTTAATCATAGTCTAGTGCTGTTTTCTCCATCGGCTGATCGGCTGATCATTTTATGAGTCCTGGTGGAGCTGGAATGAGGCTCCAGCCCCCAGTTTCCAGTAAGGGGGCCTCTACTTGTTCTGTAGGAGATGTGCTGAGGGGTCTGCCCGCCAAGGAGCGTTGGCCACAGCCTTCAAAGTGCACCAAAGTCCACTGTCATGAAAGAACGTGGGAGATGAAGTTTGTAATACGTTTGCTGAGTTTCTGGGTTTGATTCGGCTCACTGCGTAGCCATGGACTGAGGACAGTGAGGGCGACACATGCTGGCCAGTTATACAGCTGCCCATGTGGCATCTGTCCCGCAAGGTGTCGCCGCTGTGCATGGGTGCCCCTGTCATGGGGGGACATGTGAATGTGCTGTGGGAGGCACACTTTTAGTGTAGCGCGTATCCATGGCTACATGCACACGTCTGTATCGCTGGTGGGAAGGTGTAGGGCAGCTCTGTGTTGATCTCCTGCTTGCACTGGTATTCCCATGACCGTGCACACATTACGAGGTGGCAGACTGCCTGTGGGGCAGACTGCCTGCCATGTGCTGTGTCGGCCGCTTGCTTTCAGTGCGCCCCTCGTGCTCCGGAGGAAACGTGAATGTAAGCGATCGGCGATTTGAAGACCACGTGCTCATTTCACGTCAGGATGCCGTCATTCCCTTTGCTTGAGGAATTTTTCTGCTGTGGAATTTTTAAATGGAATCAGTTTTGATTATGTGACCTTCATTTGTTTCACCAACACTTGCTCCTAAGATTTTACATTTACATTACATGTTGATTATATTACATATTTCACCCCATGATAGAAGAGGTCAGGCACTTCTTCCTATATAACCGGTTTGCACAGTAAACAAAGGGAAATTAATGTATATATGATATGATATGATATGATATGATATGAGATGATATGATATGATATGATATGATATGATATAAATGCAGTTTATTGGTAGATTTCAAATGTGGGTTTGTGCACTAGCAGTGCAGGGCAAAATCTTTAGTCTTGTGTCACATGCCCGCAAACAGACAGCCATATTGGTGCATGGAAGCCCCTCATTCCTGAGCTGTCTGTCAGGTGCAGCCACCCACTAGCGCTGAGCCTCTCTGTTGCAGGGTACATCCCCAGTTACCTGGAGAAGGATGAGCCATGCGTGGTATGTGGGGACAAGGCCACTGGGTACCACTACCGCTGCATCACCTGCGAGGGCTGCAAGGTGGGTCACTCCCTGTACAGACAGATAATCTGGGGGTGAGGTAATGGCTGGGAAGAGCAGCCTGGTGCACTAGCGCTCATCTCCGAGCGCCTCTGGTTTGGAGATGGGGCGACTCGCCACAGGAAGCGGAGGATGCGGCTGGTGCATTTAGAAACCAGTACAGCAGACCTGGAGATCCGTTCTCCCGGGAACGTGTGTGGGAAGACAAAAACACTGAGAGCTCCATAGGAACTGAGGACTGTTCTCTACCATCTCCAACATGAAGCCGTCGAGGCAGACGCAGTCAGACGGCCCCTGCCGCTTGCTCTCTGACATGTCGGCACGCATCGCCGACCCCCTCTGCTCCACACCCTCGCTCTCTGGCCCTTGATCGCCCCTCACTGCCAGCTCTACTTCTGTAGCTTTGACTGTGCTGCTAGATGGCATGTAAAACAAACCCAAAAATATGCAGCGTTCCCTGAAAAGAAGGTATCAGCCGGAAAACCAGAAAACACAGATGTTGCGCAGTTCCCCCGCGTAAGGGGCTGGTCTTCGTCTCCGTGTCCAAACGCTGACTGGTTGCAGCGCCTGCTCCCCCTCGCTCTCTCTCATCTCGCTTTAATCCACTCTTCCTCTCCCGGCCTGCAGGGCTTCTTCCGCCGGACCATCCAGAAGAACCTGCACCCCTCTTACTCCTGCAAGTATGACGGCTGCTGCATCATCGATAAGATCACGCGGAACCAGTGCCAGCTGTGCCGCTTTAAGAAGTGCATCGGAGTGGGCATGGCCATGGACCGTGAGTCGCCACGCCCGCGCATGGGCGCCTGCCCCGGCGTCGACGCTCTCGCACATCCGTCCAACATGCGAGCATATCGGCGCAGCACAGATGCAGCAGCCTGACCCACGTTCTTTATCCCCGGCGCCATGTGACGAGTCCCCCGCCTTTGTAATTCCGACTGTACAGACCCGCATGTGGCCACACTGCACTGTAAAATGCTGCGGTGCCACAGCCGAAAGCCCAACTCCCACTGCATTGTCATAGATAACAGGAAAGTAAAGCAGTTACAAAGTTAAAATTCTGATTGATTTTTTCCCATAAGAAATAATGGAAACCAATTAATTAATTCCCGCCTCCCCAAAATTACACCTAAATATGTTTTTGTTTTTTTTTAAACACAAAATGAACAGGATAGAACAAGAACATTTTTGTCTTAATGGCTTCCAAAATGATAAATAATAAAAGTTTAAATAAATGACATAAATGCTCTAATAGTACACGTAAGTTAGTGGTTTATTTATTGTTAGGTACTGTAATGTTGCCCTGCTTTATACGGTTAATCGTCCAGTCTGTGAAGAAGGCATTCAAGTAAGAATTGCATTGTATTATGACTCATTTCCTGGCGCATACAATTTATATTAGGTCAGTGTTCACGGTTTGACTTCTGATATTCAGATGGAGTTCTAGGTCAAACTGGTTTGTTCTACTTTCAAGAAATTTGAGTTCTCGTGAGTTAGAGAACCGGGGTACCACTGTAATTGCTTAAAACTACATTATTCGGCCCTTCCCAAGTAAAGTTTTACCAAATACTTTTAGAATTAACCAAGTTCTTTTTATTTGATAACTAATCAGAATACAGGGCACAGTTAGCGTCTGTATCTGGGCAGGATGGATTTTGCTCCGTGAATATCCATTCTCTTTTGGTATATTCTAGAATTTAGAATTAGAAATTTTGTTGCATTGTGCCATTGTTTCACATTTCGTTTTAGTCACAATTCTTCAAAATGTCCATTTTGGCATATTGCAATAATATGCATTGGGGTATTATTGTGCATTGATTCAAAGAATCTTGCCAGGACTGCATTAAGCAGAACCTCCGTTAGAAGTGCAACACACACTCTTTCTGAACCATTTCATTTCCGGGTGATACCTGCAGCCTACTGTATGCACCAAATCTGTCTCCGCATAAGACCATTCAGGCTTTAATTCTAATTTTCGGTCCCTGTCACAGTGGTGCTGGATGACTCCAAGCGAGTGGCTAAGCGGCGGCTCATCGAGGAGAACAGAGAGCGTCGGAGGAAGGAGGAGATGGTGAAGAACCTACAGAACCGACCCGAGCCCTCCAGCACCGAGTGGGAACTGATCCGCTTGGTAACAGAGGCCCATCGCCACACCAACGCCCAGGGTTCCCACTGGAAACAGAAACGCAAGTTCCTGGTGAGCAGGGACTCCTGTCCATCTTTCTGTTATCCCCTGATTAGCTGATTTAGGGAATGTTTACCTGTCTCAATTGAAGTAAGATTTGAGGCTTGCTGTTTCTCTACTGTGTCCTCTGTCCCTCACCTTTGATTCTTTCTTGTTTCATTTGCTCATCCCTTTGTTTTCTGAAACTGTGTGTCTCACAATATGGCACAAGTGCCTGAGCTCAATTAATAGCCCAGGATTTAGGCAGTAGTCCTTAGAAGGGGTAAGGTTAGGGAGCTTGGATAGAGGTTGGGTAGGTTTGATGAACTTTGGTAGGTTTAGTAAACTTGGGTAGGTTTAGAGAACTTGGATAGGTTTTGTGTACTTGGGTAGGTTTAGGCAACTTGGATATGTTTAGGGAACTTGTTTGATTAACTTGGGCAGGTTTAAGGAACTTGGGTACGTGTAGAGAGCTCAGGTAAGTCTGAAGACCTTGGATGGCTTACTTTTAGATTGCTTCAGTACTTCTTTGGAATAATTCCAATTTAAATGTGCTACAGTAAATAATATATAATGATCTAAATGACCATTTGTGTACATTGGTTCATTCATTTAGCTTTTTTCCTATTACTTTTCTTAGTAAGGTTAATACTGTATTGTACATAGTTGTATTGAAACAAAGACTCATATTTTGTATAACTTTTAACATAATCCCATGTGCTATATTTAATCTTTTTGGTTGATGTTTTTAGCTGAGTTGTTACATTTGATTTGTGGGACTTCAGTTTACAGACCTGAATTTTTTCCTGGGCATGTCTGCATTTTCTTATAAACGTTTTGTATAAAGCACAGCTACACAGACACGACTGCATAAAGCGTTGGAGCTTTAGCTGAAGGTTAATTAATACAGGCTGTCAAAACTGTGCTTGCTAATTAAACATTGTAATGCTCTCTTTTGCATTTAAGTGGCATTTAACATTCTAGGAGCATTAAGAAATGCCACTCGAAGTTCTGATCTTCCTTCTGTCTTTTACATTACATAAAGCTAAATGAGTAACTGATACTGATAGATACTTTTATTAATCCTAAAGGAAATTGCAGGCTTACACATATTTAGACAGAAAAAAAACACATTAAGGCATTAATGTAGCACGGTACTGGAGGCAAATACGATAAATAATCATGAGATATGGTATCCAGTATATCTGGTTTCTATGTGTGTGTGTGTGTGTGTGTGTTTGTTCCAGGTATACCTTACATTGTGGGGACCTAATGACGTAAATGACCATTTATATACTTCAGTTCAGTCAAATGTCTCCACAATGTGATCCCCATATGGGAAAACTGTATTTTATAAAAATCCATGACTGCAATGAAAAAAATAAAAATGTAAAAGCTCTTGTACTTTGTTTGGCTACTTATGGTCATGGTTAGAGCTGGATAGGGGTTAAAGTTATCATAGACAGCATTAGCATTTTCCCCAAAGAAATTAATGAGTGGTCCCCAAAAAGATATGATTATATTATGAAGATATGACTGTGTGTGTGTCTGTGTGTTTTTAAAAGACATTCATAGACACGCTATGGCAAGAAGTTTTGTCATAGGCTTGACATTTGGGTGGTGATGCTATGGACAGAGAGACCTTAAAGTACCTTGAAGTTTTATAATTAGATGGGAAATAAGCTATTTTTCAGCAGAGGACACCAGTAGGCCGAGGGACCTGAATACCGGTATCACTGCCCTGCACCTTGGGCCAGCAATCCGTTTCAATTTAAATAAAGCCATGAGCTGCCAGACGTTTCACGATCAGCTGTGTCAGGCGAGAATGTCAATGAGGTAACTCTGCAGCACGCATTGTGTTTGCAGCAAAGCACTCCATGGTACTAAGGTAATAACTGCCCAGAATGTTGTGATGAAGGAAGTGGTGGAGGAATGGTCAGCGTTACCGTGGTAACAAAAAAAGTATGAGTCAACAGCTAATGTGCAGCCAGACCGTCGGTTTCAACAGACGTGGGGAAGCCTCATTGGCCGATCCTGCAGTTTTAAAGTGCCGTTTTACATCACGACTGCCTACTGTATGCTTCGCGAATGTCGCGAGTCTCCGGACTCATATAAACCAGTGGGTGAAAAATCATCTTCAGCTCTGCACTTGTGCTCCAGAAAGAGATAAACAAAACAACAGCAGCCCTCAGCACGAAGCCACAGTCCATGTGCTTATTTAAATGGTCATGACCATTTAGGTTGTATCTAAGCACCCAAAACCATAAACCAAATATTTGCAATAGGCTTCTCTAATTAGGTCGACCAGTGCCACAATAACAGCTCCATAAATCAATAAATAGTCTAAAAAGTACCATAAATACCTTGCTTGACAATGATAACCTGCAGCAGCGTGACATGCTGGCTGGCCTTAATGTGCTGTGTTGTTTTAAATGAATCTTTTCAAAATTCTAGTAGGCCGTTCACCCTAAGAAGCCCCAGGAAGTGGCAGGTGTGAGTGCCTGCTGCATTTGTGACATCAGAGGAAGGGGTTGGGAATTCTTCGCCAGCCAATGAGAGCATAGCAGTGCACAGATCTTTCAGCGACCCACAGTACATGCATCGCTGCTTGTGCCCAAATACTTAGATACCCTTGGAAATGTCTGGTTTGCTGTACGGTTTGATACATTTAGTCCTGCTCTATATGCTCAAATGCCCTTTGGAAACAATTCTCTTGATGTTTACCGGAACTGCTTAATGAGTTCAGCTTACGGAATTCCGGTGACCATATGGCAGGATGCATTTGACGTGGGATGGAGGTCCTTCACAGTACTCTGCCGCATAAACACAATCATATGAGGCATTTTATCACTAATTCCGTTGAAACCCCTGCCTTTGGGCTGGGAAACCCCAGTGCCGAGGAGAAAGCCTATGGAAACACAGCTGAAAAGTGCTAACTGAATGCCCAAAGCAGACTGAGTGCAGCCCCTGCCTTTAACTGGGTCATGTGATGCCCGTCCCACTACGTCATCTGTGACTCCGCCCCGTATGATGAGTTCCAGTCAAGGCACCTACATCTGGCATATTCAACTATATGTAAACATTTACATTTCAATTACATTCCAGGCTGTTTTGTACAAAGTGACGTAGATTACAATCATGCAGCACAATACAAACAAAAGTGGATTAGAAATTTATTATAGCCATCTGTGCTGTACTTTTTTCCGCTCATATACATGTTTTAAAATCAGACTGCCTTTGAGATGGTATTCGGTCATTTTTTCCTAATTCCAGTCAGGTATTTAAGCTGATAGTTAAACGACGCTAAATTTTCATTAATACTGAGGCAGTGTATAACATTTAATGCAGGTTGAAAAGGTACCACCTATTTAAGCAGAGTTGAAAACGTTGGAGTCATTAAAGTCATTAAGCGGCATTTCTGTCAGGGAGAGCTTCCCACAGTCTGCCACAGTCTCGCTGCTTATTGCTGCGGCATACTTCAGTCGTTCCATCCCTTTCTGCAGCTTTATTATCTTTTTAAAAATGTTCTGTTTTGAATTGGCAGCCCTGCCGACCCATGACCACTCTCTCGCTTTGCGTAGCCGGAAGACATTGGCCAGTCCCCCGTGGCCCCCACGTCTGACGGGGATAAGGTGGACCTGGAGGCCTTCAGCGAGTTCACCAAGATCATCACCCCCGCCATCACCCGCGTTGTCGACTTTGCCAAAAAGCTGCCCATGTTCTCTGAGGTATGCCCGTGCTGGACCGCAGAGCCGCATGGGGGTGGTTTTTTCGTCGCCCGTTGGTTTTAGCGAGGCTGTGTGAATCCGGGGAAGTTTATCGTTCATTGCTGGCATGTGCTTGTTTCAGTCCGACAGCATATCCCCCTGAGCCTAATTGACTAATTACTGTTTGCTTTGATTTCATATTGTAATCATCTTGATGATTTCATATCTTTCTGGGCCTGTAATTACTCGTCTTCCGGAGCTCTGATACCTCAGCAAGGACGGCTCTGCTGTCCCGAGTGGAGCCGATGAGAGGCTCGGACTCAGTCTGCTGGAATCATTTCACAGTTCATGACGCTGAGGACCCAATGCATAGTCTTACAGTGTCGTTTGTTTATATAGGTGCTTTACACATTTTCCTAGCAGATGTTTTCATCCAAAGCAGCTGGAACACTTTATGGCTTCATTGTTTTTTGTGAAGTGGCACAGAGGCTCGGTGGATTGAGGATTGGGGTGTCGAATCCTGCCCCCGACTTTGTGCGCGTGTGTGTGTAATCTGCATATTCCCTGCATGTCCCCTTCCATGATCCAGCGACATGAGGCTAGCTGACTTGGTATCTCTAAGTTGCCTGTAGAGTGTGATTGTGGCCCCTGTTGGAATGGCACCCCATCCAGGGTGTCTCTCTGCCGCATGGCAAAAGCTTTAAGCACTTATTGGGCAATCCAGGCCCATAAATTACAAATCCAGACCAGGATTTTGTTTCTACCAACCATATGAATAACTGCGATTCTTTATGCTCAATTGGTCGGTAGAAACAAACTCTCGGTCTGGATTTGTAGCTTCTGGACCTGGGTTCAGGTTCCCCATGACCCTGCACTAGAAGATTAGCTAGAGAAGGTGGATGGACGGATAGATTTACTCTCCTGGTGCGCTTTCTTCAGCTATTCACCTCTCCCCCGTGTCCCCTAGCTGCCTTGTGAAGACCAGATCATCCTGCTCAAAGGTTGCTGCATGGAGATCATGTCCCTGCGGGCGGCTGTACGCTACGACCCCGAGAGCGAGACGCTCACGCTCAGTGGCGAGATGGCGGTCAAGCGCGAGCAGCTGAAGAACGGCGGCCTGGGCGTGGTTTCTGATGCCATCTTTGACCTGGGCAAGAGCCTGGCGCAGTTCAACCTGGACGACACGGAGGTGGCTCTGCTGCAGGCTGTACTCCTCATGAGTTCCGGTGAGGGCTCTCGTATGGGGGGGGCGTGCGAGCTGTCCGGAAATGGTAGGGCTCTGGAAGACCCGTCTTCGTAGTTTAGAACCAGCAGTGAAGTGATCAGGACAGGAGATGCCTAAAGAATCAAAGATTTGTACTCTCTGTAACCCCCACACATCATTGCATGCTTTTAATAAGATAAGGTAATATATACGTTATAGTTCCTGGGGGGAAATTCCTTTGCAAATAGCAGTGGGGAACATTCGTGTGTGGGGATTATGTATATATTACATTGTGGGGACCAAATGTGGTAAAATTCTGTTAATTTGATATTTTTTTTAGTCCCCACAAGAAGAAACTCAATTTTATAAAAATGTGTGACTGCAATCAAAAAACTAAAAATGTCATTTTGTTTGGTTACTTATGCTTAAGGTTAGGGCTGGGTAGGGGTTATGGTCGTCATGTTGGGATTAGAGGTTTCCCCATAGAAATTAATGGAGAGTCCCCACAAAGATATAATTACCCTTATCCAGCTATCTACCCCTGCATTTTTTTTCTGTTTGCATTGTTTGCTATAACACAGTGCTGCATAGTCATAGCAAAAAAATGTTAGCTTTGACAGTTGATACTGTTAGTCTGATAGCTCAAAAAATATTTTAAGGGTCTTTTTCAAACTTTGCAGACTTATTGTATTGATGAACAACTGGTACTGCTAAAATTTTGAGACAAATCACCCCAAATGTTGGCCAGGGAAATTGATCCAACCTTTGACCTCGTGCATGTGCTAAGTTCAAAAGTATTTGATGGATCTTATTGCATTTATTTAGTATTACTGCACATGCACTTTAACTTATACTTTCACCTTAATCTATACTTCTGATCTGTTTTTATGTGTTAATTTGTGTTTCACAGGAGGACACATACAGTAAGATTTTCTTAACATAGTGGAACCCATGTTTACTGTGCACGTGACAAGTAAACTCTTGAATTTTGAATACAATGCAAAAACACAGACAAAGTTAAAAGACAGTGCACATAGTGCAAACAGATTTGGAATGTATAGTACATGACCAGAATATATTAAAAAATAATAAACATCAATATTAATTATTTCCCTCTCACTATCAGCCATCAGCCTTTCGCCTCTCCTCAGGCCGCTCCTGCCCTCACCCTAATGCCCCCCAGTAACCCCCCCTCCCCAATGCCCTTCTGCCCCAGTGCCCCCCAATACCAATGTCTCCCCAAGCTAATCCCCCCACCCCAATTCCCTCCTTTGGCAGAGCCTTTCCGCATTATCTGTTCTGTCAGTTCATTGATGACTCACACCTGCCCCCCCCAGATCGCTCTGGCCTCACCTGCACAGAGAAGATCGAGAAATGCCAGGAGACATACCTGCTGGCTTTTGAACACTACATCAACTACCGCAAGCACAACATTCCTCACTTCTGGCCCAAGCTGCTGATGAAGGTGACGGACCTGCGCATGATCGGGGCCTGTCACGCCAGCCGCTTCCTGCACATGAAGGTGGAGTGCCCCACCGAGCTCTTCCCCCCACTCTTCCTGGAGGTCTTTGAGGACCAGGAGGTCTGAACCAGGGAAGCTGGGGGCGGGACGTGGGTGGCAGAGGGGTTGGAGTCCGAGGGGATCGGGGAGAACTCACCCCTGAACATCAGATGTCAAAACACACCAGCAGCTGTGCTCATCGGGAAGAAAACGGCCTCTTATTATTCGATTCAGTCAGGCTGCCCTTCTGTCTTAAAGTTTCACCTCAGTCCAAGCCAGCCAACCCCACTCAGACACACACACACACACACACGCACACACTTACCCACTATGGCCTCAGTTCTCAATTCAGCATGCTCATCCCATTTATATGTATTTCATTGTAACCAGCTGTAGATCACTGCAGCTTTGAAGTCGTTTCTCCATTACAACGCCCCTGTCATTTCCCAGAAGCGTAGTGCTCCGGTTTCAAAGCTGAACATTAACAACATCCCGGGAAGCGTATTGGGTCCTATAGATACGAAAACCCTACAGATGTGAAGACACGACCCCAGCGTGGCGGTACAGTGGGACTCTCAGCACTTACGCCCCCTCATGGAGACCAAGTGCGTTGACACACCTGCTAATGTCATCCCGCTATTTTTTAATTACCATGATACTCGATTGGGAATGTGGGGTTTCTTAAAGACAGGTCTAGTGTGGAGTTTACTGAAAGCCAATCCCGCGAGCCGTTCCTCGGGTTTGGTGGCTTGGGTCCCGAACCTGTACGTCCTCAGTCTCGCGGCGAGGACACCTGACAAGTGACCGCGTGTGTAGCAAATGAGACAAACTCATTCGGAATGTTTGTCTTCACCCGCCGCTCTCGCTTACTCACCCGCGCTCACCGGCATCACACCCTTTGGCGGTGGCGAGGGAGGCGGCTCCGAAATGCCGCTGAGAGGGATTTTGCTGCGAGGGAACCAGACGGGGGGGGGGGGGCTGCTCCAGCATCATCCTCTGGTCTTAAAAGGAGGGCTGTGTACACCCTGCAGTCTCTCTGTTCCCGACCTCTGTGAGTCCAAGTTATCTTTAGCTTAGACACGCCCCCTTCTGAAAATTGGGCGGGGAATACCGTGATGGCTGTCGTTTACCTCGGTGTGGGCGCCTCAGGCTGTGGTTCGAGGACTGCCGCTTTACTGACAGACTCTACCTCACCTCTGGTCACAGGGCAGCTGCCCACAGCCCTCATCCCACACACACACACACACACACACACACCCACACCTAAACACATACACACTCATACATATTCAGTGCTGAGATCTTTCAGACATAATACCACTGAAGGCAGAGGGGCCTCCTCACTTTTGTGGATGTTCTTTCTTTACCAGACTATTTGGGGGGAGGGGCGGGTATTGATTAAGGTTGATTTTTGTAAAAAAAAAAAAAAAAAAAAAAAAAAATGAAAAATGGGATCGAGTGTCACTTTGGTGATGAGCAATTAAAAGGATGTGGTTTTGAACCTGAGAACCAGCACCAGATGGGCTTCGAGCACTGTTTTTGAGGAGAAAACGTAAAAGACAGCCTCACTTTGAATGCTATGCAGTCGGCGGTAAGATGGTTGGGGGGGGGGGGGTCCCCATCCAATGGCTGGAGAGGATCAGAGGCGGGCCTCACTCAGAGCCCAACCCGCTCGCCTGGTGGTGGCCGTGGGGCCCCCACATGAAGATGCCCTCGCTCCCTGGCTCTGCTCTCCCACCCTGGATGCTCCGGCCCCCGCATCTCTGTGAGGCGTGGAGCAGAGATGCCAGCTCCTGGCTCGTCCAGCACGCAGCCGGCCGTCGGTGCCACCTACCCTCACCGGGCTGCGACTGCACCTGGGTGGCGGAGCCCGCCTGTCAGTATTAAGCATGCAGGAAACGGCCTCTGCCACCACACCTTGCAGTTCTCACCTTCACCACGAGCATGGTTAGCACTAACGCTAACGGGGATCCCAGCTCCGGTGGCGGCAATGACGGCAACTCGTTCCCAAGCCGGTGTGTGGCGCCCCACCTTTCCCCCACACACTACTCCGCCCTCCTCGTTAGACGAGACCGGTTGGCCGCGCCCTTATATGGAGAGGTGTCACCCAATGAATGTAGACAAGACATGGAAGCCTAGGTCTGAAAGAGAAAGAGAGAGAGAGAGAGAGAGAGAGAGAGTGACTTTCCGGAAGATGGGGAGGGGCACGTCGGGGAGGAAACTGCGTTTACTAATAACACAAGGTTGGACTAGGGCAGCTGGAGGGGGTTAGAAACCCTGCAGGCGTCCCAGCATATCAAGTGCAGGCACTCGATTGGCATGCCCCACCCCCCCACCCCCCCCCCCCCCCCCCCCCCCCCCCCCCCCCC